>CANTUQ010000092.1:31120000-31720000 GCA_947683425.1 Excoecaria cochinchinensis | reverse complement strand
AGTTTTGAGTTGTCATTCCCTAATTCTCCTTGGATCATGAGTGTGTATTTGTGTTTGCTTTCCAGAAATTTGAGTTCTTTGATATGAGTTTATGCTTGAATTAATTTGGGTAAATGTTTTAGTAATCCATGTTATTGATTGAGATAGATGTATATGAGGGTTGGTATTGAAATGCATGAGTTTGGGAATTTCTTCGAATTTGATGTTGTATGGTGATCTTGAGTTTTGGCAATTCTGTTTAGTTTTTATTTGACTTCCGTGTATTATTTTTATCATAAGTAGAGTTTTAGACCTCTAAATCATGTAATTCTTGAGCTTTTAGAACCATGACTTCTATGCCTTTAAAAGTCTCAGAAATAACCTTGGGCAAATTCTTGCTCTAAGATCCTGAAAATTTGCCAAAACCGTAGTGTCTCTATTTGGGTCGGGTTATATGCACTGTATAGGTTGTTTAGCTCCTATATGAAGTTATAGATGTCCATTTGACCTAAAATTTATTGCATTTGAACTTTAAAATCCGAAGGAACATTTTTTAAGAAGGAATATTTGGCTAAAAATGAGTTTTAGAGGTCATTATAGGCAATGCAAGTTGGGGGCGGGAAGCAATCATCTTAGTCTGTTTTCATAGAGCAGTGGTGGAGGCTTCTGTCGCGAGCGCGACCCTTTTCACAAGCACAACAGAACCTGCTTGCTGAAAGTGTTTTCTCTTATTTTGAACCCCATGGTTGGTTTGAGCACTTTCCCTTCCTTACCCTCCTTTAGGTTGAGTATTTTGGTACGTTTTGCTTTCGAAATGCTTCCGAACTTCATTGTAACTGTCTAAAACTTATTCATGACTTGTTTAGAGTTTTGAGAAAGAATAAATAAATATTTGACAACGGAAATTATAGGTTTTTATTTAGATAATGCATGAAGCCTTGAATGTGAGCATTTGAACCCAGTTGTGTATTTGATTGAGTTGTTGAATGAATAGTGCTGAGATTTGGATGTTGTGAATTGATATTATTCTTTGAATGATTTAATTGAAATTCTTAGCATAAATATTGTATTATATATTAGAAATGATGGTTTGGTTACTGGTAATGAGGTAAGTTGATGTTTGAATTGAGATTTGAGTTTTGGGTGTTGTGAAAATGATTTTTTCTGCACTTTTCCCGTGTAAGGGTTGGAAATCTTGACTTTGTCGCGAGCGCGACATTATCGCGAGATCGCGATAGAGCCCGGTGATAGCAGCCCTCGCATGCGTCCGAACTCACTGCCGAGCCGAGCAGCAGAGCCTCTATCGCGAGCGCGACAGAGTGCTTAGCTGCCAATCTGAATTAGGCGATCCTCTATCGCGAGCGCGCTCTCGAGCGCGAGCATGATAGATCGGGCTAGCAGCTCACTGTCGTGAGCACAATGCCTGTCGCGAGCATGACAGTGAGATGTGTATTGTTCCCTTGCGAGATCGCGAAGGTTGCCGTGATCGCGACCTGCGGCAAGTCGCCTCCGTCGCGAGCGCGACACTCCCTGGTTTCCAAGTTGAGTTTTCTTTTGTGATTCCAATGTTTGATTTCTGAAATTGTGATGCCTTTAGGTTTATACTTGGACTATTTTATGAAGTATATTAATATAATTGGATGTATTATGCATGGACAATGTTATGAATTATTTGAATGTGATATGTTAAATTATGCGCCATTATCTGAGCCATGATTTGTATTGCGCATGACATGCGAGAGTCAATCTAGTTGATAGTTAGGCATGCCTAATAGAGTCTCTTTAGCTACAGCACCTTTGGACGTTTGGACCCTGATCAGGTCCCCGTTTGGTTCCTCGCGAACCCTTTTTAATGTGTCGGATCCTCGCGATCCTTTTCAATGTGTTTGGATCTTGTTTAAGATCACCCTCAGTAAAATGTTTTAAATGTGATAAAATTAAATAGTTTTCAATTCGTACCCGTAAGGTACCCTTTGGCCGGTTCATACCCGTAAGGTATTGTCCGTATACTCGTTATCTACTATTGTCAGTCAGCAGGTGCTTTATTATTTCTTTTTGCTTTGAGATAACTATAAGAATGTAACATTCGAATGAGCATGATAATGATTTGAGGAATCAGTTTATACGTATATGAATGTGGATATGAGCTTCGGAATGTATGTCTTATTTATGCAAGCATGTTTTAATTGCATGTAAGCTTGTGAATCGAATCAGTCGTGGCTATAAGTATGTAAATTGATATGTTTAAGATTGTGACCTTGACCTCTCGAATGTTATGAATGTAGTATCATGTTATATCTTTCTTGGGCCTCTGCTACTGTAGTGATTTCAGCATGTTGTTAGGTGTCTATGTTTCTCTATATGCTACTACGTGTATTGGTGTAGTAATGTGAGAGTATGGTGTATTCTCTTTACGATGGGTTTCAGCTAGAGTATGGATATCTTTATGTGACAGTTTTATGCTTATTTAGATAGTTATAGGTTATGCATTGTGTAATCTATGACTTTCTACATTTTATTGATCTCGATAAGTGTATGTTAGATTTAATGGTATTTTCACATGATGATGTTATGAATGTGATGTTATGTTATAACTTCTTGGTATCTGCTATTGGGGTTTCTTCGGCATGTTGTCATGTGTTTACGTTCTTAGCATGATATTATATGTATCAGAGTGGCGCAGCGGAAGTGTTGTGCTTTGACTTTGTCAGTTGGTTCTCTGCTAGGGTGTGTGTTTTATGGCATGATAGTTGTATGTTCTGGCCTCTAGTGACCTTGCATGATTTTTGTGTGCATCATTATATGGTAGTCTAGTGCATCAGCTTCATAACTCGGATATCAGTTATCGTGTATATGCGTCTCTGCATGATAGTTTCATTGTGTGTGGATCAGCTTTTGGTTGGTATATGGGTATTTCGGTATGACAGTTGTATATATATAATTTGTGTCTTCACATGACTCGCCTTCTAATATCTGATACTTCGGTGGAACCGGTAAGTGGTTGCCTATGAGTTTATATAGATTTTTGCATGATGTTATATGTTGTTGGTTTAGTGTCCTTTTGTCTTTGTTCCTGCCCACTAAGCGTTATCGCTTAGCACGGGTTCTTTTCCCGTGTAGGTGGCAGGTTTGGTTCGGTTCGAGTTGGGCATCTGCACGGTCGGCCAAGTGGGAGTTAGAAGTGTTTTATTATTTTACTTTCAGCTCCTGTATTTTAGATTCTGTAATCTTGTAGCCTTTTGTTTATGTATTTTTAGTATGTATGGATATTTTTGTAACTATTTTGGTTCAACAAGTGTGATCAGAGCATTTAAGTAATGAATTTTGTTATAGTAATGAATGATCATTGTTGCTTTCCAAAAGTTTTAATTTCCGTTGTATTTCCATATGTATGTTATGTATGAAGGTATGCTTTCGCTTAGTGTATGTGTGCATGTATGTGAGTTAGCATCGGTAGCGCACCCGCGTCCTTCCAACGGGGACGTAGGGGGTGTTACATTTAGTGGTATCAGAGTGCCGATTTGGTGGTTCTGGTTGTCTTGTTTGTTATGTGTTGAATCTTTGCATGAGAGTTGGTTTCGTGTCGTGGCCTAATGCAGATGTGTCTTGTCTTGTGTCATGTCTATATGGAGTCTGATCCTAGTGAGAATGTGGACGAGACAACAGAAAGTGTGAACCCAGTTGTAGCTGATCAGAGTGTTTCTGAGCATCCTTCTATTGGAAATTTCGGTCCTGTTTCTGATGATAGGACATTAGTGCAAGGGTTGATTCAGATTTTGGATAGATTGACTGCTCCCTGAGCTTCTCAAGAATTTGTTCGGAATGTACCTCAGAAGAGAAAAGGATCGGGTAGAGAAGTGCCAGCGGGGAAAAGGATTCGAGAAGCATCGATATGTCAACAATGTCAGAAGCATCACTGGGGAAACTGTAAGAAGATTAGGAGAATGCCAACATATCAGTACTGTCAGAAGCGACATCGGGGCTTGTATCGAATGATGACTGGAGCTTATTTTCGATGTGGCAGCTTAGAACATCAAATAGTCGATTGTCCTAAGAAGATGTGTGAGAATCTAGCTCGGCAAGCTAGAAGAGATGTAGAGGAATTGTTTAGAGCCGCTCGTGTGCCATCAAAATTTGTTGCGTACCGCAATGAAGTGACAGAGCCTTCCGGTAAGTTGCATTGTTAAGTTTTCGTTTGTTTTCAATTTTAGTTGTTTGGATAAGTTGTTAGCAGGGAAATTTCGAGGATGAAATTTCTTAAGGGGGAGAGATTATAACAACCCAAAATGGCCCTAGTCGGAATTTGCATGCTAAGTCGGGAATTTAAGGGTATTTCAATAATTTATGCATGAGGGAATTGGATAATAAGGACTTAATTGCAAAGTAATTATTAAATAAGTTAAGTGTGGGAAATTATTTGGTGTGCATGTGGTGTATGGATGTAGGGTATTTGTTGTGGTTTTATCTAGTGTGTGTGTTGGTTGGTAACAAGGATGTAAGGCAATTATCTAGTGGATTGTGTGCATTGTACTAAGGATGGAAAATATCTACTTAAGAATTATCTAATAAGGTAGGAGTATGGTGCCAAGGATTGGTAAGTCAAAGGTGGAATATCTGGTCCAATGGGGGCATGGCACATAAGATGGGTAGATGGAAGAGCATTAAAGAAGAGAGAGGAAAGGAGAGCAGATTTTTGGCTTCTCCCTCACGTTTTTCTCTTCTCCTTTTTCCCTCTGTGACGCGTGTCGGACCCCGATAGCTCCCCTTGACCGCCCGCTTGAGGGCGATCGGGCAAGTGAGGTTCGTTGACAACATGCAATGAATTACAAGTGCGTCTATTTTGGGCAAGAAGGAGGTTTCATGGAGTCGCCACCCAATAGAACATTGGGAAATTTCCTCTCTCCTCGAAGAGCCTAAGACAGCGCATATATCCATTTTGGGCAAGCCAAAGGGGTCTTGGAGGCGAACACCCCAATAGAACATTAGAAATGATCCTCTAACCCTATGGAGCCTAGGATTATTAATTAAGTCTTTTGGCGGGACACAAGAGGTGTCTTGGAGATCCCATTGAAATGGGTCTCTCACCTCGTTGAGCCCAAAGACCAGAGATAGGTTCGGGACTTCTCATTTATTTATACCTTGATTAATTTTACAATTAGGTTTTGAATTTAATCATTGTGCTCCCTCTCCACATGATGCAATTTAATTAAAATGGAATTATTCATGTTGAAAGCGAAAAATAAATAGAAAAAAAAATCTAAAATAAATTACAATAACACTAAGAACGGAATACAACTCCCATTTTAGAAGTTAAAACCATACATAAAATCGGGGAATTAATTATGAGGACATTGGTCCTTGATTTTGGTTATTATAAAAGACGATTTTTGGTGATAAATTCATTGGATAGAAAAAAAGGACATTGGTCCATGATTTTGTTAAAAATCCCAATTAATTACTATAAAAAAATTGTCTATTTTTATTTACGCAAAGTAAAATGAAATAAGGATTAAGAATAAATAAATGCATGAATCGAAAGAATAAAGTTACAGAATTAAACCAAAAGGAGTTCTCCATGGTGTGAGCGGCGACTTTCATCTCACGCTCGATTCACCAAGGAACAAGAAAAATGGCATTTCACAAAAATAAATAAAGCATGTTAGTACAAAAAAATTCAAGAAAAATCAAAAGTCAAAATAAAGTTATAAGAATAACAAAATAATAAAGATGAAGAAAACGAAAAAAATAAAATAAACTAAACAAAAATGCGTGTCTAGAATATTTACCCTCGGATTTTATCCTTTTGGATAAAAATTTGGTTGGATTTGGTCCCACGCGCTTCAAGAGAAAAAAACAGAACCAAAGAAAGAGACTTATTGAGTTTTGAAGAGAAAATCGAATTTTTTTATATGGGTAAATGAAAAGTTTTCCAACCCCAAAACAATGGGAAAATTTCCTTTTTATAGAAAAATACCACCGACGGGCATCGGAGGTTAACCGACGTGCATTGATTAAGTCCCATTTCCACCAGGAAAAAGGAAAAAAGCGACGAGCGTCTGACCCACCGACGGGCACATGCCAACGGACACGTGTGGGTTGCTCGGACACGTGTCTGTCGGTCAACTCACAAACGGCCTGTCTCTCGTGGCGAGAGAGACGGGCTGCCGCTACGATCGATGGGTTTTCCCGTGACTGACGTGCTGACCGCTCGTGGAAAAAAAATTAAATTTCAAGCCGAAATTCTCCCGATTTTTTTCTTCTTTCTACCGTAAATAAAAACCTTTAATTCTCGTGAACTCAAAGGACCAAAATCTCTGAATTTTATCCATCCATTCGGAACCTAGCATTGATTTTCTTCATCGGGTAATCTCTGATCTAGACCGCCTTGGGACATGGTGCTTACAGTTGCCCCCAATTTTTGGGAGGCTAGTGTACAAGCGCCTAGGTGAGCCAAAATTCAGAGAAAGAAGGGAAGAAAAGCGTACCTAGAGCAATCCTTACCTTCGGGGTGTTCATCTGGTAGGTCTCATCTCGATCTGCTCATTGATGAATGAATTTGATGTAGGTGTCCTTACCGGTCTCGTCTCGACCTGTAAGGTGTTGGCGAGATGCAGCGTTCTCTAGCTATGACCTCATTTGTTTCTGCTGGCCTCGTTTCAGCTCATGCAGCTTTGGGAGATGTAGTACTCTTTGACCATAAATTCAGTTTGTGATCTGTTCTATCGCTGGCGCCCCGCTAACCTCTTCTCGGTTTGCACGGTGGCTGATCTGTACTGCTAGCCTCGTTTCGGCCTGCACGGTGTGAGCTGTAGTACTCTCTGACTCTAACCTCTATTTACGATCTGTTCTATCGCTGATGCCCTGCTAACCTTGTCTCGGTCTGCACAGTGGCTGTGAGATGCAGTACTCTCTGACTACAACCTCGACTCGTGGTCTGTTCTACCATGGGTGTTCCGCTAGCCTCATCCCGGCCTACACAGAGTTTGGTTCGTACCGCTAGCCTCCTCGTAGCTTGCACGGTATGAGGTGTAATACTCTCGGCCTACAACCTTGAAGTGAAGGACAGTGTTCTCTAACTGCAACTTCAGTTGTAAAGTTCCCCTGCTAATCTCCATCCGATCTGCAAGGTGTGTAGCCAGTTAATTCTGATCTTGAAGGTTGTAGCGTTTGGCTCGCTTATCCTTCATTGTAGTTGATGTCCGTTCTTGAATCAATGTTAAACAATGTTCCTATGTGCAAAGAACCTCTTTGGTTAATTTATGTGTCAATTTGACTTGCTTAATAAATTTGTGAATGTTTTTATGATGTCATTTATTACTTTCTATCACTTTTTCGTTTTTTATTCTTTTGTCGTTTTATTTTTCATTACATTATGTAATCATCCAACTTTAACAGTAAATAAAGTAAAGATAACAAATATGGAAAAATAACACATAAATCTTGCAATAAATGTTTCTCTACTAAGCAAAAAATAATTTTTGTACAATGTATATACAAATATCATGTAACAAAAATAAGTACGAGAGAGATGACAGTCAAACTCCCTGAAAAACTAAAGAGGTGGATAGTCCGAGGGCTCCTCTTTTGGGTCCTCATCATCTGATAAGTGGATCGCCTGGGGCTGCGTTGGAGGTGCCGAGGGCTCGGCCTCTGAGGTAGATGGCTGGCTAGAGGGATCTGTCGGTCTAGGCGGCTGAGATGCCTGAGCTCTGACCTGTAACCGGAACTGTACCTGAGCACACCTATCTAGGAAGGGTTGCGCACATGTGGTCATGAACCGCAGGCTATCTCTGATAACCTCTCCTAGCTCTCTGAAAGCTCTGCTCAGTTGATGAGTCTGATCAATGGAGGCAGTCCCCATACGGTTCAACCTCTGCTCTGTCTGCTCACGAAACTCCTTGATGTACTGGGTCATAGGATGAACAGCTCCATCTACTCCCTGCACCGTGGATCTGAGAGCATCCATCGACTCCTGTATCATCTGGACCGTCGTATCTATCCCCTGGGCTGCCTCATCCTAAGAGGTCCTCACCTCCCATCTCAACTGATCTATCAGCCTCTCCTGTTGTTGTGCCATGTGCTCGAGGAGTCCCGCATGCTCCTGCCTCAACTGATCTATGATCCTGGCCTGCTCCTGGATCACACCCTGTTGCTGCTCAAGCCTCTCTATCATAGCCCTGTCCCGCTCTTCAACCTGAGCAAGGAGAGCCCTATCCCTCTCCTCTTGCCTACGCTCGAAAGATGCAAACATGGAGGTGATGATCTCCGATATGTCCGGCTGTGGTGCTACTGGAGGTGGAACTGGCTTAGGCATCGGCTCTGGTGGGGGAGCTGTAGAAGTAGATGCCCCCGGGTCTCCCCTGGCATAGGGATGGAACCTCTCTGAAGGTCGGGGAGCAGTCTGCTGCACTCTTAAAGATGGAGGGGGAGTCTGTGCCCTCGGCGCCGGAGGAGTCGCTAGCAACTCATCCATAGTAAACTCCATCTCAAAATCGGAGGGCTTCCTGAGCTCCTCCTGCTCTGGCTGTAGCTGTGGATCCTCCTGATGCTGGTGCTAAGGAAGCTGATCCTCCTGAAACTATGGCTGTGGTGGCACATCATCTCCAGGTTGATCCTGCTCAGGCTACAAAGAGGGGAGGCCAAAGGCGCGTCTAGTCTCCTGTATAGTGCGAAGCCTATATGCCTCGGCCTATCCCTGCAGCGGCAATATCATGCCCATCTGAATAGCTGCCGGAGCGTCTATATATATGCTCTCGTCCAAGGCATCTCCAAACCTATCTGGAGCAACTCCCAATTCCTCCAATGATCACTACCGGGGTTGTCCCTTTGAAAACCTTATCATGTTAGCCAGTATCTCATGGCTAACGTTAAGGCGCTGACCTGCCACCATAGCCCATAGGCTCTATATCTCCGCGGCATTGAGCGACCCTGGGTTACCAGCCCATCTAAGGTATGAGCTGGACAACACTCTGTGTAGGTATCGGAGCGCCTGTGAGATCAGCATGGTACTCTTCGCTGTATCGTGGTCATACAGCACTCCTGGTAGGGCTATGGTAGCCCAATGGTCACGTCGGACTGCTCGCTGGGGAACCATCACCCCATCGACTAATGGAAGACCCATAGCCTCTGCGAATCGCTGGCGGGTAATGCTAAAGTGATGTCTATCAAACCAAACATGTACCACCCCAAGCTCTGTGTCTGATCTCTGGAACCCTCCATAATGCAGTGTAGCTAAAACCTGTCGCACCGCCTCAGGGTAAGTCGAGAAGGCATGCGACAGACACTCCATCCATCCAGCACTGGCTATCAATGCATCAACCTCATTTGCCATCCCTAAGGCCTCCAGGAACGGCCTAGAGATGAAGCGGCTGGCTCGGAACTCCACCCGAGCCAATGCTCTGTATCTTTGTTGAGCCTCAAGGCTCATCCACTCAGGGGCCTGCGGCTCGGGCTGACCCTGTAGAACGCATCGACGAGGATGCATCCTAAAATAAATAAAAAACATAATTAGTTATAAAACAAACCACACATCGGCAGGGACATGTCCCAGCCCCTTGTATACGGAGGCGAGAAAACTAACGCGGGATAGGTTTCAAGTCCCTTCAGGCATAAAAAAAGACAACAAAATAACAAAACCAACATAGAGTCAGATTAAATTAATTAAAAATTTGGGCAGCACCCCGGCAAGGGTGTGCCCAATTCCCTGCGTAAAAACAAGAGAACAGGCCTCAGGCCCCAACAAGAGCATAAACATTTATCTCTAAATGTTTTAGAGCTAAGCATGCAAAAATCCTATTCTAGGCATACGAAAATATTATAACTAACCGCAAATCATATCTAGTTCATTTAAAGATCATGCCTTGTTCAAAAGATTCAAATTAAATTAATCTTAATTTGGTCAACAGTGCAACCCAATATTCATGCAAAGCTTGCTAACAATTATATTAAAAAATGACTATTAAAGCAATGTATATATATAAAAAAACATGCAAAATAAAATAATTAAACAAAGAACAAGCCGCATTTAGGCATTATAAAAGAAACCAATGAATAACACATTATAACTCATTTGTTTGTTTTTTTTAAGAAACTAAAAGAAGTAGAAATGAAAAAGAAGTTATTTACTAACCTGTAGTGTGTAGAAAATGGGAACTCGATAAGAAGAAAAACCCCGGTAGATGCACGGTAACACGAGGATCACGAAAATGTAAATAAAAATGAAAAAAGTGAAGAAATAAGAGAGAAAAAGCAAAAAAACTGCAAAAACCGTCGGTTAAGAAGAGAAGAAAAGGAAAAGAAACCGCTACCCCATCGATTACAGCCCCTTATATAATTTTTGTGACCGACGAGCTGGCCGTCTCCAGGAGCGAACGACGGGCTGGCCGTCTGTCGCTTCAGATCACGCATTTAATGCATAATAAATGCATGTGACAAATGCAAGGATGATGCATGCATTCTGCCAGGTGTCGTTGAGGGACGAGCATGCCGTCTGAGATGAGGAACGGGTAGGCCGTCAGTGGAGCTTTCCTTCAAATTCCACCATTTTCTTGAGCTTTTCGACTTCTTCATCATTTCTTGCTTGTTGTTTCCAATTTTTAACTTTCAAGAATGACTCCTCCCTCTTTTCAAAGGATGTACCGCGTTGGCCAGAATCTTTTTCATATTCTTGTTAGCGGCCTCGACTGCACCGTTAGCTTGCGGGCGATATGGAGATGACTTGTGATGTTTGACACCGTACTTCTGAAGCAACTTTCTCGTTTCTCCCATGAATTGGACCCTGTTATCGAAAACTACGTGATGCGGAAGGCCATATCTGCAAATCAAGTTTTTCTCAATGAACCTCGCCATATCCCGGGCATCCACCTTTCTAAAGGACTCAGCTTCTACCCACTTGGTGAAGTAATCAATTGCAACTATAATGTATCTGTGTCCGTTGGAGGCTGGGGGTCGGATCTCCCCAACAATATCAATCCCCCAAACCGCAAATGGCCACGGTTGTAGACACCGGGACCCGAGGCGGTCCAAGATCATAATTACCCGATGATGAAACAAAAGACCGATTTTCGGCAAGAAAAGTGAGAATCGATCGTTCCCTTGTCAAAATTGGTTTTTTTTGAAAAATAATTTAAAATATATTTTAGAAATTAAAAATTAAAATGGGGTAAAAAAATAAATAATTTTGTGTCAAAGTTTTATTAAAAAAAAAAAATCAGCACGAGTGCCACCTGCGGCAGCGCGGGGCTGCCTGCGCGGCAGGCTGCTCCAGCGCGCAGGGGCGCCTGTGCGGCAGGCCGCCCCAGCGCGCAGGGGCACCTGCACGGTAGGCCGCCCCTGCGCGCGCAGGCGGGGGGACTGCGCGTCCCCCCTGCGCGCAGTGCGGGGGGCACCGCGCGCCCCCCTGCGCGCGAGGCGGGGGAACTGCGCGTCCCCCCTGCGCGCGGTGCAGGGGGCACCGCGCGCCGCCCTGCGCGCGAGGCTGGGGGACCGCCCCCCTCCCTGCGCACGAGGTAGGCACCCCACGCGGCGCAGGGGCACTGCGCGGGCCCTTGCGCGCGCAGCAGGCTGCCGTGCGTGCCCTTGCCCCCTCCGCGCGACCTGTTGGTCTTTGCCTGTCCCTTTTTTTTTCGCTGTTGTCAGTCTATTTTTTTTTCAGTCTGATGTTTCCGTTTTTTTCACCATTTTATGCTATTTTGGATTAACTAAAAATAAAAGCTTTTTTGTCCTTTGCTATTTTTGGCCAAGGCAAGATTAAATGAGGATTTTCCCCTCATTTTCAAGGACGACAGATTTTGGGCAAAAAAAAAACCCTTGGCTTTTCTCTCTAGGATTTCTTTCTGCTCTCCAGGAAGCTCTTCTTGTTCCAAAAATTCTTCAAAAAATCTTTGAGATTTCTTCTCAAATTTTAGTTTTGCTACTACAAAATACTTGATCTTGGGTTGATTCGAGCAAGAGAAATTAATTTTCTTGGCTTGTTCACCACACAAAAAATACTTTTTAAACTAATTTGCTTAAAACATAGATTTTTACATTTGTTTCGAATATTATTATCGTCAAAAACCGACAAGAGGAACGGATTGAGACATCCTATTTCCGATCCAAAATTTCTGAGGGTAAACATTCTTGGATTTGTTCTCATTTATTTTTGTATATTATTTATTGTTGTTAATATTATTTTTTGCTATTGTTATCATGTCTATTACTTACTTTTAACGTGTTAGTGCCACCATTAATGTGTTATTTGTTTGGCTTTAAACGGATTTTCATGTTCCTATGCTAATATTATTAATATTATTTATCGTTATCATTATTATGCTTGTGTTCATGTTTATGCTCATGCATATTATTTGTTATTATCATTTGTTATTATTATTATTATCACATGTAGTTATTATTATTGTTGTTCTATTGGTTGTTCATGCCATCATTATTAGTGTTGTAATTATTATTATTATTATTATTATTGATATTACTTATTATTATTATTATTATGATCATATTCATTTATATTATGTTCATTATCATGCTATTATCATCACCACCATTATCTTATTATTATTACTATTACTATTATTATTATTATTATTATTATTATTATTATTATTATTATTATTATTATTATTATTATTATTATTATTATCATTTATTATTATTACCGTGTTCATTTATACTATATTCATTATTGTTCATTACTATTGCCTATTATTATTGTCATTAATATTATTTTGTTGTGTTTGCCTTATCACTATTATTATTATCATTATAAATTGACTTGCCTAATGATTATTTCATTTTTATTTGATTAATTTTTAGAACCATTGCTAATATTCTTGATGTTAATTTTTGTCTGAGATTTTAACTTGAGTCGGGTTACGTGAGCGCCCCGCGACTCGCCGGATGGGTCGCGATGCGTAGGCGGACACTCCGGTTTGGTGAGATCCTTTCAACTCCCTTTTATATGTTACGTGTTTACTTGTAAATAATTATTTTATTTGTGCACGCGTGAGATAAAAAGTCACAAAAAATACTTTTACAATTAAATTGAGTTTTTCACTAATAAAATTGGGACCAATGTTCCTTGTTTTAGCCTAACAATAAAAATATCACAATTAAAACGAAGAGTCGATTTTCTCCAAAATGGGATCACTCATCCCGGTTTTCATTCAAACAATCAAAACTACTCTTCGAATCCTCTTTAAATTAACACGAAGGAACCAATGTTCCTAAGTTTCGATCAAGTGCGAAGGAACCAATGTTCCCAAAATAATGCCCCGATTTATGCATGTCTTTTTATTTCGTTTTTGGGTGAGTGTTTTAAATTTATGTTCTTTCATTTTGGGCCCTTGTATTTAACTTTGGGGCAACTTTATTTATTTTTGGGGATTGTATTTTGTCCCACTTATATCTTTAATTTCCCTTTCATTGGGGTTGTATTCTGCCCCTATTTCTCTTGTAATTGTGTGCTTGGGTGTTTACCGCTTTCATTTATCGCTTTTATTTTGTTGCTTTCGACTGATTGATCTGCACGATTTAATTTAAAATGCATTAATCGTGTGAGATGAGAGATATAATTTTAAAAGGTTAAAAACCCATTTATAATTAATCAAAGCATAAATAAGAGGGAAGTTCCGGACACCATATCTCCAGTTTAGACCAATGGAGGTGAGAAACCTTTTCCTAATTTCACGCAAATTGGGTGGCGACTCCAAATACCTCAAAGGTGCCTTTAGGCGTCAATAGGCTAGGTTGTTCTCTCCAATGTTCTATTGAGAGGAACATACCGATGATGTCTCATGGCGCCCATGATCAAAAGACGCGAACCTTCATACCTCGAATCCTAAAGTGGATTCAAAGCGAGGGCCCTTGCTGGGTGGGTTCGGGCCCGCGTCACAACGGTGATGTTAAACTGTGCAATTCTGACACAGGCAGGTGCCTCAAATCTGCGTATTGCGGGCACAGCTGGCAGTTCTTCACATACTTTGAACAATCATTGTCCATGGTGAGCCAGTAAAATCCCTGCCTCATGATTTTCTTGGCCAACATCAAGCCATTCATATGGGCTCCACAAACGCCAGCATGGGTTTCTTCCATTACCTTCTTAGCCTCTTTTCCTTCCAGACATCTCAATTGTATTCCATCGGCTTGTCTCTTGTACAACACTCTGTTTATGCATATGAACTGAGTAGATAACCTGCGAATCAATCTCTAGTCTTTCTCTATAGCTTCTTCTGGAAAGGCCATATTTTCTAGATAGTTCATGATATCATAATACCAAAGCTTTCCATCTGTCACATCTATTTCTGTTACTGACTGTGCCTCGAAACTAGGTCTATCCGAGCTAGAAATCAAAATCGGCCTCATGATTACCCCTTCCGGATTGTCCCATATTGATACCAAAGTAGCGAGCGTGTCAGCCAATTGGTTTTCGTCCCTCGGGATGAAATGAAATGCGCATATTTCAAATTGACCGCTCAGATCTTTCAAGTGCTTGACATAAGGCATCAGTCTTTCTTCTTTAATAGCCCATTCGCCTCGAATTTGATTAATTACCAGGGCAGAGTCCCCGAACACCTCAACGTTCTTTGCCCCCAAGGCTAATAATGCTTCCAATCCAAAAACGCATGCTTCATATTCAGCCTCATTATTGGTAGCCTTGAACCTTAGTTTCTTAGCCAGAGGGAGTTTCTCATTTTCTGGGGTTGTCAGAATAATTCCTACTCCTGCCCCCTTGTTGTTCACTACCCCATCAAAGTGCAACTGCCATCCTTGAACTGGAATCGCTCTGACATCCTCATCTGGGAAGTTAAACTCGTATATGTCTCCTTGAATTGGGTGCTCTGCCAGAAATTCAGCCACTGCACGCCCCATGATGGTTTTCCGAGTGACATACTCCATATCAAATTCTTGTAATAACAACAACCATCTTCCCATTTTCCCAAGTAACGATGGTGCTTCCTACAAATACCTTAGGGGATTCTGCTTTGCCACTGCTTGAACCTTATAAGAGTGGAAATAATGTCTCAACTTCCTAGATGCCCAAATGACAGCGAGACAAATCTTTTCTACTTCTGCATATTTGATCTCATAGGCAAGGAACTTTTTACTGAGATAATAAATCGCGAACTCCACTCCGAACTCATCCTCCTGAGCCATCATGGCACCTACAGAGCTATCTTCTACGGCTAAATACAGAATCAAAGGCCGGTTTGGCTGCGGTGGCCTTAGCACGGGTGGATTTAACAGGTATTCTCTGATGGTATCAAAGGCCTTTTGACAATCTTCATTCCATATCACAGGCTGATTCTTCTTAAGGAGCTTGAAGATCGGTTCACAAATCGAAGTCAACTTGGCAATGAATCTACTGACATACTGTAATTTGCCCAAGAAACTCCTTACATCTTTCTCCTTCTGAGGCACTGGCATTTCTCTAATGGCTTTCACTTTATCCGGGTCAATCTCAATCCCTCTCTGGCTGACTACATGACCCAACAGCTTTCCTGATGTGACCCCAAAAATACACTTCTTAGGATTTAACCTCAAGTTGTACTTATCTATTATGGTGAAAAACTTCTCCAATGCTTCAAAATGGCTCTCTCTGGTGGCTGACTTGATCATCATGTTATCTATGTATACCTCCACTTCTTTATGGATCAAGTCACTTAAAATCTTCGTCGCCATCCTTTGATAGGTAGCCCTGCATTTTTCAAACCAAAAGGCATCACCCAGTAAGCATATGTCCCCCACTCTGTGATGAAAGCCGTTTTGATCCGATCAATTGTCTTGTTGAGGATCTGATTGTAACCAGCATAGCCATCTCCAAAGCTATACATCGCGCAATTGGCGGCACTGTCTATCAGCACATCAATATGGGGTAGTGGGAAGTCATCCTTTGGACAGGCCTTGTTCAAATCCCGGTAGTCCACGCATACCCTTACTTTTCCATTCTTCTTGGCCACAGGGACCACGTTGGCTAACCACGTGGGATACAGCACCTCAATCAAAAACTTGGCTTCGATCTGTTGCCGAATCTCTTCCTTCACCTTATCTGCCCATTCTGGTCTAAGCCTTCTTAACTTTTGCTTCACAGGCTTATGATCTGGGTATATCGAAATGGCATGTTTTGCGATGTTTCGATCTATCCCTGGCATGTCTTCGTAGGTCCAGGCAAAGACTTTTTCATATTTTTTTAACATTCTCTCAAATTTTTCTCTTTCCTCAGGAGTCACGTTTGATGCTATCAAAATTTCTCTCGGGTTTTTCGAGGTTCCAAGATTAAATGGATTTGCATCACAGGAATCAATATCAAATATGGATGGAATATGATCATGATCATGCATGTCAAAATTATCAGAAACATCACACAAGTAAGCAAAGTCATTCATTTCATTAATAAAATTAAAACTGTCATTTACATCATTAAAAAGTTCGGGAATAAAAAGATAATCTAAACCAGCTTCCTCCTCTTCCCTCGTCGGATCTGCCTTTGCTGACAATCCTGCATCAGTCGGGTTGATCGGAGGCTCTTTGTCCACCTCTTGAACTGTTTCTTCTATCTTCGCCTTCCCCTTGAAGTGAGCGGCTACCATGGCTTCAGTTAAAACTTCTTCAGGCCCTTCACGGTTCCAAACTGTACTGCTGGTCAAGATTTCTTCATCCCAAAAGCCATCAGCCAGCTTAATCATCCCAACATTCCAGTCGTAGACATCGTTGAATACCTCAAAACCTGGCACAATCTCTCCATCAACCCACTGAGGTTCAGCTTCCCCGGCATATGCACAGACTGCTGCCTCGGGCATAAAACTTTCCCAAATGTGAGGAATCTTTTCCGTTGGCTTCGCCCCTTTCTTTATTTCACCTTCATATCTTAGCCCTCTTCTATCTTTCTGACCCCTAGTAGCAATGACTCCTGTCAATCCTTGGGAATTCCTGCCTAACCCAGCACCTGGAAGGAAGGACATTTTCTTCATCATGGCTAGCACCTGAGGGCTTCCCTCTATCGACTTTTCCTCATTAGTCACAGCTACATGGAATCCATTTAAAGGCTATCTTGTTATCTTAAGCATATACACCTGATTCTCCCTCGCAGCCTTGATGGTTACCACTGGCCCTTCCTGTGGTATCTTGACCATTTGGTGAAGTGTAGAAGGAACACCTCCTAGTTTGTGAAACCAGGGTCTTCCCAACAAAACTAAAAAATTGGCAGGGATAGGTAAAACAACAAACTCCACCTCAGTTTCTATTGGCCCCATTCTGACCACCGCTTTGAAAGTTCCCGAAGCATGCCTACGAGAGTTATCATACGCTGTGATGGTCAAATCAGACTTAGCTAACATATCTTCCGTTATGCCAAAAGCTGCCATGGCCACCTGCGGGCATACATTGATCGATGAGCCGTCATCCACCATAATGCAAGATGTGTGCTTCTGATTGATCTAAGCCCGAATATACAAAGGGCGGTTATGGTTGCGACCCTCTACTGGCAAATCCGCACTTGTAAACACTACATCCTCTCAGGCCCCTCCTTTTACTACCTCCAGCAGCTCAGTGGGCGAAATTATTGTAGCCACAGTCGTCTGACATAAGGCCTCTACCAATCTCTGCCTATGAGATAGAGACTGCCTCAAAAGATCCCAAATAGAAATTTGTGCTGGCGTCTTCTGCAGTTGTTTCACTATCTGATCCCCCACTGGCTCCTTCTCTTTTTCTTTTTGGCCTTCCAATGGCTCTTGAGGCCTTGCTACTTCCTGCGAGTTATAGCTCCCACTTTTTTCATGCCTTTCCTCTATGCTGCTTCTTCCTCATCTGAACCCCAAAGGTCAGGAAACTCAACGCCCTTTTCATTATCACTTCCACTCTCACTAGTGGACCAGCAATCAATTAGTGCAGCGGGCATCACTTTTTCACTCCCCTCATAGAGGTTTGTGATAACAATGTTTGCATCACTTTCGTATAACTCTTTTAAAATAAACCCTTCCGGTAGGCTGGACCCTATCATGAACACAGGCGGGGCGCCCTGTTGTACCCAGGCTTCTTCTGACTTTCCCTCTTCTCAGGGTCTGTAATGTGCTTTGAATCGATCAAATCCTGAATGGTATGGCTCAAAGCTTTGCAATCATCAGTCAAATGTCCCGTATGCTGATGGTAAGCACAATATTCATTATCATTGTGACCTGGCATCCCCCGAGTCCTGGCAGGTCTAGGTGGTAACGGCTGTAATTTCCCTTCTTTCATCAACCTCCTTAATACCCATGATAAGGACCTCCCCAAATTAAAAAAATGCCTTGTGGTTGCATTAGCAGCTGACACCTCTACCGCCTTCCTCACGCTACCACTGGAACCCGCTGGCCTACTTGCCCCCTGGGGGTAGCTCCCTTTCTTAGCATAATTCTTGCTACTAGCCTTTCGAGCCAGACACTCTCCTTCTGCCTTGATAGCTATATCCTTCAAGGACTCCCAATCTCTCAATCCTTTCATCTTCAATCCGTCTCTCAGATACGGGCTCGCATTTTTAATGAATAGACGAATCTAATCCTGAGTATCGAGCTTCCTCTTCATCTCCATTACCCGGTTCCTCTAATGGGTCAAATATTCATGAAAAGACTCACCCGCCTTCTATTGCAGCAACTCTAAATCCTTCAGGGTCACCTCCATCCTCGTACTACAATCATACTGTCTCAAAAATTCCTCCGTCAACAAGTCCCAATCGTCCTTAGTCCAGCGATCTAAACCATGGTACCAATCCATCGCTGGGCTAGTCAAGCTCAAACAAAAATATTCAATCTTCTGTCTCCTTGTTAAAGTAGTACCCTTCATTACTAACGAGTACTGCTTAATGTGTTCTGTGGGATCAAAAGTACCATCAAACTTCAGAACATCTGGCATCTTGAAGTTCATTGGGATAGGGTCATCTCCATCTAACTCTCTATCTTCCGGACTCATCCCTTGACCCTTCGTCAGAGTCTTAGCCATTGCCTCAAACCTCTCTTCCAGCCTTTTCCATACAGACTGCTCGGTTTGGGGCGCCGTTCCTTTCTGAGACATGCGTTCTTCGCGATCTTCATCTGAATCCTCATCCAAACCCAGAACTTGCTTCCCTCTCTGAACCCCCGAAGTTATAGCTCTAATGTGAACTGGTGGAGGGCGGCTTTCTTCTGTTGGATTTATTTTGACCTATTCCGCTTCATTGCTTCTTACTGAAGGATGTGGTGAATTCTGCGGAGCCATCCGCTGGGCCATAGCAGCCATCATATTCATTATACGATTCTCAAAATCCTTAAACCTGCGTCCCACTTCTTCCGCAATCATTGCCCGTGTGGCATCACTCCCCTTTGGTGAATTCGACATCTTTGAAGTAGTAAAATTGCTTTCTGAATGAATCTTTGGGAAGCTTCCTCTTTCTGGCAGCTCAATTACAAGATTCCGAATCAACCGTCCCTCAGGACCTCTTGTCCACCTAGGCAGATCTATAATGGCTGAAAATAAAAGGGGTTAGAATGATGCATGAATGCAATGAATTGCATGATCGTGATATGCAACACCCACAAATCACATGCAGGCACATAGGTCCTTCCACCCTTATTGCTCCCACACACGCGGTCATGCGGTCTCTTTCCTAGGTGGGATTAGCCCATGGGTCAACAGGGAACCCAATGGGAGCGCATGGTGCGTGGCAAAAAACCGGCAGCATAACACTCCTATACTAATGCACAAGCGCATGGAAAATGATCTTTACATATGTAGGTAATCCAAATACATTGGCATGGCCCTACCGGGGCATAAAAGCCTTTGGCTAGGTAACCAAACAGGATATTTGGACTCATCTAATACATAAGGATCCATACAGTAAACACGGTATTACGATTCATATCACTTAAGGGAAGTATCTATGGCCATTACATGAGCTTTAGTCAAGGGTGGTGCTACTTTAGGGCTACCCAAGCATGGTCCCTGCCAATGGGTCTAGCTCATCACGAGCGTAATGACCGATTGGGTCACCATTTGATATACCATATGGTACGAGGCTTGGGCTGGTTGTTATCCTTAACACTTCCCTATATTGAGTGAACATAGGGTCGTGCTTCAAGAATGCACCGGGGTGTTAAAGGGACCAAACTAACATAATCTAAGGCTCCAATGAGATGAAATGCAATTTTGAAAGAAAGTAAAATTCATAAACTAAAACTTAATTGTAAATTTTAATCAAGGTACTTTTGAATCGAAGTCTTGAATTTCCCTAGTGGAGTTGCCACTGTGACGCACACCGGACCCCGATAGCGCCCCTTGACCGCCCGCTTGAGGGCAATCGGGCAAGTGAGGTTCGTCGACAACTTGCAATGAATTACAAGTGCGTCTATTTTGGGCAACAAGGAGGTTTCATGGAGTTGCCATCCAATAGAACATTGGGAAAGTTCCTCTTGCCTCGGAAAGCCTAAGACAGCGCATATATCCATTTTGGGCAAGCCAAAGGGGTCTTGGAGCCGAACACCCCAATAGAACATTGGGAACCCTATGGAGCCTGGGATTATTAATTAAGTCTTTTGGCGAGAAACAAGAGGTGTCTTAGAGATCCCATTGAAATGGGTCTCTCGCCTCGTTGAGCCCAAAGACCAGAGACAGGTTCGAGACTTCTCATTTATTTATACCTTGATTAATTTTACAATTAGGTTTTGAATTTAATCATTATGCTCCCTCTCCACACGATGTAATTTAATTAAAACGCAATTATTCATGTTAAAAGCGATAAATAAATAGAATAAAAAAATCTAAAATAAATTACAATAACACTAGGAGCGGAATACAAGTCCCAGTTTATAAGTGCAAACCATACATAAAATCGGGAAATTAATTATGAGGACATTGGTCCTTGATTTTGATTATTATAAAAGACAATTTTTGGTGATAAATTCATTGGATAAGAAAAAAAGGACATTGGTCCTTGATTTTGTTAAAAACCCCAATTAATTACTATAAAACATTTTTCTATTTTTATTTACGCAAAGTAAAATGAAATAAGGATTAAGAATAAATAAATAAATAAATAAATGCATGAATCGAAAGAATAAAGTTACAGAATTAAACCAAAAGGAGTTCTCCGTGGTGTGAGCGGCGACCTTCATCTCACGCTCGATTCACCAAGGAACAAGAAAAATGGCATTTCATAAAAATAAATAAAGCATGTTAGTACTAAAAAATTCAAGATAAATCAAAAGTCAAAATAAAGTTATAAGAATAACAAAATAATAAAGATGAAGAAAACGAAAAAAATAAAATAAACTAAACAAAAATGCGTGTCCAGAATATTTACCCTCGAATTTTATCCTTTTGGATGAAAATTTGGTTGGATTTGATACCACGCGCTTCACGAGAAGAAAACAGAACCAAAGAAAGAGACTTATTGAGTTTTGAAGAGAAAATCAAATTTTTTTATATGGGTAAATGAAAAGTTTTCTAACCCCAAAACAATGGGAAAATTTCCTTTTTATAGAAAAATACCACCGACGGGCATCGATTAAGTCCCATTTCCACCAGGAAAAAGGAAAAAAGCGACGGGCATCTGACCCACCGACGGGCACATGCCAACGGACATGTGTGGGTTGCTCAGACACGTGTCCGTCAGTTAATTCACAGACAGCCCATCTCTTGTGGCGAGAGAGACGGGCTGCAGCTACGACCGACGAGTTTTCCCGTGACCGACAGGCTGACCGCCCGTGGAGAAAAAAACTTAAATTTCAAGCCGAAATTCTCCTGATTCTCCGCTTATTTCTACCGTAAATAAAAATCTTTAATTCTTGTGAACTCAAAGGACCAAAATCTCTGAATTTCATCCATCCATTCGGAACCTGGCATTGATTTTCTTCATCAGATAATCTCTGATCTGGACCGCCTCGAGACACGGTGCTTACACCCTCTCTTTACTTTTCTGCTCTCTCTACTCTCTTGTATGTGTGCTCAACGTGGATCTTCAAGATTTGAAGTTGGATTTCTGAGTTTTGGAACAAGATTAAAGAGGTATGTGTTTGGGTTTTAAGGGTTTCCTGCATATGGTTCTCTTTCTTCTTCTTTTTGTTTTGATTGATTGTGAGTTGAGGTTTGGATTAAGGATTTTCTGGGTTTGTTTGTGCAAGTGGTTGGTGTCAAGAAGAAGTGTAAAGGCAAAGAGAAGATTGAAGAGTGATGATCAGCTGGGTTATGCTTTAAAGAGGTTTGGGAGCTTTGATTTCTGCATTTGAGTATTGAGTTGTCATTCCTTAATTCTCTTTGGATCATGAGTATGTATTTATGTTTGCTTTCCAGAAATTTGAGTGCTTTGATATGAGTTTATGCTTGAATTAATTTGGGTAAATGTTTTAATAATCCATGTTATTGATTGAGATAGATGTATATGAGGGTTGGTATTGAAATGCATGAGTTTGGGAATTTCTTTGAATTTGATGTTGTATGGTAATCTTGAGTTTTGGCAATTCTGTTTAGTTTTCATCTGACTTCCGTGTATTGTTTTTATCATAAGTAGAGTTTTAGACCTCTAAATCATGTAATTCTTGAGCCTTTAGAACCATGAATTCCATGCCTTTAAAAGAATCATAAATAACCTTGGGCAAATTCTTGCTCTAAGATCCTAAAAATTAGCCAAAACCGTAGTGTCTCTGTTTGGGTCGGGTTATATGCATAATATTTGCTGTTTAGCTCATATCTGAAGTTATGGATGTCCATTTGACTTGAAATTTGTTTCATTTGAACGATAACATCCTAAGAAACATTTGTTAAGAAGGCATTTTTGGCTAAAAATGAGTTTTATAGGTTCATTTAGGCAATGCAAGTTGGGGGCGGGAAGCAGTCATCTTAGTCTATTTTCGTAGAGCAATGGCGGAGGCTTCTGTCGCCAGCACGACAGAACCTGTTTGCTGAAAGTGTTTTCTCTTATTTTGAACCCCATGGTTGGTTTGAGCACTTGCCCTTCCTTGCCCTTCCTTACCCTCCTTGAGGTTGAGTATTTTGATTTGTTTTGCTTCCGAAATGCATCTGAACTTCGTTGTTACTGTCTAAAACTTATTCATGACTTGTTTAGAGTTTTGAGAAAGAATAAATAAATGTTTGACAATGGAAATAATGGGTTTTTATTTAGATAATGCATGAAGTCTTGAATGTGAGCATTTGAACCCAGTTGTGTATTTGATTGAGTTGTGGAATGAATAGTGCTGAGATTTGGATGTTGTGAATTGATATTGTTCTTTGCATGATATAATTGAAATTCTTAGCATAAATATTGTATTATATGTTAGAAATGATGGTTTGGTTGCTGGTAATGAGGTAAGTTGATGTTTGAATTGAGGTTTGAGTTTTGGGTGTTGTGAAAATGAGTTTTTCTGTTGTTTTTCCGTGTAAGGGTTGGAAATCCTGACTCTGTCGCGAGCGCGACATTGTCGCGAGATCGCGATGGAGCCCGGTGATAGCAACCCTCGCATGCATCCGAGCTCGCTGCCGAGCCGAGCAAGAGAGCCTCTGCCGCGAGCACGACAGAGCGCTTAGCTGCCAATCTGAATTGGACGATCCTCTGTCGTGAGCACGCTCTCGAGCACGGGCATGATAGATCGGGCTAGAAGCTCACTGTCGCGAGCGTGACAGTGAGAAGTGTATTATTCCCTTGCGAGATCGTGAAGGTTACAGCGATCTTGACCTGGGGCAAGTCGCCTCTATCGCGAGCGCGACACTCCTTGGTTTCCAAATTGAGTTTTCTTTTGTGATTCCAATGTTTGATTTCCGAAATTGTGATGCCTTTAGGTTTATACTTGGACTATTTGATGAAGTATATTAATATAATTGGATGTATTATGCATGGACAATGTTATGAATTATATGAATGTGATATGTGAAATTATGCGCCATGATCTGAGCCATGATTTGTATTACGCGTGACCTGCGAGAGTCAGTCTAGTGGATAGTTAGGCATGCCTAATAGAGTCTCTTTAGCTGCAGCATCTTTGGACATTTGGACCCTGATCAGGTCCCCGCTTGGTTTCTCGCGAACCCTTTTTAATATATCGGATCCTCGCAATCCTTTTCAATCTGTTTGGATCTTGTTTAAGATCCCCCTCAGTAAAATGTTTTAAATGTGATAAAATTAAATGGTTTTCGATTCGTACCCGTAAGGTACCCTTTGGCCGATTCGTACACGTAAGGTACTGTCCGTATACTCGTTTTCGACTATTGTGAGTCAGCAGGTGCTTTGTTGATATTTCGGTGGAACCGGTAAGTTGTTGCCTATGAGTTTATATGTATTTTTGCATGATGCTATATGTTGTTGGTTTAGTGTCCTTTTGTCTTTGTTCCTCCCCACTAAGCATTATCGCTTAGCACGGGTTCTTTTCCCGTGTAGGTGGCAGGTTTGGTTCGGTTCGAGTCGGGCATCTGCAGGGTCGGCCACGTGGGAGTTAGAAGTGTTTTGTTATTTTACTTTCAGCTCCTGTATTTTAGATTCTGTAATCTTATAGCCTTTTGTTTTTGTATTTTTAGTATGTATGGATCTTCTTGTAACTATTTTGGTTCAGCAAGTGTGATCAGAACATTTAAGTAATGAATTTTATTATAGTAATGAATGATCATTGTTGCTTTCCAAAAGTTTTAATTTCCATTGTATTTCCATATGTATGTTATGTATGAAGGTATGCTTTCGCTTAGTGTATGAGTGCATGTATGTGAGTTAGCGTCGGTAGCGCACCCGCGTCCTTCCAACAGGGAGGTAGAGGGTGTTACATTTTCCATACAACTACATTAAACTTTAACATGTCAATTTAATATTATAGACATGTATGGTTTATTAACAAACACACACACTTCCATATACATATATATATATATATATATATATATATATATATATATATATATATATATATATATATACACATGCTTATCTGTGTTGCCATGTTATTAGTCTTTATATAAACAAGCAATTCATAACACACTTCATTATTTAAACCCTCATTTTAATAATACACACATATGTACTCCTTATTTCTTTATAACTACGTTAAGCTTTAACTTATCATCTATATCATACACATGTATAATTCATTCGTCACTTATTCATACGCACTTACACATCTATAACTTTCATATGCATATTCATTTGTTGATTAAGCATTTTAGTTCATTCATATTAAGTCAATCATATAATCCTCACAATACCCAAAAGTGTCGCACTCGCGACTGATTCAAACCTTCCCTTCTGTCTCGCTCCCGACAGAGCCTAAACTTTGTGTTCAAACCTCCTCTTACACACACCCCTAGCTCATGCACTTTGTCATAATCATATATGGCTTCAATAACCCATCCTAACATTGTGTACTATCATTATGGACTTCTAATCATATTTTCATCCACACACACACACACACATTTATATATATATTAACATTACAATGGCACAAATCTCATTATAATAGGACTATAATCAAGGAGTTACAACTAATGAGACACCACTTATTCCGAAGGCCCATCTACAAAGTTTAGTTACACTTTAAATACGTTAGTAATTATTCATTCATTCTTTAAAAGATCTTAAACATGCATTGGATAAATTTTGAAAAGTTTTGGTGAAGTTCAGGTGTGTTTCGGAAGGAAAAACACACCAAAATACACATACTAGAGAAGGGTAAAGGTAGGAAATGATTCACGCTAACCATGGGATCCAAAAGAAGAAGAAAATCCCTCATTAAGCTAGTTCTATCGCGCTCATGACAGTAGGCTCCAATAGGTGCCCTACGAGACTGCATTTCACCTCTAACTTAAATTGCCTAAACCAACACCTAAACATCATTTTATGGCAAAATGTCCTTCTTAACAATTGTTTCGTATGATGTAAAGTTTCAAATGGAACAAAAGTTCAGGTGATTTAGAAATATAAAACATGAGATATGACTTAAAAAGTCTATATTGTTCCAATGAACCCGCCAGATTAGAGACACCTCGATGTTTTTCCAATTTTAAGGGTCTTAGAACCAGAATGTGCTCCTAACTATTTCTAGAACATTTAAAGGTATGTGTCTTAGCTTTCTAATGGCGCTAGTTTCATTCCATTTGTAATTTTATAACTTAACTTATGACAAAAACAATAAACAGAGGTCCAACTAAATTTGAGCAGAGTTTCCCCTAGAAACTCAACATGCCTTAAATTATCAAATCTACCAAATTTATCACAAAAACTCAACACAAATATTCTAAGTATGTTTCAAAACAAGAGTTAAATGTCAAAAATACAAAAATATACAATTTTTCAAAACACATTCAAACATAAAGTTCCCAAACCTCAAGCTTCTTAGCTCCAATATGCTCACTCGCCACTTTGCTACTCAACCCTCTTCTTTCCCTTCTCTTTTCTCATAGCCACCACCACATGCACAATCAAATTCTAGAAATGGAACAAAGGAATTACTTCCAGCTCGTATTAAAAGAAAAAAGAAAAGATGAAAATGATCAACTTTCGTAACCACTTACCTTAACTATGTGAAAACCCAGCTCAAAACAAACACCACATGATCCAACTTGCAGAAATTTAAAGAATACTAACTAAAGAAGAGAAAAACTAAAGAAGGAGAGCAAAGAAGAGAGGGTAGCCGAAAATGACATGCAGAAATTCTCCATTTCTCTCTCATCAAGTCCTTTATATTGCATGTGGGAACTAAAGCAGCTCGTGCCACTTGGATTCCACCAACTCTTCTCCCCAATGCATGCCAATCCAGCTCTTTCTCCTCCAATGCATGCAAACGCTGAAGTGGCAAGGCCGAAAAAAGAGACTTGGATTCCACTATCTCTTCCTTAATCCTCATTATTAAAATCTGAATTTGATTAACACTAATTAACCTCCATTAACTTTAATCATGCTCTAAGCACTAATTTTGTAAGTATACGGTGTACCGAATATAGTATAAAAGATGTCGATCCCACGAGGAATGTTGATTAATAATACACAATACTACTACCTGATTTTAATCTTGTTTACAATGATAAAATAATTTGCAAGTTAACTCTAAACTACTTTATCATATAAACTAATTAAACCGAGTTAATGATGATCAAGGAAGACAATATATGTAATGAAGAACTAATGGTTATGAACTTGATTCCATCATTTTAATTAACATTTATAATCTTATCAGCAAGCCAAGTTGGAATATAGTCCTAATCCACTCTCTCGACATGAATTAGAATGCTCAAAACATACAATTAAAATGCTAATCCTTAACTCTCATTAATGAACTAGTTGATTCTAATTACATACTTTAAGATTATTCACCAACCTATAGCAATTATCTCAACATGCGATCTCTCAAACTATGCCTTGATAATGAATTTCTATTAGATGTCAAATAAAGCGAACCTCTCAGTTCTCCTTTAACTTATAACAATCATGCAAATATACTAATAGAGAATTCTACATTCAAAGACCAATAATACAGATGGAAATAGAAGTAAAGTTAATATCATTCAAGTTCCTAAATAACATTCATTTAATATGTACAAAGAAGAAGTAAAGATTAGAAATAGAAGAAGGGGATCTCTCAACCCTTGTTCCCTTCACCAATTGTAGTCTTCTTCCTTGCAATTGCCTTCTTCTTCAAAACATAAAAACTAATCTTAGAACTCTAACTCTAGAACTTTGTTCTCCAAACTTACAGAAAATAATTGAGTGAAAATTCATTCTCCAAAACTACAATTGAATTTAATATTTATAATATTCTAAAAGTTGTGTCCCTTGAGATGTCTCTTCAAAAAGTTGCAAAGTTTGGTGGAAAGATATGCATTTTCAGGTGACTTTTGAAGAAAAACTGCCCAACGGCTACTTCCTTGTCGCTCTCGCGACAGAACACGGAGCTCCTCCCTTTCCTCTTTTTCTTCTCTTTTCTCTCTGCTTTCTCTCTATACTTACACGACTGTGCTCTCGTGTGTGAGTGGTGCTTCTTTGCACAACTCGTGCATTTCTAGTCTGCCTTTGCATTTCTGGTCTCATTTCTCCCTTCTGTTTGCACACCTTCACGAGTCGTGTCCTCCTTACGACTCGTGCTCCTCTATACTTCCCTTCATCTGCTTGACTCATGCACCTGTGCAAGTGTGTCTTTCCTTCATGAGTCGTGCTGTGATTCACAGCTTGTGCACTTTCATTCAATCATCACGAGTCGTTCTTTTCTTCACCAATCATGCTCCTTTTCTTCCTTTTTCACCCAAATCATCCTACAAAGCACAAAAACACGTAAACTAGGCCAATAATATAAAAAATACATATATTTACAAACTTAACCTCTTAAGCTCACACAAAACATATACTAAATAATGCATAAATTAAGCAACTATCACATGCACATTTACCAATTAGTCACTTAAACTTATTTTATTTATTCAATTGGGTCCTCAAATTTTCAATTACTCTTAAATTCAAATTAAATATCCCAAACCCAATTCATCCAATTACCCCCATTTTTTAACCAAATACTACTAGGGTATAATTCGGGCTGTTACAAGAGCTCTATTATTATTCATCAATTACATCTAAGTCCTTTAGCTTACCATACTTTGTAAAATTACAATTGTGTTATCAGTATGCCATTAATTACTCTTATCATTCACTTAAATTATCATTTGACTTACAAATTACTAATTAGTCCTTAAATTAACATTTACGCATCAAATTACACTTTAGTCCCTGAACTTTACATTCTTTTACACAGTTAAAATTTTAACTTCACTTCTTTATCAAATTTCACTTATTAACTTACTTTTACACATAATTACTGTTTTTCCCCTAAACTTTTATCAAATTACAATATTATCCTTCTTTTTACTTTTATTTACATTTATGCCATTCATCTAGTAAACTTACACATTTATTCACTTCTTAACTTATAATTTATCAATTAATTTGCTAACCAATCATTTTTATGACAAATTATGTTTTAGTCCTTAGACTTTTTATTTTCTTTCAATTTAGTCCTTACTTTACACTTTTTCATCATATATCACAGTTAATCTCATTTTAATCATTTTCTTTAAATTTGCCCCTATTATCATCGAGTAGGAATCACTAGACTGGGTATACAGGACTAGGCTCTCTAGCCTAACTTGCTGAAGTGGCCACTAAGGGGCCAAATTACATTCGGTTGACACTACACTTATACTTTATGTTACACTTACACTTTACATTACATTGACACTTATAAATAGACCATCAATGGTCTATAATTGCAAGTCGTCATGACTTGCTACTGCAGCATACACTAACGTCCCTATTGTAACAACCCGTTTTAGACCCTAGTAGTTTTGGTAATATTTTATCAGGATAAGTTAAGTTTAAAGGTGGAGTAAGATGTGATTGTATGAATTTGTAAGTGTTTCAGGGTATAAAGTTTTGAGGGTGCATGTGTGCCTTGAGAAAAAGAGTGACTGTTATGAGTGAGAGTTCTGTCGTGAGCGCGATAGAACACTCCAGCAAATTCTAGCGTAATGTTGTATTTTGAGGGAGTGTGTATTGGGGTTTTAACACATGGCAACTTGCGAATTAGCTAATTGTATTTTATACATGTGTCTAGTGAAGAAGTTAGTGAGGTGAGATGTATTAAATGAAGAGGTTTGGTATTAATTGGGTTTAGGTGGCATTAATTTGGGTTGGTTGGCTTACATAAGCGTTGACCGGCTGCCCTTTACTCCTCTTAAATTTTGTTTTGCTTTTGGCTTTTGTTCTTCTTTCTTTTCCTTTAGTTTTTACCGTGTTCCCTTGCTTTCCCATCTCTTTTTCCTTTTCTTCTTCAAGTGGTTTGCTCCTTAAGTGGATTAATTGGATTGGTTTGAAGAGAGTGTTGTGAGGGTTGAGTTGATTCTTGTGAAGAGGTAAGTAGTAGATCTCCATGTTTTGGTCTTCTTCTTCTACTTGGTTTTGTGTATTTGATTTAAAGTATAAGAGGATTGATTCAAGTGTTATTTGAATGATTTTGTTGAAGCTGTGATCAAGAAGTTGGACAAAGGTAAGGAGAAGGTCAGGATTGAGTAGAAAGAAGTGATCGAGCTACCTAGAGGTTGGGATCGTGTTTGATTTTAGTTATTTCTGCATGTGTTTAAGCATTTTATGCTTAATTAGGGAGATGTATAAGTAGTGATGCATGATGAGCTTTGATTAGTTCATTAGTTTTTTTTTAGTGTATGATTGTTATGTACTTATTTTGATTGCTTGCAGTGTTTAAATGAGTTAGCATGTTAAGTTTGTAGTCGAATAGTAAAAATTGAATGTTTGTTGATGATTGACGCTTTGAGTGCGTTGGAGGTATAGTTTTACATATTTTTGCATGATTGAGTGGTTTTGGGTAAGTTTGGTTTGATTTTGGAAAGCTCTATTTTACTGCATTTTCTTGAGAGTGGGAAATCGCGATTCTTTTGCGGGCACAACAGAATTAGGTCTTCCATTTTTTTTGGTTTGTTGCTTGGCATTTTGCCCGACACGTGAGGTTCTTCACGAGTCTTAAAGATTGGCCGACACGAAGCGGAGAAGGATGAGTGTTGTGCACGAACCGTTCGCAAGATGCACGAGTCGTGCTCAGGAGCTTTAGTCGTGCGCATGAGCATGAGATGTGCATCTTCCTTTTCCTGCAGAGCAAATTTGGCTTTTATCGTGAGCTCGACTTCCTGTCATGATCATGATAGTAACCCTCTTCTCTGCCCTGCTCTACTTCCGAAAATGATTTCTTCTGGTCTCATTTAGAATGTATTCTCCCTAGTGCATGGTTTATGTTTTGCTTTACATTGATGATATCATTATTAGAATTTAGTATGGATATTTAATCTGGTGATAATGTTTTAACTTGTGATTTTGGTACTGTCAAGTGAAATGTCTTGTGTAAGTGATTGTTGCTATTCCAGTGTTATGACTCTTGGTCTTAGTTCTATCTAGTGTTATGTTTCAAGTGAGTGAGTTGAGCCTAAATTGTCATCGTAGTGGATCAATAAGCATGCTTATAAAGGGTTATCGTTATGCTGCTATCGTGACCTTAATTGGTTTATCGACAAATACCTAGTGTATTCAATTTGAGTTAGGTCTCTATCATTTGACACTGTTTGTCACTATTTAAAGTACCCGTATCCATCATTGTTGAGAATTTAGGCTACTATATGATTTGTAGTGTACAAGAGGTGTAGTAGAGACTTGTATATGTATAAAGACTTGTATATTTATATATGAACATAGCATGGCATGATATCGATATTATTTTGCCATATTGTTTGGATATTTGCATATGAAACTAGTTAGAGTGTGATGTTATTTGTTTACAAGGCTATGTATGTGGTTATTTGCAAATGACATGACCAATGACATGCTTTTGATATATTTGTGACTTTGTTTGAAGTCTATTGCTTCTGTTTGTCCCTGCTAAGCGTTATCGCTTAGCACGGACCTTTGTTTCCGTGTAGGTTACAGGATTGGATTAGTGAGTGCGCATCTGTAGGTCATGGCCACTAGGAGCTTGTATATGATCTTTTTGTATAAGATAGAGTTTCTTATATTTTGAGTAACATCATTATGTATATAGAGAAAGGTATAGTATTTAAGTGTAAATGTTATTTCCATTATTGCTTCCACTTTTGAGTATGAATGATCATGTGTTTATGTTTTTTGTGTGGCACCCCGATTTCCTCCCAAGGGGGTGTTGAGGTGTTAGTTTTAGTGGTATCAGAGCATAGGTTTAAGGGGTTCAGGATGATAAGATGCTAGAGTATGCAGTAGTTGTTTATAAGTTGTCTAGTATCATGGCCTAATGCAGATGTTCCTTTTGTAGTGTATAGATGGAGTCCGACTCGAGTAAGAACATAGGAGAGACCACAGGTAGTGTGAATATGGTGCACGTAGATCCATGTATGCATGAGCATGATAGAGATAAAAGAGCTGATCCTATTCAGGATAACCTGGTACTGATGCAAGGGTTGGTTGGTATAAATTTTAGATAGATTGACGACTCCTAAGACTCTAATAAAATTGATAAGAAAAATAGGAGCTAAGGAATTTATTGGAACGTCGTTAGATCAGTCTGATATAGCAGAATTTTGGCTAGAGAGGACCAATAGAATCTTGCAAGAGATTAATTGCCCATAGAATCAGAGAGTAGCTTGTGCTGTGTTATTGCTGCAAGGTGCAGCATATAACTGGTGGAAGTTAGTATTGAGAAACCCACAGTGGCTAGTAGAATTATCATGGGATTTCTTTGTCCATAAGTTAAGGAGAAGTATGTGACTAAAGCATATGGAAAGAGTTCGTGGGCCTCAAGCAGCGGAATATGATTGTGGGAGAGTATAAGAAAGAGTTTAGCCATTTAAGTAAATATGTACCCAATATACTGCTAACAGAAGATTTCAAGTGCCGACAATTTGAGGATGGACTAATTATCTGCCATGGTTGCTTTGCAACCAGTGAGTTATTATAGATTGGTATTGCCAGCGGTGAAATTAGAAGATTCAGAGTTATTGAGGTAGAAGAGGGTGCAGAAGAGAAAGTTTTTGAGAAGAGATGAGAGTAGTGATAAGAGAGCTGGAGGAGGGAAAAAAAGAGGAGAAGGTCAAGAATCAGGGCATGTGCCAACTTCAGTTGGGAGTGCCACCTGCCAGTAGAGGAAGTGTAGCACCGAAGTGTAATCACTGTGAAAGGCACTATTGGCGTGAGTGTAGGAAACTCACCGGAGCCAAACTCACCGGAGCCTATTTCAAGTGTGGTAGTATGGAGCACATCCTTGCTAAGTGTCCTAAGTCGAGAGAGAATTTGACCTTACAAGCAAGTAAAGATAAGATAAATGCATCTGGGACCGTCAGAAGTGGAAGAGGGAGAGGTGGAGCTAATAGATTGCCATCGAAAATGGTTGACAAACCATTTCCTACCAAGAGTCAACCACGAGTATATGCATTATGACGCGACCTCAGCAAGTGTACTGAATCGGCAAGTAATATAATGGAGTATTTTTAAGACTCCGAGTTATCGCACCCAAGGGACTGTGTGCGCAAGCAATGAAAATCAAATGTATGCTAAAGAATTCCCAAGTGTTTGAATTGATTGAATTAACTATTGATTGAAAACAAAGAATTTAAATAACCAAAATAAACAAATAGAAATAATCGAATTAAATTGATGCCAATAATTGCAATAAACAAAATGATGGAAAAATTAATAAGATAAGAATTCAAAAATAGACAAACATTGCTCAGGTTCACTCGTCCACCCCATACCAAGATATGAATAAAATTAATCAAAGAATTATTTATAAAAGAAATCGGGATAACCCTCTTAACCCAGGCTTCCCAAACGGAGTCAGCCACTCAAATTATATGACATCCCAAACCGGAGTCAGCCACATAATCAGCCTATGCACGGGTCTAAAATCCTAAGTTTGGTTTATTTTCCCAATATGGAGTCGAATAACCCAGAACTTAATTATCTCACTCATCCTTCTAGTCTTAAATCACAAAATCCTGCACTACTAGATTCCCAATCGGAGTCGTCCAAAAGACACAGCAAGAATGATAAAACTGAATATAGATAACCATGGTATTCAATCCATGCAACTCAACAACCAACAAAGATAATGAAATAAATCATTCATCAAAACTGGAAATTAACTTGATGAAATAAATTCCATGAATCAATAATAAATACCAGTGAAATAAACCATTCAATCATATATTTAAATTCAAAAGATGTTTAGAATTCACATCATGGGTAGGGGATTTAGAGATCCCTAAACAACTAAAAGACTACTCACAATCCATTACAAAATCAAAAGGAAAGAGGAAAGAATAAATCCAGAAATTCATTAAGGTGTAAATCCCGGTTGAACCCTTAGTTCTTCAATCTCCTTCTTCAAATCGTCAATGGAGAAAATCTGGAAATTCTCCGAATGTAAAAACTCTATTGAAACTAAACTAGGTATTTTTTTAATGTAAAAACTCTTGAATTGCAAATCCAATCTCAAGATAAAATCGAAAATCTTAATTAAGAACAATCGAAAAACTACCCCAAAATTCTATCTCTAAAACCCTAATATGAAAATAGATTCAAAACTACCAGCCGCCACTCAAAATCAAAAACTTCTCTTTTTAAATCTCGAGGGGTCACGGTGGTAACCAGAGTGGTTACCACCGTGAGGGTGTTGGGAAAGTAAATCTGCCTTGCATGTAGGATGGGGGTCACGGTGGTAACCAAGATAGGTTGCCACCGTGAGGTGGTCAAATTTTTGCTTCTGTCCAAGAATTTCCTATATCACGGTGGCAACCTTATTACCTTGCCACCGTGAGGTAATTCCTCACTTGGTTCTGTCTTGATGCGAACTAGGTCACGGTGGTGATGACATTGGTTACCACCGTGACCCATAACAGGTCTGCATTCTGCCCAATGGATACACATGTCACGGTGGTGATGACATTGGTTACCACCGTGACCTATAGTCTTCCTGCATTCTGCTTTTGGCTTCTTTGGATGTCACGGTGGTAACTAATGTCATCACCACCGTGAGGTACCTAAAGACACAAAAATCAAACTTAATCAAAAACTAACAAAAATTGCATAAAAATTCTAATTTCACTCACATTGACACAATTAATCTAAAGTAAGCATATCACGATAATAAACACTACTAAACACCCTAAATCATACAAAAATACTACCAAATCTAAATACTAAATTAAAGTTATCATATTCGTTAGGGAAGCTGTAGATTCACCTGCAGGCTCCCCTGGTAAGTTCTTTTAATGATTAATGCAGAGTATACTTTGACTAGTTATTTGATATCGGGAAAATTTCGAGGAAAAAATTTCTTAATGGGGAGAGATTGTAACAACCCATTTTGGACCCTAGTAGTTTTGGTAATATTTTGTTGTGATAAGTTAAGTTTAAAGGTGGAGTAAGATGTGATTGTATGAATTTATAAGTGTTTTATTGTATAAATTTTTGAGGGTGCATGTGTGGTTTGAGAAGAAGAGTTATTGTTGTGAGTGAGAGTTCTGTCGCGAGCGCGATAGAACACTCTAGCGAATTCCAGCGTAGAGTTGTGTTTTGAGGGAGTGTGTATTGGGGTTTTGACACATGGCAGCTTGGGAATTGGACACCTGTATTTTATACATATGTTTAGTGAAGAAGTTAGTGAGGTGAGATGTATTAAATGAAGAGGTTTGGTATTAATTGGGTTTAGGTGGCATTAATTTGGGTTGGTTGGCTTGGATGAGGGTTGACCGGCTGCCCTTTGTTCCTCTTCAATTTTGTTTTGCTTTTGGCTTTTGTTCTTCTTTCTTTTCCTTTAGTTTCTGCTGTGTTCCCTTGCTTTCCCATCTCTTTTTCCTTTTCTTCTTCAAGTGGTTTGCTTTTTAAGTGGATTGATTGGATTGGTTTAAAGAGACTGTTGTGAGGGTTGAGTTGATTCTTGTGCAGAGGTAAGCAGTAGATCTCCATGTTTTGGTCTTCTTTTTCTACTTGGTTTTGTGTATTTGATTTAAAGTATAAGAGGATTGATTCAAGTGTTATTTGAATGATTTTCTTGATGCTGTGATCAAGAAGTTGGACAAAGGCAAGGAGAAGGTCGGGATTGAGTAGAAAGAAGTGATCGAACTACCTAAAGGTTGGGATCCTGTGTGATTTCAGTTGCTTCTGCATGTGTTTGAGCATTTTATGCTTAATTAGGGAGATGTATAAGTAGTGATGCATGATGAGCTTTGATTAGCTCATTAGTTTTGTTTTAGTGTATGATTGTTGTGTACTCATTTTGATTGCTTACAATGTTTAAATGAGTTAGCATGTTAAGTTTGTAGTCGAATAGTAAAAATTGAGTGTTTGTTGATGATTAACGTTTTGAGTGCATTGGAGGTATGGTTTTACATGTTTTTGCATGATTGAGTGGTTTTAGGTAATTGAGTGGTTTTGGGTAAGTTTGGTTTGATTTTGGAAAGCTCTATTTGACTGCATTTTCTTAAGAATGGGAAATTGCGATTCTGTCGTGAGCGCGACAGAATTAGGTCTTCCATTTTTTTCGGCGTGTTGTTTGGCATTTTGCACGACACGTGAGGTTCTTCACGAGTCGTGAAACTCTTCACGAGTTGTGAAGTTCTTCACGAGTCATGAAGATTGCCCGACATGAAGTGAAGAAGGATGAGTGCTGTGCACGAACCGTGCACAAGATGCACGAGTCATGCTCAGGAGCGTAAGTCGTGCGCATGAGCACGAGACGTGCATCTTCCTTTTCCTGCAGAGCGAATTTGGCTTCTGTTGCTTGCGCGACTTCCTGTCGTGATCACGACAGTAACCCTCTTCTCTGCCCTGCTCTACTTTCGAAAATGATTTCTTCTATTCTCATTTAGTATGTATTCTTCGCTTCGTGTCGCTATCAGGACAGTAACCCTCTGCCCTGCTTTACATTGACAATATCATTGTTAGAGTTTAGTATGGATATTTATTCTGGTGATAATGTTTTAACTTGTGATTTTGGTACTGTCAAGTGAAATGTCTTGTGTAAGTAATTGTTGCTATGCCAGGATTATGACTCTTGGTCTTAGTTCTGTCTAGTGTTATGTTTTAAGTGAGTGAGTTGAGCCCGAATTTTCATCGTAGTCGATCGATAAGCATGCTTATAAAGGGTTATCATGCGGCTGCTATCGTGACCTTAATTGGTTTATTGATAAATACCTAGTATATTCAATTTGAGTTAGGTCTCTCTCCTTTGACACTGTTTGTCACTATTTAAAGTACCCGTATCCACCATTGTTGAGAATTCAGGCTACTATATGGTTTGTAGTGTACAAGAGGTGTAGTAGAGACTTGTATATGTATAAATACTTGTATATATATATATATGAACATAGTATGACATGATATCGATAATATTTTGCCATATTGTTTGGATATTTGCATATGAAACTGGTTAGAGTGTGATGTTATTTGTTTATAAGGCTATATATGTGGTTATTTGCAAATGACATGACTATTGACATGCTTTTGATATATTTATGACTTCGTTCAAAGTCTATTGCTTCTGTTTATCCCCGCTAAGCGTTATCGCTTAACACAGACCTTTGTTTTCGTGTAGGTTGCAGGATTGGATCATTGAGTGCGCATCTGCAGGTCATGGCCACTAGGAGCTTGCATATGATCTTTTTGTATAAGATAGAGTTTCTTATGTTTTGAGTAACATCATTATGTATATAGAGTAAAGTATAGTATTGAAGTGTAAATGTTATTTCCGTTATTGCTTCCACTTTTAAGTATGAAGGATTATGCGTTTATGTTTGTTGCGTGGCGCCTCGATTTCCTCCCAAGGGGGTATTGGGGTGTTAGACCTATGGCTAGCCATCTCATTCCGAATGGTCTATCTTCACAACTCGTGAAGAACTTCACGTGTCATGAAGAATCCCATGCCGAACGGGGCTTATGCCGAGCGGGCCAATACCGAGCGGCCTCTTCTTCACGACTCGTGAAGGACTTCAAATGTCATGAAGAACCTCTTGCTGAGCGGGCCATTCTTCATGACTCGTGAAGAACTTCGCGTGTCGTGAAGGATTGCAAGCCGATCGGATTACCGTGAGAGAAAGGATGACTTACTTCTATCGCACTCGCGATAGGAGCGTGTTTTCCTTTCCTCAGCAAAACATTGGAAAAATAGAGCTTGAAAACCAAAACACAATCTTTCCTTACCTCCGGTGAGTTCAAAACGTGCTTACAACCATAACAACTCAAATTACACAATATTAACACACATCTGACAACAAATACAGAGGTTGCAAAAACCCAGAAAATCCATCTCATGTTCATGTACATACTCTTCAAAATTGACATACAAAGCATTATAACTCTTATATCTCAAATCATATACACAAATCTATCAAACACATACATTTACATGTATTAAAACATACAAATGACAGCACAATCAAAACTCAAATACATAATCCGAACAGAGAATGGCAAAGACTCTTAAACTAAATATAACTCCCAAACCTGGAAATGGAGCTCAATCCACTATCTTCAAGATACCACTTTTCCTTTTCCTTTGCTCCTTCTTCTCTCTTTAGATTATTGTATGAGTTCAACCAAAAACAGACATTCAATTAACCTATGAACAAAACCATATAACCCACATCAAAACCAAATGGAAGAAGAGGAAGAAGCAGCTCATATAAACCCAGCCACATACCTTTCCAGAATCAATTCTTAATCTAAAACCCAGCTCAATCTTGTAGAGGAATACATGCAAAAGCTAGAGAGCAGAAAAATGGAAAATAAGGAGAGAAAGAGAGGAGAACGGCAAAAGCATGAAGGGACCAAGCTTCCACGGGAAGGAAAATAATTTTTCTGCCTTCTTCCCTCTCTATTTCTTTCAAATCTCATTTAATGCTCTCACCTACTACTCCACATGTCACTATTCTATAGGTTCCCTTAGTCAAATAACTTGACTTTACCATTTTTTCCTTGGCTTTTCCCCTTATAAATCATTGGCAAAATACATATCACTCACTAACAACAATTCTTTTATTAAATACTTGAAATCCTATTCAATTTAGTCCTTAATTCATTTCCAATTCACTTGTATAAATACCAATTTACCCTTAATAAATCCAATTAACATGCAATTTCAACTAGGCCATTTTTGGGATGTTACATATACATCGAGTGATTGATGCTAAGAAGAAGTGTATGGATAAGAGTGTAGTGCGTTAAGGAAAGTGTGAAGTGTTAGTAGTCAGAGTTAAGAAGAAAAGACTGTTATGAAATAGTGTGCTAGTAAAAAAAGATAAGATTTGAAGTGAAGTGTATATGTTATGATAGTTGAATGGTATTAGTGATAGCGATTTAGAGTTTAGTCTATGGACTTACCTGTGTAAGTGAATTTCAAGGACGAAATTTCTTAAGGGGGAGAGAATTGTAACAACCCAAAAAGGGCCTAGTCGGAATTTGCATGCCTAATTGGATAATTGAGGGTATTTTTGTAATTTGTGCATGTGGGAATTGAAGAAATTAAGGACTTGATTAAAGTTTTTAAAGTGAAGAAATTAAGTTAAGTGATTGTGTGGTAATTGTCAAGGACCAAGAAGAGATTTACTAAGGACCAAAGTGAAGTTAGTAAAAGATTTTATCTTTGGACCATTAGGAAGCTAACACCTAGTAAGGGGTTTGTGGGCAATTAATGCAAAGGAAAGAAAAAGGGAAAAGAGAGAGAGAAAGCAGGAAACTTTACTTTCCCGTTTTTCCCTCTCTCTCGGTCTCTCTTCTTCTTTCTTGTTCATTTTTCTGCCTTACCTCCTTCTTCTTCTTGGCTGGTGATTTTGCAAGGTTATAGGTGGTTTTGGATAATCTTTGAGCTGGGTTTGTAAAGAGGTAAGTGTTACTTTTGGCAAATCTTCTTCTTCTTCTTCTTCCTATTTTCCTGGTTTGAGTTTTTGTTTGGGTTGATTTAGTGTCTGTGTTGGCTGGGTTATTTATGCAAGAATCTAAGGACCATAAGTGGAGCAAGGGCAAGGAGAAGGTTTGGTCTTGAAGATAGAGGGTTTTGAGCTGCGATTTCCAGGTTTGGGAGTTATTTGCCCTAAATTCTGTCTTTTGGATCATGAGTGTGCATTGTATTTGATTTCTGGAATCTTGAGTGTGTTGTATGTGTTTATGCATGAGTTACTTTGGGTGATTTTGTTTGTAATGCCTGTTAGTAATTAACATAAATGAAAGTGAGTTTTGTAGTGAAAATGCATGAATTAGGGTAAGTTTTGATATTGATGTTCTTGTTTTGCATTTTTGGATTCTCGATTGAATTCATTGTTTAAGTTAGTGTAAATTGAGTGTATTTTTGTTTATGAGCATGTTTTGAAGGCATTTGAGTGCTGACGTAAGAGTTATTGCATGTTTGAGTGATGTGGACATGGTTGGTTTTGAAAACAGAGCAGTAAAGAGCGTTTTTGGGAAAAATGCGACTCTGTTGCGATCGCGATAGAGACGAATTTCTTCAGCATCTTTCGATCACTTTGTGCAAGTCATGAAGGGACTGCATGCTCTAAGTCATGAAAGTCAGCACGACTCGGAGAGGTGAATGTTGCTGTGCACGAGTCGTGCATAGGTGCACAATTGGTGCACAAGTGCACGAGACATGCACAAGTTGATGAATCGTGCACAATGAGCACGAGTCATGTTCATGTGCACGAGTCATGCACATCTACACGAGTCATGCAATCCCCCTCTTACCTGCAGTGCAACCTGGCTTCTATTGCGAGGGCGACTTCTTATCGCGATCGCAATAGTGAACCTCCTTCCTGCCCTGCTCTGCTTTCGAAAATGATTTCTTGTTCCACTCTGCATGGTTTCTCACTATTGCATGGCTCATGTTTTTGCTTATGCCCTGTTAGTGATATTGTTCTTGAATTGTGTACATAAGTATGATATGGTAGTGTTTTGATTCCTGTTTCTTATATACCTTGAGTTAGTGTTTATTGGTGTGATAGTGTTTTAATTTTAATTCTGATATGGTTTGACTTAGCGATTATTGCTATGATTAGCATTTTGACTTATGGGTTTTGGTATTGTCTAGTGTTATGTCTAGAGTGAGTGAGTTGAGCCTAAAGTGTCATAGTAGTGGATAGATAAGCATGCTTATAAAGGGATATAAGAGTGTAGCTGCCTATGATGGCCCCATTTGGGTCTTTTGACCAACCTCCGAGATGGTCTTTCTGATAGTGATAAAATGTTTTGGAGACTCCGGTGTCCCTTGCTACCTTCAGGTATGAAAATGTTTTGAGGCTTCGGTCCCCATTGCAGTGTGTGATCAAGGCTTTGGTCTCTCACATTTGATACTGTTCACAGTATCCCTCATCGTGTAGTGCTCCCGTATCCACAGCTAGTGAGATTCAGACTTTTTGTCTTAGATGTTGAGTTATGTTCAGTATAGTGTATATGTTTTGATGAGTGGCTTGGGATAGTGTTTATTCGTATTGTGATTCCAGTTATTTATTTTCCTGATTTAGCGAATATGCTTTAATATGTCTGTTTTGATTTCGGTATGTTATGTATGATATCTCGTAATTTGCCATGGTACGTATTTCAGTATGAGTATGCATTTGTATTTGCATGACTTACTGTATTCCTGTATTGTATTATTGTTTCTTTCTATTTTTGCACCTTCCCACTAAGCTTCATCACTTAGCATGGGTTGTTTTCCCGTGTAGGTGGCAGGTTTTGGTTCAGTTCGAGTCGAGTATCTGCAGTTCGGCCACATAGGAGTTAGAAGAGTTTTATTTTGTTATCTCCTTCTGTAATTTTTGTATATGTATTCTTTTATATAATGGCATATGTATTTTTATTACAAGGATCTTTATGTAATATTTTTGGATATTGTTTATAAATATATTTTGTTCATTTATATGTTTTATCATTTTATTGTATGCTTCTGCTAAGATGTATGTATGTTTGTGAGTGAGTGTCAAGGTAGCACTCCAGTATCCTTCCAATGGGGGTATCAGGGGGTTACAACTATACATATTACATTTTACAAATCTGATTATGATCCCAAAAGCTTTACATTATGGATTACAATATACAAAAGCTTAACATCTAATAAAACCCATCCTATTATGTTGGCCTCGACTGCTACAAATTAGTCCTCCTAAAATCTCCTACCTCTTCCACACCTGCACGGATGAAACACCCGTGCTAAGCCCAATGGCTTAGAGAGAAAAATAAGAGATGTACAACCACTCACAGTAGACGTTAATGCAATTCAAATACACATGGCACAAGTATATAAATAGTGCATCATAAGCTTAACCATAAATTCCATTCATCAATAATAGTATCAATCATACATTTCAATAATTCGCATAATTTCCATGACAAAACATACACATAATTATGGCTGCAAACTCAATGAAGTGGATATCGGGTGAATGCATAGGTACCCCTAAGTACAAACAAATATTTTATTTCTTTTCTTTATTTTAAAAACACAATGGGATCTTAAGCAAGATCAAAACAAATAGGGATCGCAAGGATCCAAATGCATAGGGACCTAATTAGGGTCCAAAGAAACGTATAGCCTGCAACAAATAGAACCTTGTATGCATGCCTACCTCACCAATATGTGACTATTGTAGGCTAAGATATTAATTAAAATATTATTCACACTATAAAGCATATTATAGTTAAAACATAGGAACATATAAAAATCATAAGTGAGAAACCATGCAAAGGGATGACAAATAACAGATATTCAAGACACAGGGGGAGGTCGCGCTGGCGACAGAGAGCTAGACAGCCTCTGTCATGCTCGTACATAAAATCATGCTCGCAACAAAAGGCAAAAAGACCTCAGTCTCGCTCACGACAGAGAGCTCCCCGATAGAAGTTCAGCTTATCGAACTCTCTATAACGCTCGAGATAGAGGACTCTTCGGTGGAAGCTTGAATGACAGAGCCCTCTGTCTCACTCGCGATGGAAGTTGCGCTCACGATAGAGAACACCTTGGTGAAAGCTCGAATGATCGAGCTTTGTCGTGCTCGTGATAGGAGTTGTACTTGAGATAGAGTCAAGCTTCTCGCCCCTGATACCAAATTTGCACAGCTCTCCTCACACAAACCTACTCCAAAACATGCAAATAACCTATAGACCAACTACAAAATCATTGCAAGCCATTTAAAACATATTACCCTTAATATTACCCAAGTTTTACACTAAAAAAAGTGATTAAAAAGACAACAAGAACAATTTGAACAACAAGGTTTAAAACCTAGAAAAATTCCACAATTTCCACATAAAGTCACTCCTAACTTTATATACATGAATTCATTACCAAATTCAACTCACAATTGTCAAAACCCAACTCAATCATGCAAATAAACATGCTTAATTTCTCAAATTCTAGAAATTCATATCAATGGTTTAAAAACAATATACACACAAAGTAACACAAATTCCCAAACCTTGGCTCCTAAGCTCCTCTTAGTTCAATTGGCAGCACTTCCTCCTACTTTTTCCTTCCCTTTAGCATCCCTAGCTAGAATTTCTGAACAAATCAACCAAACAACACTAATTGCTCAAAACCCCAACACAGCCACCAAACACAAGGAGAAGAGAAGAAGAAGAAGAAGATGAGGAGGAAGACTAATCACTTACCTAATCAAGTCTTAGATTTGCCAAATCAACTAAGGATCACCACAACTTGGGGAAAGAAGATGAACAAGGAGGAGAAGAAGACAAGGCTGAACGGGAGAAGGAGAAAGGCAAGTCTGCTCTCTTTCTCTCTCATGTTCTCTCTCTTGGTTCAAAGGTCAAACTTTTCTTCTCCTTCTCTTTCCTTATCTCTACCCTCCACTTGTCAATCTTTGGTGATGGATTTTACAAAACTCACTTCTAATCCTTTTTTTCTCCTCAAAACATACTTTAACCATAATAATAAAAGTTGTCCCACAATTTAACCCTTATAACTTATTAAAATATGCAATTAAACACTAAGGTAAACAATAATAACAACCCAGACCACTAACAAACCACAAAATACCCAAACTACCGGAGTACGAGTTGGGGCCTTTTAGTATGTATATTATCTTACTTTAATTTCATGACTATGTTATAAATGTTGTGTGTTGTGTGGTTAATGTGATTATATGCATGTGCTTATTGGTGACTAAATGAAGTGTAAGTTATACATAAACGAATGATTTTAGAAGCGATATGAATGTCATATGAAATTATGCATGTTAGGTATATATTGGTATGTGGATGTCTATTTACTGAATGCATATGGGAATTTAAAGTTGGACAACAAAGTAAGTAGAATATGAGGAATTGCAAGATAGGTATGATAATGTCAACGTAAAAGTAGGGACTAATTATAATGGAAATGTGAAATGTTTGAAAATATGAGCTTGCTTACGATAAATATTGTATATTGTTAAATAAAATCTAAATTGATGATCACACAATTATGTGGGTATAAATTATGTTATAAGAGCTATGAAATAAGAAATGATATGTAAGTAATAAAGCACGCTTGATGAAGCATGAGCATATTGTGACACGTGCCAAACCCGATTAGTTCCCGAAAACTATCTTTTAGGGCTCGAGAGCGTTTACATCTTTTGATATTGGGTAATCATGAGATATTTTGGACACCTCTTTCCAATAGAACACAGAAAAGATCATCTAATCCCATGAAGTCTTGATGCACCTTTGAGATATTTTGGAGTCGCCACCCAATTTACAAGAAATTGGAAAAGTTCGTCTAACCTCGGAGGTCTAAGCCAGAGAAAGATTAGAAACTTTACTCTTATTAATGTCTTGGTTAATTATAACTGGGTTTTTAATTTTAAATTTCTATTTCTCTTCTCACATGGTCATGCATTAGAAAAATAAAGCGCAAATTAAGCACGAAAGAAAGCAGTAAAGAAAGCGGTAAAATAAAGCAAGCCACAAAAAATAAAAGAAAGATAAAATTGGGACAAAATACAATCCCCGAAATAAAAAGGTATTAAAATTTGGAACAAAAGTATAATCCCCCAAAATATAATCAAGCAAAACATAAATAAATCAAATCAATAAATAAACATTCATAAATCGGGACATTATTTAGGATAGGAATATTGGTTCCTTCATTTTCACTTAAAAAGTCAAAGAGTTATTTTTTAGTATTTATTGATAAAATCGGGATGAGTGATCCCATTTTGAAAAAGTTAACTCTTCTTTAAAAGTATATTTTTATGGATTAAAATTAGGATATTGATCCCATTTTATTAGAAAAAGATCCCAATTTATTAATATAAAACTTTTTATGTGATTTTTTTAATTAATGTGCGTAAAAATAAATAAAATTTATTACATATTACATAATAAAAACAAATAACATCAAAATAATGAAAAATAATAAAAATACTAAGATATGACAAATCCCACCAAAATGGTGTCTTCAAGTCTCCATGGGCTCCCATTTGCCTTTGAAAAATCTCACACATAAAAATAAGTATTGAAATAAAAAAAAAAACACAAATAAAAGTGATGTTAGTAATAAAAATGAATTTAAACATATAACATATGAAAATGAATTAAAATAAAATAAAATAAAATACATTATGAGTGACAAAATAATTAAATGATATAATAAAATAAGTAACTTAACATATTAACATACATAAAAACATACATGGTAATAATAAAAATAACAACTAATAATAATAATAATAATAATAATAATAATAATAATAATAATAATAATAATAATAATAATAATAAACAAGAATAACAATAATAATAACAATAGTAGTGATAATAATAATAGTAATAATAATAATAATAATAATAATAATAATAATAATAATAATAATAATAATAATAATAATAATAATAATAATAAAGATGAACAATCAAGTAAACAAAAAGAAATAAAATAAATAAAACATATCAAAATATATTAAGTCTATGAACAAAATCACACCAAAAATAAAAATAATAATAGATCTAAAAATCTACATGGTTGCTAATTAATTATAAACAAAAAAAATAATAAAAAATAAAATCAAGCCCATAATGTTTACTCTCAGATTTTAATTTGTTAAGTGAAGGTAGATGATCAATTTACTTATCTTGATTTTGCAAAAAATAATATTAGAAAAATAAAATATAGAAGAAAATTTTTATCTCAAGAATAAATAATTAATTTCTTTGTCTCAAGTAAAAATTATTAAAAAAGAAGATGAAAATTCCTAAGAACAAAAAATTGTTCTCTTTGTCTCAAAAATTAACTTAGAAAATCAAATTAAAATATTTGGAAAGTTTGTTCTTGAAGAAGAAGAAGAAATTTTTTCTTAAGAAATCCCCCCCCCCCCCCCCCCCCCCCTTTCCTCTAAAAAAACCCATTTTATACCCAAAAGAAAAAAAAATTATATTTAATGAAAAAATTAAATTAATTTAATTTCCATTAAACACAAAAAAAAAAACAGAAGAATTTCAAAAGTTTAGAGAAAAAATAATTTTAAAATTAAATTCTACCCAAAAAATGAGAAAAAATGCCATAAATTGGCTAAACAATGTCCAAAAGGGCTGCTGGGGGAACATTGGGCGCAAAAGGGCGCCCAGCCATGCGGAGAGGGCGAGCGACGCCCAGGGCGCGTGCCTGCTGCGCGCAGGCGACAGGCATCGCTGCACGTCACCCAGCATGCGAGAACGCGTGTCGCCCAGCGCGCGGGCGCGCCAATGCACATCGACACCCAAATTTTTTTTTTAAATAATTACGACAAAAATACTATCCTTTCAAAACACCCCCTTTTTATTTTAAAATATTTAAAATAAATAACAAATATTTTTATTTATTATTTTTTTTCCAAAAGTAAACTTGACAAGGAAACTATCACTTCCAACTTTATTTTTGCCTTTAAATAGGCATCTGATTTTATCATTGAGTAACCCTGATCTGGGCTGTCTCAAGACCCGGTGTCTACGCATATATACATGGTGTACATTATATGAATTATAAGATAAGGATTGTCCACAAAGAACGTGCAATGTAATAAAGGATGAAACTAATGAAATGTTTTGGCCTTAGTATTAGTTGGGAAACCAGGAATTGGGATGTAGATGGCAAGCCATAGGGACACCGTATTTGAAATCGCGGTAGTAAGTCATGGCGACTTGCATAGTGGACCGAAGGAGGAAAATGTCGTAAAAATGTGAATCTTGATATGATTGAGACTATTGAGGACCTATGGTGCCCATAGTCCTGCGCATCCAGTTCATTTGTATAGTTTCTACTATTATACTTTGGGCAATATGACGGTACATTGATGGTTAAAATAGTAAAATATATGATGAAAATTGCTTGGCGCATGCATATGAAAGAAATGTTCGTAAATATGTAAGGTATATAAGCAAATATATGTTGGTAGCTTAGTTATAATAAATGGAACGACATTAAACGATTCATGATGTGTATACAAGAATTTTGAATGTTATTATATATTCACATTAAACTGCTTAAAAATTTTATGAAATTAACATCGATATATATGACAATCGTGTTGTATGCATAACGAATATTGTGTAAGATTTTGGATTACTGACTTAGAAACTTGTGTTATGAATTTCATTTGTTTATCTATGGTTGTTTGATGGGTTGTATGAAATGTTATTTTATTACATGAACTGCATATATTAAGAAGAAGTGTAGACAAATTATAGATGATTAAAAAGTAGTATGTAGACTGTGAAAGTTATTCTTAATTTGAATCATTTGATATGTAACGGGTGTAATTAAATGTTTTTACAACTTAAAGGAAGACTAAATATAACATGTGAAATGTAAATTATTGTATATTATGTGTATACTATGAGGTGAGAATTGTTGGCTTTGTACTACATTATAATTATGTATGTGTATGTTTTAATTTTGTAAATATACTGAATGTTTAAGTGTAGGAAAAGTAAATTTGGTAGTCACCACTAAACTTTTAGCATAGCGCGTGGTTTCTTTCCACGAGCAAGTTAAAGGACAGCCATCAAAAGATAAAATGGATTAGTCATATAGATCTGCATCAAGCCGGAGTCATATAAAGTCAAAGGAAAGGGAGTATTAAGAATGGCATTTATGATGTCATTTGGGTTTTATTCTTAGTTGGCATGTACACTAGATAGGTAGTAAATAGTTGAAATTTTATTAGAGTAAAAGTCATGTTTTGAACAATTGTAATTAAGATATTATTTATGGTGTAAACTATTACTTATGCATAAGATTTTTATAGTATATGTCTTACAATCAAGTATATTATATTATGGACAGGAATGATATAGTTCATATATTATTTGTTGTTGAAATAAGTATCAAATGCTAATGAAATATGTTAGTTGTGTGATATTTATGGATTGTTATAGATTGGAGGATGGGAAAACTTGTGTTGGAGTTTGAATGGGAGTATGAGGAATAGATGTGTGATTTTAGAAGTGTAAAAGCTTTCTTTTACAAAGAAGTCGGCATTATTTTAGGGGCGATTCTACCAAAATATCTGCAGATTAAATATGTGAGTTGTGTGATATGAGGTCGGGTATAGGGTGTTATAGAAACCCATTGTTGAGAACTGCAGAAGCACTTCCACTTGGATAAGTTAATTTGTAGTCAATTATCATAATTTGGTAACAAAAAAGAAAAGCGTGATTAGAGACCTAGTTGATAGGATAAACCCATTAACAATATAAAAAGGGCTATCAACTAGTTGAAATTCCAGAAATTTAAAAATATTAATATATGATAATATAGTATATTTAAATACCAAAGAGCTAAGCTAGATAGAGGGACAAAATGGATTAATTACCAATAATATACAAACAATACAAGGGATTGAAAAAGAGGATTAAAGAGAAAAGAAATTACCTTCCTAAGAGGAACATATACAATAAGACCAACAAAACTGCTTACAAAAAGGAAACCAATCATCCAACCAATCCCAGTATATTTTTTGCTCCAAGGAGCGTTCCCGGGTGTATCAATTGCAGCTTGCTCATATGTCTTCTTATTCAATCCTAGAAGATAAGATCCAAACCCACCTACAATTCCATAATTCATACAAGTTGAGACACCAATTTTAAAAGAAAAAATTAAAAAGTTTGTAGAAAAATCAAAATCTCCAACCTCTAACAGCAATGCTATAATAGGCAACAACAAAAGTTTGAATTATGGTATTCTCTTGATGGGTGAATGGAACCGTCATTATTCCAGCTTTTTGAAGAATTTTAGTCCAAAAATTCATTATTGATTATTAATTACCCAAATAGTGTGAATAATAACACGATAAATTGGGCATGTAAATAAAAATTTATTAATTAAAGAATAAAAAGGAAATATTGTCTGAAAAAAAAAGGGTATAATTACATAAGAGTTTGAAATGGGTATAGAATAACAAGAGAGGTGAACTAAGATAGCTGAGGGTCAAGGTGAATTAAAGAGGGACTAAAAGAAAATTTAACAAATATCTTGCCCAACTTAGCCCAAAACTATTCGTTTTGGCTCTTCTTTCTCTCCCTTTTTTTTTCTTTTTGTTTTCCTTCTCTCTTTTCTTTCTTCCCCGTTTTCCAGCCCCTGAAGACCCCGATCTTTACCTATCATTTCTAGCCACTACCCTTTGCCTTCTTTGCCATCTTTGACCTAACTATTCACTGTAGTTATGTTGCCGGCCCTTTTTGTAACGCCCTGAAATATTAATTACCCGAATAGTGTGAATAATAACCTGATAAAAATTTATGATTGATTACCTTTTCCCTTTTAGACCAAGCATCTTTAGCATTCCCATTGACAGTTATGTGACAACTTTTCCCATAGGGTACAACACCAAGGAAAGCGATGCCGCTAGCCTGACCTGTAGGCTTTACAAAAAAAAATTAGTGTTAGTAAAAGTTGGCTAATGCACAAACATGAAAAAAAATAAAAGGCAGCAAACGAAGCTTGAAGACTGTTATAATTGTATAAGTCTAAATTTTATGACGACTTTTAACAAATAGCATGTGGGAAAAAGAAATTGAGCTAAAAAATCCCATTTACCCACAACTGTTTTGCTGTATATGTTTTCTTGAAGATGAATAAGGACAATGCTAAGCATTTTCTATAGATGCTAATGACCGCAAGCATACGGTGTACCGGAATAGTACTTAAGAATGTCGATCCCACGAGGAACGTAATTTACACACTATTACTACCTAATTTTAACTTTGTTTACAATGATCAATTAATGGTAAAGTTGATGTAAACTAATCTAGAATCTAAACTAACTAAACCTAATTATTGATGGTCAAAGAAGATATAAAGATAAAGGATGATAAGTATAAAAATGGAACTTGAATTAATTGTTCTTAATGATTATAGTATTCTTGTCATGCAAGCCAAGTTGAATAAATTTCCTACTTACTCTCTCAACATAAATAAGATGGCCTAAAACATGCATAAGTAATTCTATTTCACAACTTTCAATAATGAACTAGAAAGTTAAACATGCAAATCTTAGATTAAGTCACAACCTATACCAACCATTTTAACACTATGATTTCTCAAATAATGCTTCAATGATGATTTCCCATTAGATTGTAAATATGAATTCATTTTTCAATTAAACTCATACTTATAATGATCATACATAGTATCCTAGTAAGAAATTCTACAAGCAAGAACATATGAATTAATATGAATAATAAAACATTTAATATTAAGTAATCAAGTTCAGAATTTACATCACAAGATTTACAAAGAAGAGTAAAAAGATAAGAATTGAAGAAGGAGATTTCTCAACTCTTTTCAGGTCACCAATGGTAGTCTTCTTCTTTGTATGCTATCTTCTCTTCAATACATAAACTCTACTTAAGAAAATTTGACTAAAGAAAGAAAAACTATTCTAACTTACAGAAATTTTTCTTAATCAAATGTTCAACTATTAACTCTTTAAAATTACAGTTAGAAATATAATTTATAATATCTCCTTATGCCCCTTCAGATAACTCTTGGTAATAGCTGCAAAGGTTGGTGGAGAAACACAACTTTTCAATGTGAGATTTTATCTTTTTGTCTCTAACGGATCTCTCTGTCGCGATTGCGACAGAGCTCGCCTCTTTCATCACTCCACCTTCCTCGCGTTTGCCTTCTCCGTGCCCTGTCGCGACCTCTCAACGAGCTCCTTGGTCGCGACAGCCTCTCTTCTTCACTTTTCTTCCTTCTTCCTTGGCTTTCCCTTAGCGCATTCTGTCGCGCTCGCGACAGAGCTTCTTTTTCCTTTGCTCATTTTGGCTGCTTTTCTCCATTTTCTCCATCTTTTTCCATTCTTCTCCATTGTTCTCCTACACACCCAAAACTCAAACATAAACATAAAACACTCCTAATTCTAATACAAATAAACACACATGCATACTATTTTAATCCTAAAACATAGGTTAAATATGAGTTATTTAAGCTCATATCAAAGCCCCACACTTAAACATTTGCTTGTCCCCAAGCAAAACACTCAAACATTACAAATAAATAACACAAAATAAACACAAGATTTTGGAGCTTACTTATACATTTGACAAATATTTGGAAATCTCATGTCCATACTTTAACCTCTAACTCATTAGTTTAAATATGCAACTCCTTAGACAATAGCATTATTTATAAAAATTTAACCCCTATATACAATTGGAAAAACATGGAATTTCAAAACACAAGGATGTCTAATCTCAAGAAATCAAGTATCTTAACACATTTATAAATTATTTCACACAAAACATTGTCTAAGATAATTATCACTCAAACACATTTTTACTTTCAATCACTCAATCTCTCAAGTGTTTATGGGTTAGTGTTTCTCTCATTCCTTAAATATGCCATTACATACCATAGGCTTGTAATTAATAAAAATCTCCACTACTAGTATAAGGTAGTAAAGAGGATCAAAGGGTTTTAAAAATGGTTGTAATGTGGCTTAGGTTAGGGTAGGAAACTTTTGGATTTAGGTAGCTAATATTGTGTAGAGAAAAAATACCAATATAACTTAGGAGATTGAAAATAAAATTTGCACAAAGCATGATAATCTTACTGTTATTCTAATTCCCTTCTTGACTATACAAATTTCTGCTAGTTCTTTGTTCATTTTTCTTCTTTTTTTTTTCTTTAGGATAGCAAGAAAAATTAGCATGGGTGTGTTTTACGCTCCATCCCATACATAAGCAATTTTTGATGTACATCTTGCTATTCCTACTATTTTTCTTTCTTTTCTTAAGAGACTAGCATTTCCAATACTTAGTTTCAAAATAAGGGAATTTTAATTTTCACTACTTCATGCTTGTTAATAATAACATATCTCCAATGCTATATCAATCCTAAATCTCTCCATAATATGGTTAATTCACAATAAATAGGCCAATGTTCAAGTTTCAAAAGAGTATGGCTATGTATGTAACACCCCGCCATCCCCGTTGGAAGGATACCGGAGTGCCACGCGGGCAAACGCAAATAACAAATCCATATTCACATATATAAATAAAACCACATGAGATTTAAAGAAAACATTAATCATGTAATAGTAATTCCTTTTTACATATAACATATATCCATACTGTTTTACAAAACGAGGCTTGTAATCAAATACATATACAAAAATAATTACAGCGGAAGACTTCAAAAATGACTTCATCATAAGACTCCTAGTGGCCGACCCGCAGATATCCGACTCCAAATCCAGACTCGCCACCTGCACGGGAAAAGAGCCCGTGCTAAGCGATAACGCTTAGTGGGGAGAAACAAAACAAACTAGCAAAGTGCATATACAGTATATATATAACAATACAATAATCCAATGGTTCAAAATCAAAGGCATCAAATCATCTATAAACATATCTCCAAATTCCTTACTTGACATGCATAAATATATATATACAATACCAGCAATCAAGTATTCAATTCATAATTCTCATCATTCTAAGTATACAGATTCAAGGTGCGATTTAAAGCTATGCAAGAGTTCATGTTCACTATATACTTGTAATCATGTTAACAATTCATCTCATCTTATGCAATACAATTAAACTCATAGCCTGACTAGCCTAAGATAATGCATATTCAATATTTAGAACAACACTACAATCTTATCCCAACCATAAACATACATTACAAGTAATTATCTATTAAAATATAAATTAAATCTACATATCTCTCACCGTTCCAAATACATATATATATACACTAGGTATATAAACACAAAGTTATACTATATTTCATATACAACATATACCTTTAATCTTGTCAATAAACATCTCAACATATGAAACACATTTAAACATTTAGCCTGACTAGTCAAAAATACTCTCTAGAAGTGGATGCGGTCAATTGGATACTGATAGAACACAGTATCCCAAGCATATAGAGACATGAGTCTCAAACATGTATTTTTCATGTAGAGACCAAGGTCTTGCTTTATTTCCATATAGACCAAACATGGTCAAAAACAAGGATCCAAACGGACCCGCATATATCTTTTTATCATATAGCAGCTGCACACACACTCTGACCTAAGTAAGCGCTTACTTATCCACTACTATGACTATTCAGGCTTAAAACTCATCTCAACAACCCAAGCACCAATATCAATACGAGTATTGAAAGATAATACTGATTTATAGTTCATGTATACTAGTATACCATTCACATTTAAAACAAGTAACTATAAATATTAAATACAACTAAATGCAAATACATATTTCACGTGTACATGTGTCTAGATCAATTTCAGAAACATTTAAATGCATACAGTATCAATTATTGGAGGCAGAAGTACAAATGATTCACATTCAAGACAATTTATGTTCATGTAACATATAAACTAGTAAATCATGTACATTAATTATTAATCATGTATACAATTTAATATGAAGCAATTATTAATTACAATTCAAATTCTAAACCCAAACATTTGTCATGTAGTGCAAAATTCTTGAAATCATAAGTTAAACCTCAAATTTGGAAAACAGGGCAGCAGGGAAGGCCGGTCACGGCGTGACCTCCAGTCACGTCTCGTGACGCAGGCCTCACACGAGCGCCAAGCGAAACTGAGCAAGGCGAGAAAGCAAGGCAAGAGCAGGCGGTCACGGCGTGACCCTCAGTCACGTTGCGTGACGCCAGAGAGAGGGGAGGAAGAGAAGTCACACGCAGGGAAAGCGAACGTCACGGCGTGATGCAGCATCACGCCACGTGACCTTCAGCAAAGAAGGAGTCACGGCGTGAAGCTGCTTCGCGCCTCGCGACCTTCAACCGAGAAGGGGGTCACGGCGTGACCTCCAGTCACGTCTCGTGACCTTCTTCTCACACTCCTGTTTCTCTTCTCAAACTCCTTCTTCTTCAAAAATTATTCTTCAGAAATTCCAGAAAACTCAGAAAAACGTCAAAACAGAGTGCAATCAAATCTCCAAAACCCAATTTGTCTAAATCCATTTTTCATGCAAAAATCATACAAACACATACCTTTAAGTCCTCTGAGCACCATTACAGCAATTTCACTCACTTTATTCATACTAACATATAATTACAGAATGAAAACAGAAAGAGACCCAAACCAGAGTTTCACATTCATATACATATTTAACCATCTTATTAGCAAACTCATATCATTCTTTTCCTACTGTAATCACGTATCGAATACTACATAACTCATGCATTTCAATATTCCAATACACATAACTATATTAGCAACAAAACTACAATCTGGATCCAAAAATAAGCAAGACAGACACACTCCCAAACCTGTATCGAAGTTCAAAACGTCTACTGAACTTTCTCAATCCACCATCTTGCCTTTTCCCTTTTCTTTCCTCTTCTCTTCAACAGATTACATGAACTCACAAATAAACCCAAAATCAATCCAAAGAAACAATGATAAACAATCCTTAAACAGAGAATATGGAGAACCAAACTCACCTTCTGAAGCTTCAAACCCTAGCTCAAATTAAATGAACACGCATGCAAAAGAGAGAAGAACAGCAAATGGAGAGGAACGGTATGGCTAACGTGAGAGGAAGTAAAAGAGAGAAGAACTTTTAATCTTTAGTTTTTTTTCCAGCACTTACACATCCAGACCTCTCTCTTCCCTCACCACGTGCACATCCTCCTTCCACTTGGCACACATGCACAAGTTTACATTTCCACTTATTCCTCTTCTACAATTTGATCCTTCAAATATACTAATAGGTCCTTTACAATTTCTTTTTACTCACCTGTATAAAATCTGTATTCTAATTAAATCCCATCTAGCAATTAAATCCTCTTTCATTTATAAATTACTCGATTGTCCTTAAATATCCATTTAAAATTTCTAATTTCCAATTAAAATTGCCAATTTCCGATTAGGCCACTTATGGGGTGTGACAATGTATGTACTTAAGAAAGAAAAACAGGATATAGGCTCAAACTTGGCTTCCTAAAGTCAAAAGGTAAGGAATTTAAAGCAAGCCAAAATGGTTCATTCTAGTGCCCTTATCATATCCCGTGTACATCCCATACTAACATGTAGTCTCAAAATTTACCAAAAATAAGTTCTGGAGGATATGGCATACTAAGGCTCTCATACAAAGAAGAATATCATTGTATAAGGCTCAAAAGCTCACATAGGCTATAAGTTAAACTTTCATAGGCAATGAGTTGGCAAAACAATTTTTATTTACATGCGAAAAAATACTCAACTTAAAAAGAACCTACACCAAAGTGCTTTGCTAAGTCATGGCCCTCACTATGTACAATAGAATACCAAAGTAAAACAAATAATACTATATCTAAAAAGTTATCTACTTAGACTTAAAGATCAAAATATTTAAGCTAAACATGCTTTAATTTTCAAATATGCATCAAATATATAAGCTCCAGTAATCATATGTCCAATAAAACCTAAAAACACCCTAAACACATGAAAACATATCCTAAATCTAGCAGTTCATGCTTACACAGGCTATACTACTCACTCACAATAAATAAATATATACATACATGCATAAATATGAAACCAAAAACATAACACCCCCCCCCCCCCCCCCCCCCACACTTAAAGGACACAATGTCCCCATTGTGTGAAAACAAACATATACTCAAAATCAGCAAAACAACATAACAAGCACAGCCCACACATAAGCATCATAAAAGAACACAAAACAAACAAAATAAAGAAAAGAGTAAGAGAACAAACACAGAAACTCCCACTAGGGGAGCTAGGTGGAGAAGGAGAAAGGTCCACATTTTGCTTGCGAAAAAAACTGAGGAGCTTCCTACTCATACTCTTCTGATTCTTCAGCACAGCCCTCACATCAGTTTCCATCACATCCATGTGTTCTGCCAAGCTTTGATTGGTGGCTTCAATGCCATCCAATCTATCCATTACTCGATCAAGATCGGCAGTAGAGCCTCCAGCAGCACGCCGCCCAGCAGGAACGTTATCTCCAACAACCTCCTCGTCTTCAGATGAATCCTCATCTAAAGAGTCATGAGCCACAGCTGCCGAAGAAGACTCAGGTGCCTTTCCTTTCCCTTTATCAGCGCTTGAACTTTCTACCTACGAACCACGAGCAGTAAACTTAGGCGGCCAACTGCCTTTTGTTAAAAGGTTGGCCCACCTCAAATAAATAACATCAAGCATGGTTACTGATGCACCTTCTTCTAAATGAAAGTTATGCAAATCTCCTAAACATCCTAAAATGATGCTAGTAACCATGTGACATATGCCCACCGTTTTACTTTTAGCAATAGAAGCATGATATAAACCATCAAAAATAAAATCTATAGAGCACGGGGTTTTCCTAGATTGCAATAAATCTAACACAAATAAATCTTTGGTCTGTACTTTTGAACTTTCAACTCGACCAAATAAAGCATGACACAAATATTTATGAAAAAGCATTAAAACATCATCCTGTATTTGGCGATTTGTTGAATTTTTATTATTAAATGCATCAAGACCAGTTAACTTCTTCCACACAGGTTTAGGATCAAACAAATATGGATCAAAAATCTTCCCATTTAATGGAAACCCAAACCAATCATGCATTTCTTGAAACCCAAAAATATGTTCAGTACCCTGATGTCTAAATTTGAATTTATTTTGACGTTTCTCAACATACTCCAAGGTAACAAAAAATTCAAGGGCCCAAGAACGATTAATAGGAAGAGTTAATTGAACAAATTTCCCCCATTTCATGTATCGCAAATATTTTTCAAACGTTTCATTAATACCTAAAGTAGTTAACAGATTGATACGTTTTTTTGTTAAAATATTCAAACTTCTCACCTTCCTCCTCAGATAATATAGGGAAAGGGCATTTAAACCTATTTTAAAGATGCACAAGATCGGGCTCTCACTAGATTCTGCTGCTGCCTGTTTGCCCTTATCAGCCACATGTTTGGTTCGCACCATCTTGGTTGTGAAAGAAAGACAAGGAAACTAGACTATAGAAACTCACAAACAAGAGAGAAGAACAAAACAAAAAACTGGAAAATGAAGAGCTTTGAGAGAAGAAGAAGAAAGAAATAAAAGAGGGACAAGAAAGAAATGCAAGAGGCTAAACGAAAATGAAAAGAAAAACATATTTAGGGCTTAAAACAATTAAATGTGGGTGAAAAATAGGGCTGCAACGGTTGGAATTTCAAAAATTTTCAAATCCCGTGTTTTATTGTGACCTCGCGACAACGTCGCGATCAGGACAGAGACCACATTTTGAATAAATATCTCGCGATAAAAATTTTCCTCACCATTCTTTCATGATCGCGACAATGTCGCGCTCGCGACAGAGAAGAACATTAGAAATCCAAAAAGGGTTTGTCATGAGATCACCAACATCGCGCTGTCGAAATGAAGCCTACAAAACTTTGTCCCCTCTCTATCGCGCTCGTGACAGAGAGGAAAATTTAAATATCAACTTTGTTCCCATTTCAAAATAACATCACAAATTGACATAGTAAATAAACTTATAAATTAAGAGTATCTGTAGAACAAAAAGAATTAAATTAGTATATATAAATATCACACATATAATAACAAATAATTAAAAAGAAAAATAATGTCAATTATCCTTCAAACCATTTTTAAAGAGATAAATGAAACCTCCTTTCCGTGAAAGGTTTCCTCCAAATACACCTTACATCTTTGACCATTTGCTTTATATAATTCCCCTTTTTCATTTTTGAGTTCTAGAAAACCTTGCTCAAAGATTTGTGTGATTTCACAGGGTCCACTCCATCTAGATCTCAATTTTCCCTGAAAGAGTTTTAATCTTGAATTGTACAAAAGAACCTTATCCCCAATAGTGAAATGTTTATACCTTATATGAGCATTATGCCATTTTTTTGACCTTTCTTTATAAATTTTGGCATTTTCATAGGCAAAAAGTCTTAACTCATCTAGCTCATTCAATTGCAAACATCTCTTGACACTTGCATCCTTTAAGTCATAATTCAAGGTCCTAATGGCCCAATATGCTTTATGCTCTAACTCCACAGGCAAATGACATGCTTTTCCATAAACTTACCTATATGGTGTCATACCAATAAGTGCCTTAAATGCTAAACGGTATGCCCATAAAGCATCATCCAATTTATGTGCCCAATCCTTTCTAGAATTATAAACTGTTTTTTCTAATATCCACTTAAGCTCCCTATTGGACACTTCCACTTGACCACTTGTTTATGGGTGATATGGTGTAGCTACCCTATGATGCACACCATATTTATGCAATAAAGAATCAAAAGAACGGTTAATGAAATGCTTACCTCCATCACTTATGATGGCTCTTGGCACTCCAAACCTTGAGAAAAGCTTCTTCAAAACTTTAGCACTACCTTTGAATCATTAGTTGGTGTTGCTTTTGCTTCAACCCATTTGGATACATAATCTACACCAACCAATATGTAATTTTGCCCAAAAGATGTAGCGAAAGGACCCATAAAATCAATACCCCACACAACAAATACTTCAACTTCCAATATGTTATTCAAAGGCATTTCATCCCTCTTACTAATATTACCAGCTCTTTGACATTTATCACACTTGGCAACAAACATCCTTGCATCTTGAAACAATGTAGGCCAAAAGAAACCACATTCAAGTACACGAGATGCAATCTTATTAGCACCATTATGACCCGAATACAAAGCAGCATGACAATGTGTCAAAATGTTTTGATAATCATCCTCACTTACACATCTATGGATTATTCCATCCCCACTTATCTTAAATAAATAAGGTTCCTCCCAAAGATAATGTTTGACATCATTAAAAAACTTTTTCTTTTGTTGCCATGTCAAACCATTAGGCACAATCCCAACAGCAAGATAATTAGCAAAATCAGCATACCAAGGTACATGCATATTTTCAAGTGACATTAATGCTTCATCCGGAAAGACTCATTAATTCTATCACCTAAAGGTTAATCATTGTTTTCTAACCTTGACAAATGGTCAGCTACTAAATTTTCACTTCCCTTTTTATCTTTAATGACAAGGTCAAATTCTTGCAATAATAATACCCAACGAATCAACCTAGGTTTAGCATCTTTCTTAGCAAACAAGTACCTCAATGCAGCATGATCAGTATAGATAATGACTTTAGACCCTAACAAGTAAGATATAAATTTGTCACATGCATAAACTACAGCTAACATCTCTTTTTCAGTGGTTGTGTAATTGATTTGAGGAGGTGACAAAGTGTGGCTAGCATAATAAATCACATGCAAATTCTTACCATGCCTTTGTCCTAGCACACATCCCACAACAAAATCACTTGCATCACACATGATCTCAAATGGTAATTCCCAATTAGGAGTGGTGATAATAGGTGCACTTACAAGGGCTTTCTTCAAAGTATCAAAGCATGCATACATTCTTCAGAAAATTCAAAAGGCACATCCTTTATTAACAAGTTAGTCAAAGGTTTAGCAATCAATGAAAAATCCTTTATAAATCTTCTATAAAAACCAGCATGACCAAGAAAAGATCTTACCCCCTTAAGTGTAGTTAGTGGAGGTAATTTCTCAATCAATTCTATTTTTGCTCTATCTACCTCAATTCCTTGACTTGAAATCTTATGCCCTAAAACTATCCCCTCATCTACCATGAAATGGCATTTCTCCCAATTAAGAACCAAATTAGTTTATTCACATCTAGCCAATACTTTATCTAAATTTTGTAAACAAAGTTCAAATGAATCCCCATAAACAGAAAAGTCATCCATAAAAACTTCCATTATATCCTCTATCATATCCCAAAAATTGAAGTCATACACCTTTGAAAGGTGGCTGGTGCATTGCATAACCCAAAAGGCATTCGCCTATAAGCAAAAGTCACATATGGACAAGTAAATGTGGTTTTCTCTTGGTCACTAGGGTAGATAAAAATTTAAAAATATCTTGAATAACCATCTAAAAAACAGTAATGAGAATGGCCAGCTATTCTCTCCAACATTTGGTCAATAAATGGTAAAGGAAAATGATCTTTCCTAGTTGCTGAATTTAACTTCCTATAGTCTATACACACCCTCCAACCGGTGGTGGTTCTAGTAGGAATTAGATTACCATTCTAATTCCTAACAACTGTCATACCTCCCTTCTTTGGAACACAATGTATTGGACTCACCCAATCACTATCCAAAATTGGATAGATGATCCCAGCATCAAGCAACTTAATAACTTCTTTTTTCACTACCTCTTTCATGTGAGGGTTAAGCCTTCTTTGCCTATCAGCTTTAGGCTGACATTCATCTTCCAAGTTTATCCTATGCATGACAACATTAGGACTAATACCTTTTAGATCAGAAATCTGCCAACTAATACTCTTTATCCTTTTTTTAACAACCTCTAACAATGCATAATCTTGTGCACTAGTAAGTTTGTTAGAAATTATAATAGGCAAAGTATGATTAGAGCTAAGAAATGCATACCTCAAATGATTTGGTAGTTCTTTTAATTCCACATTTGGAGGACTTACAATTGAAGGTGGCAAAGGTGCTTCATTCCGATAAAGAAGTTCTGGCCTTAAGCTCTCTTGCTCCATATCTTCATGAACTTCTTCCTCCATTTGAACCTCCTCTTCACCTGCATTTTCCAATACTTCCAAAACGCAAGAATTGATTACATCTATTTTCATGCAAACATTTTCATCCATGGGATATTGTAATTCTCTATCCATATGATATTCCACACTATCATCCCCTACTCTTAAGACTAAAGTGCCCTCATAGACATCTACTAAAGCCCTACCAGTTCTCATTAAAGGTCTTCCCAAAATCAATGGACATTTCACATCATATGCAAAATCTAAGATCACAAAATCAGCAGGTAAAATAAACTTATCCACTTTTACCAACATATCTTCCATTATTCCATAGGGTTTCTGAATAGATTGATCAGCTAATTGCAAAACCATGGAAGTAGGTTTAACATAATCCAAACCCAACTTTTTAAAGATAGACAAAGGCATGAGATTTATACTTGCCCCCAAATCACATAAACACTTGGGAAACTCAACATCTCCTAAGGTGCATGGAATAGTAAAACTACCATTATCTTTAAGATTTGTAAGCAAATTATTTGTGATGATAGAACTACATCCCTCAGTTAATGCAATAGTGGATATATCTTCCCAATTTCTTTTCTTAGAAATTAAATCTTTAAGAAATTTTGCATAATTAGGAATTTGTGTAATGGCCTCAATAAAATTCAAATTGATGTGCAAATGCTTCAATTTATCAATAAAAGATTGGAATTGCTTATCTTGGTTTTGTCTCTTCAGGCGTTGAGGAAATGGTGGACGAGGTTAAAATGTCTTTGGAAGATTTGCCTTAGAAGTCATTTCTGTCACGCCCGCGACAGGTGTCACGCTCGCGACAGAACACTCTCCTTCAGCTGGTGCGCTCGCGATAGGTATCGCGCCCGCGACAGTACTCGGTCTCTCCTCTGTTGCGATCGCGATAGGCATCGCGCTTGCGACAAAAGAGTCATTCTTCTTGTCATTTTCCTACAATTCTCTATTCTTGTTAGTAGTAACAATTTTATTAGTAGAGGATTTACCTGACCTCAAATTGATGGCTTTTAGATGTTCCCTTGGGTTCTCCTCCGTATTACTTGGTAAAGTTCCTTATAACCTTGAAGGTAAAGCATTTGCTAATTACCCAATTTGTACTTCTAAGTTATGGATGGATGATGCTTGATTCTTTGTAATCTGATCAAACTTATTTTCCAACCTCTTGTGGTTCTCCTCTTGTGAGTTAAATTTCATATTAATTCCCTCCAAGAAGCTATCCATCTTAACTTCTAAAGCCCTAAACCTATCTTGAGGTTGTTGAAAACCTACACTCCTATTTTGGTTGCTACTATTTCCCCAAGAAAAGTTAGGATGATTTCTCCAACCTGGATTATATGTATTAGAGTAAGGGTTACCACAACCTTAACCTTAAATAAAGCTAACTTGTTCTTCATTATTAGTTACCCCCAAAAAACATCCTTCACTAGAATGTCCTAGTTGCCCACAAATGTTACAACTATTTTGCTAACTACCTCCCACTCCTAAACTATTAAGTTTATGAGTTAAGGCTTCTACTTGAGCTTGCAAAGCAACTACAGAATCAATTGCATGTACTCCCCTAGCATTAGAAGAATTAGAATCCCTTACCCTCTCGGTAGGTCATATGCAATTATTCATTGACATCTCCTCCAATAATTCAAATGCTGCTTCGATTGTTTTTCTCATCAAGGATCCACCAGCTGCAACATCTATTGTACCTCTTATAGTTGGGTTAACTCCATTATAGAAGGTTTGCATCAAAAGCTCCCTTGGAAGGTTATGGTGTGGACACATTCTTTGCAATTCTTTGAACCTTTCCCAAGCCTCATACAAAGATTCATTGTCATTTTGAAAAAATGTAGTGAAATCCTTTATGATTTTTGCTATTTTAGCCAAGGGAAAATATTTGGATAAAAATGCTTGGGCCAATTAGTCCCAAGTAGTAATTGATCCCCTTGCTAGCAAATTCAACTAAGCTTTGGCCTTATCTTTCAAAGTGAAAGGGAAAAGCCTAAGTTTGATTACATCAGCTGACACACCATTAATCTTAAAGGTATCACATATTCCAAGAAAATTTGGCAAATGAGCATTAGGATCCTCATTTGCCAAACCATAAAATTGAATACTATTTTGAATCATTTGTAATAAAGAAGGTTTAATCTCAAATTGATTTGCGTTTACCGTTGGCCTTACCACTCCTTGTTGAGCACCACTCAATGCGGGTGTGGCGAAGTCCATAAGTCTTGGTGGATTTTCTTCAGCCTTGATAATTGGTCTCTTCTTCTTATTCTTCTTTCTATTGGAATTCCGATTACTTGACAAAAATCTTTCAATTTCAAGATTTAAGGGTTCAAGCTCTTCTAAAGAACTCCTTGTACTAGGCATGAACTTTCAAATCCTACAAAATCAAAAATAAATCACAAAGTAAAACTAAATCAAACAAATTAAAACAAAGAAAATATTGTAATCAAAAATCATAAATCAAGTTTCATAATAGCAAAATCAACGTTCCCCGACAACGGCGCCAAAAACTTGTTAAGCATTTTCTATAGATGCTAATGATCGCAAGTATACGGTGTACCGGAATAGTACTTAAGAATGTCGATCCCACGAGGAACGTAATTTACACACTATTACTACCTAATTTTAACTTTGTTTACAATGATCAATTAATGGTAAAGTTGATGTAAACTAATCTAGAATCTAAATTAACTAAACCTAATTATTGATGGTCAAAGAAGATATAAAGATAAAGGATGATAAGTATAAAAATGGAACTTGAATTAATTATTCTTAATGATTATAGTATTCTTGTCATGCAAGCCTAGTTGAATAAATTTCCTACTTACTCTCTCAACATAAATAAGATGGCCTAAAACATGCATAAGTAATTCTATTTCACAACTTTCATTAATGAACTAGAAAGTTAAATATGCAAATCTTAGGTTAAGTCACAACCTATAGCAACCATTTTAACACTATGATTTCTCAAATAATGCTTCAATGATGATTTCCCATTAGATTGTAAATTTGAATTCATTTTTCAATTAAACTCATACTTATAATGATCATACATAGTATCCTAATAGGAAATTCTACAAGCAAGAACACATGAATTAATATGAACAATAAAACATTTAATATTAAGTAATCAAGTTCAGAATTTATGTCACACCCCGTTGCCCCCCAGTAGTATGAGTCATGTTTATGCATGTGCATTGTATGAGTTTTGACATGTATAAAGGGCATTTTGGGTAGAAATATACGTTTTAAGGGTTTTGTTAGCATGTGGATGCATGTATGGTGTTAGAGAGTGTTTTTGGGGCTGTGTTTGTGTGTGTGTGTGCTCACACACTTATAGGGTGTTATTAGTTGGGAGAGTTTTTATCATGGCCGGATTTGTACCCTAAGAGAATTAACTTAAATTGGCATGTGTGTGAGAATTGAATGTGTAGGATTGGACTTAATTGAAAGAAAGAAGTATTGTTAAGGGTTTTAATGGTAATTATGAATGTTTGTGCTAAGCATGAGTTAAAGGCTGATTGGCTAGTTAATAAAGGATTAATTAAGGAAATAATAACTTGATTTAATGGAAAGTGGAGACAGATTTGAGGAAGTGGTTTCCGTGTGGCTTCTTGAGAGGATGCCACTTACACTTTTGCATGCAAGAATGAGTTAAGGGAAGGGAAGAGTTTCATTTGGTAAGCTAGCAATTTTCTGTGTTCTTCTCTTTTCTTTCTTGCGTGGGAGTGAGTTTAGAGAGGCTTTGTGAAGTGTTAGCAAACTGATGTTAAGTTGCTCAAGAATTAAGGGTTAAACCTAAGAGGTAAGTGAATAAGTGCATAATCTCATCTTCTACTCTTTCTTCTTGGTTGAGCTGGTTTGGATGGGATATTATTGGTTTGAGTTTGAGCTTGAGCATCTGTGTTGTTTTTGCTAGCTGAAGAAGTGAAGAGAGATAAGGGAAAGGCTGTAATCGGCGAGCCGAGCGTCCGTCGAAATTAGGAGCTAAGGCGGCGAGGTTTGGGAACAAACCCTAATTGTGTGATTGTGTGATTAGTGTTAATTAAATAGAGATTTGAACTGAATATATGATATGTGAAATTGAAGTTTGAGCATGAATTATGTGATGCTAGATAGTATGATTGTAGTAGCAATATGCTTGTGTTAAAGTGCTTGAGAATGATTATGATTTGTGCTATTATTGAATGTCAAACAAGAAGGGAAAACCAGGTATGTGCTAATGGGTGAGTAGTTGATGTTTTTGGGTTTATTGTCAAGCATGAGAATGAGATTTGAAGTCTAAATGAGAAGGTAGAAACGAGCTGAAAAACATAACTATGTTATGTTGATTTTGCATGGGTCACGGTGACAATGAAAATGATTGTGACCGTGACGTATGCTGAGTTCAATTCTGCCTAGTGGATTTTGGTATGTCACAGTGACAATGAAATTCATTGTGACCGTGAGGTACCCAGGAAGGCATTCTGTTTTGCAAAGTGAGAATATGTCACAGTGATAATGAGATTCATTGTGACCCGTGACATACCCTCAAGTTGCATTCTGCCGAGAGTTGGGAACATGTCACGGTGACGACGAAATTGATTGTGACCATGACATGCCACCAGTTTACATTCTGTTTTGGGCTTCAATATGTCACGGTGACAATGGAATTCATTGTGACCGTGACCAACCCTGTTTTGGCAATATGATCCTAATGTGTTTGGCCATTCAAATGGCAAAGCTTTGAGTTGAAATGAAGGACAACCTGAGTAAGTATTATATGTGTGTTAAGTGATCCACAAATGTATACAATCATGGTGATTTCTGAATGCGACCAGTTATGTGAATATTAAATGTGAAAATTGAATTTGAAAGCATACTGAGTATGCAAATGAAATGTTTAGCTATGTGCTAATGCAAATGTGTAAAGTGAAAAGTGAATTGAATAATTGTTTAACAACTTAAGCCTGCGAGTCAAGTAGTGGATAGTTAGGCATGCCTATAGGGTCAAGTGCTGCAGCCCCATGCGTTAAATGTGTCTGATTCCATGGGAATCACAATGCGAATAATCCTTGCTGGATTTTATTATATGTGGAATAATGTGAAGTACCAGAAGGTACTAATGTGATGTGAAGCACCAGAAGGTGCTAATGTGAAAAAGTAGTCTCGATGAGATTACTGGTACCAGAGAGGTACCGATGCGATACCCGTTATCCGCGTCATTGAATTGCAGGCTAATGGACAAAAAGGCTAATCGGCTAATCAGTTAATTAAATAATAAACAGAGGTGATTATGATACAAGGAAGTAAGGATTTGTGAATAAGTGATTGATGCTTTATGATTGAACATAGTAATGGACAAAGCTATGCTTGAAATGGTACATGCTTTAATAATGATTGTTCGGGCATGTCTACTAATGCGTAATATATGATGTTTCTGATTGTGTGATAAATTATCTGCTATATATGAGTTCCCCACTAAGCGTTATCGCTTAGCATGGATTTCCTCTAATCCGTGCAGGTACGGACGAGAGGTGACTGAAGGACGTCCCCCGCATTTTGGTACGGTCAACAATAGGAAGTGAATAGCTTTGGGGGCTGTTATTTTGGGATTTTGTATAAGCTTTTGTATAGTTAACATGTGTAATGAAAGTGTAAAGGCATGTAATAATGTATGATCATGAATGTAACCTCTCATGTGTATGTACGTCATATGAATAGCTTGGCATGTGATGCTTGAGATAAGATACTATGTGATGAAATTTTATTGTTCAGATTCTGCATGTGTTTTGTTGTGTGTGCGACCTTCTCTGACCAAGATTAGCTGAGCTAGTCTGTCGTTAGGGAACGGGCGTCACAGTTTTGGGTATATGTGATGCATGGTTGTTGGGTGTGAGTGAGTTGGGTGTGATTGCATGTGCTTAAGTATATCATAGTAGAGTATGTCTAAGTGGGAGAGCTTTATGTGTGTGTGATGTATACATGTAGTGTGTGATTGGTTAATTTCCACCACTAGAGAGATGCCATGTGTGTAGGGTTGAATAAGAGTAAGTAAAAGAAGGAAAGGAAAAAGGAAATCAGATTTTTCCTATCTCTTTTCCCGTTCCTCTCCTCCCTCTACTACTCTTCTTCACTCTTTAGTTTGCCTTAGCTTGGAATCAAGCTCTTGGTAGTGGGAATTGATCGCATCTTGCATTTAATTAGTAAGTTTTATGCATTTTCCATCCTGTTCTTCCTCTTCTTCATCTTTTCTTCTTCTATTTGGTTTGAGTTTTAATTTAGGGTTGTGTTTTGTGTGTTCTTGTGGTTTGATGCTTAGTTGAGCCTCCTCGGGAGCCAAAGGGCAAAGAGAAGGTTGGATCTAGTGGATCTAAGCAATAGGAGCAAAGGATTTCAAGGTTTGGGAATTTGTGATTTGTGCATTTTTGGTGATTTACTCTTTGAATGAATTTCTAGAAAATTTTGGTGTTCTTGATGTTTGTACTGGTTATTATGTTATGGGTTTTGATTTTTATTATTCATAAAAACTTAATTGTGAATTATTGAACCAAATGTGAGATTGATTGAGTTATGGTATGAATAGTGATGAGGTTGAATGTGTAACTTGATGTTGTTTTGAGAATTCATGAGTAGGATCTTAGATTGGTATGATTTGATGTTGTTAGATGGTTTATTAATGTAGTTTGAGTGAGGAAGAATTGGTTGGAATGAGAAGTTTTGGTTTTGGCCTGGAAAAGAAGTGATTTTGGCTAGATGGTATTGCGTCTGGGCATGGGTCATGGTGACAACCAATCTGGTTGTGACCGTGAGGTATGTACCAGATGCATTCTGCCGTGAGTTTGGACATGTCACGATGGCAACCAATTTTGTTGTGACCCTGAGGTGTCCAGATTTTGCTTCTGTTCTGGGTTCTGGACATGTCACAGTGGCAACCATTTTGGTTGTGACCATGACGTGCCAAGACTTTTACTTCTATTTGGTCTCTTTGGTATGTCACGGTGACAACCAATTTGGTTGTGACTGTGAGGTACCCCAGACTTGCATTCTGCCGAGAGTTTTGGTATGTCACGGTGACAACCAATCTGGTTGTGACCGTGACCTACCCTGTTTTTACAATAAAACTTTATTTGTTCTGGATGTTGTAGGAGTGTTAAATTATTGATTTTGACACACACAATGACATTTAATAAGAGATTTATATTTTTAAGATGGATGACGTTTACATGTATTGATTAATCAAGAATGTGAATTCCTTGCTTGTTATAATTGAACTACGGACGTTAACTGTATAATTTTAGCCTGCGAATCAACTTAGTGGATAGTTAGGCATGCCTAATAAAGTCTTATAGTTGCAGCCTCAGTTCAGTTTGGACCCCGATCAGGTCCCCGTTTGGTTCCTCGCGAACCCTTTTATGTGTTTGGATCTTGTTTAAGGTCCCTTAATAAAATATTTTGAAAATGATAAAGTAAAGATGGTTTTCGATTTGTACCCATAAGGTACTGTCCGTAATCGGTCCGTACCCGTAAAGTACTATCCGTTCACTCGTTATCCACTACCTTGAGTCAGCAGGTACTTAATTACTTTGAATTGTTTTGACAATTATGAGAATGTACTATCCGAATGTGCATATTAACGAGATAATATAAAGGCAGTTATGTAATATCAAATGTATGACTCTTTATGTTCGCTTGTTCATATTTTTATCTAATGTGTATTTCTGATTATGCCATCTGTATGTGTTATGCTTGACGACCATTGTGAATGACCGTCCATTTTCATATGTGTGTTTCCCCACTAAGCATTTATCGCTTAGCATGGTGTGTTTACCCGTGCAGGTGTGGAAGGAGTTTGCCTTGGGAGAGTCGTCGCAGCCAAGCCAACACAGCTGGGTTATAGTGTAGGGCTTAACTTTGTAGCTTGATGATTCTTTTTGTATAGAACTCTCTTATGTTAGTTTTGTAATAGCTTCCGCATATGTATAAGTTTAATTTTGAATATGTAATTATCTTTTGTACCTTTGGGTTGATCAAACGGTAATGTAATGTTTTCCGTTATATTAATGCATGATCAGCTTCTTTCATGAATGGTTTTGTAAAGTTTTAAATTACCCTGTATTTCAGTATGTATGTTTATGTATAAATGTAGGTATATCCTATTCCTGTGTGGTGGCACCTTTACCCATACGGCATCTCACTCCTTATCTGATGGGATCGCCTACATATGAGTAGGGGGTGTTACAAGTTGTGGTAACAGAGCCCGATTTGGGCGTTTCTGGGTGTTGTTCATATGATATTGTGTTTGGGTTCGTATATGTCTAGGGCTATGTTGGCTGATGCGGTTCTCTTTGTTTGCTTAGATGGCTTCTAATTCTGCTCGTAGATCGCTTGAGGAGTCTGCTGAAAGTGTGAATCCTCAAGCTAGGGATCCTTCTGTTACAGTGTCGGCTCAACCTGCTAGGGTCCAGCCCGAGGCCGCTGCCATGCCTTTTGAAGCCATGTTCAGGCTATCACAGGACATGACGAGGGTCTTAGAGAGAGTGGTTGCCCCCAGGCCTCCTATGGAGAATGTAAGAAAAGCTGGGGCCGAAGACTTTTATAGAACAGGGTTGGATGAATCAGTGTTAGCGGAGAGGTGGCTAGATAAGGTGAAGAGGGCTGTGAGAGAAGTTAGGTGCCCTCTGGATCTGCAAGCAAAATGTGCTGTGGCCTTGCTTCAAGGGTCGGCATATGAATGGTGGGAGCTGGTGTGCAGACAACCTCAGGTGCCCAATCCTGTTACATGGGAGTTCTTTGTTGAGGAATTCACGAAGAAGTACGTAACTCAGACTTACAAGGATGCGAGATGGGCATAGTTTCTAAATTTGAAGCAAAGGGCTATGTCGGTCTCGGATTATGAGAAAGAGTTTAATCAGTTGTCCTGATATGCTCCGCAAGGGGTCATGACAGATGATTTTCGATGCAAGCATTTTGAGGCTAGGTTAAATGAGTCCTTAAGAGTAGCTTTGATCTCCTCGATGAGCATGCCAGGGGTGAGCTACTATCAGATTGCTGATGCTGCCATGAGGGCTGAAAGGTTAGAGTCAGTACTGAGAGAGAGAGCTCAGAGAAGGAATCCATCTCGGGGTGGTTCTTCTTCTTCATCTTCGGGTAAGAGAGCAAGGGATCCACAAGATCAATCATCATCCGGTTCAGCCACGAGGGGTAGAAGGCAGGGGGCCGCTGTGCCTGGTTCTGGTAGGGGTGATAGATCTGAGGCTATACCTATTTGTTCGCACTGCAGTAAGGCTCACCGGGGTGAGTGTAGGTGGCTCACTGGTGGGTGTTTTACATGTGGAAGCACCGAGCACCGTCTGGCTAATTGTCCACAGTTGAGTGAGGATTCAGGTCCACAGAGGGAGGCTAGCAGAGTTGGATCAAATGCTACACAGGCAGCCCGTGGTAGGCGCTGAGGTAAAGGTCGAGGTGGTCGACCTAGAGATGGAGCTGTTTCGGAGACAGTTGAGCGCCCTCCACCAGTCATAGCCAGAGCTTATGCTGTGAGAGCTAGAGAGGAGCAGGATGCCCCTGGTATGATTGCTGGTAAGTTCCTACTCCATGACACTGAATTGTATGCTCTAATAGACCCTGGTTCCACACACTCATATTTGTACACAGATAAGATTATTGATAAGTTACATGTGGTAGATCAGTTATCTTATGAGATATGTGTGACCAATCCATTAAGGCATAGTGTCAATGTGAGTAGAGTTTATAGGAGTTATCCCCTGTTGGTTGAGGGAGTTGAGTTTCCTGCGGACTTGATAGAGTTGCCTTTCAAAGGGTTTGATCTGATTTTGGGTATGGACTGGTTGGGTAAGCATCGGGTTGTGGTGGACTGCCATAGGAAACCTTTGTGCTTCGGGATAGAAATAGATTTCCAGTGTTTGTAAGAGGTTTGGGTGCTAGTTCTGTGAATAATATGATCTCAGTGATGCAAGCCAAGAGGTTTATTAGGAAAGGTTGTGAGGCTTTCCTAGCTGTGATTTTGGATTCCAAGAGGGATCAAGTAAGGATTGAGGATATCCCTGTGGTACGGGAGTTTAGTGATGTTTTCCCGAGTGATTTGCCTGGGTTGCCTCCGGAGAGAGAAGTTGAGTTAGCCATAGAGATTATGCCGGGAACCACACCTATATCGAAAGCACCTTATCGGATGGCTCCTGTAGAGTTGAGAGATCTTAAAACTCAGCTACAAGAGCTATTGGATAAGGGGTTTATTTGACCCAGCATATCTCCTTGGGGAGCTGTGATTTTATTTGTTAAGAAAAAGGATGGATCCTTGAGGATGTGTATCGACTATAAGCAGATCAATAAGGTTATGATGAAGAATAAGTATCCATTGCCTAGAGTCGAGGATTTGTTTGATCAGCTTCGGGGTGCAGGTGTGTTTTCCAAGATAGATCTTCGATTGGGATATTATCAGCTTTGGGTTCAGGATGAGGATGTAGTTAAGACTGCATTTCGGACTCGGTATGGCCACTATGAGTTCCTTGTCATGCCATTTGGTTTGACAAATGCCCCAGCGGCATTCATGGATTTGATGAACAGAGTGTTCAGGCCATACGTAGACCGGTTTGTGGTGGTGTTTATAGATGATATCTTGGTGTATTCCAAGGATGAGAATGAGCACGAGGAGCATCTTCAGTTAGTTTTGCAAGTTTTGAGAGATCATCGGCTGTTTGCTAAGCTTAGCAAGTGTGATTTTTGGCTTCGGGAAGTGTCGTTTTTAGGCCATATAGTTTCAGCTAAGGGTATCCAAGTGGATCCAGCTAAAATTGAAGCGATAGTGGATTAGAAAGCACCTAGGAATGTTCAGGAAGTGCAGAGTTTCCTTGGTTTGGCGGGTTATTACCGCTGGTTTGTTAAGGGTTTCTCGGTGATGGCCGCTCCGATGACCAGGTTATTGAGAATAGGAGTTAGGTTTGAGTGGTCAGATAGATGTCAGGCTTGTTTTGAACAGTTGAAGAAGTTGCTAGTTGAAGCTCCTATACTGACTTAACCCATCTCGGGTAAGGAGTTTGTTCTGTATAGTGATGCTTCGGGTGTTGGCCTTGGATGTGTTTTGATGCAGAAAGGTAAGGTTGTGGCTTATGCTTCTTGGCAGTTGAAACCGCACGAGAGGAATTATCTGACGCATGATTTAGAGTTGGCGGCGGTGATCTTTGCTTTGAAGATTTGGCGCCATTATCTGTATGGGGAGATATGTAGGATATTTACGAATCACAAGAGTTTAAAGTATCTCCTCACGCAGAAGGAGTTGAATATGAGACAGCGTCGTTGGCTCGATTTGTTTAAGGATTACGACTGCATTGTGGATTACCATCCGGGTAAGGCCAATGTAGTCACGGATGCTTTGAGTCGGAAGTCGATTTCTGCTTTATTTTTGAGGCGGTTTAGATGGAGGTTTGGTTCAGATGGGGCTTTGTTGGCTCAGTTGAGAGTGAAGCCTAACTTGAGACAGAGGATAGTTAATGCTCAGAGGGATGATGAAAGGCTACAGTGGATTGCACAAGAAGTTAGTTTGGGCAGGCAGTCAGAGTTCTCAGTTCAAGATGGGGTTCTTCTGTATAGAAACCGTTTGTGTGTATCGAAGGATGAGGAGTTAAGAAGACAGCTTTTGGAAGAGGCGCATAGTACGATTTTTACTATGCATCCTGGTAGTGAGAAGATGTACAGGGACATAAAATAGTTCTATTGGTTCGGTATGAAAAGAGACAGTGGATTTTGTGTCCAAGTGCCTGACATGTCAGTAGGTAAAGGCTGAGCACCAAGTTCCTTCGGGATTGCTCACGCCTTTATCCGTCCCCGAATGGAAATGGGATAACATCGCCATGGATTTTGTTTCCGGGTTGCCTTTGACTCAGAAGAAGCATGACTCAGTTTGGGTAATAGTGGATCGGCTTACGAAGTCAGCTCACTTCTTACCAGTGAGAGTGGATTATTCGATGGACAGGTTGGCCAGTATCTATGTGGATGAGGTAGTTCGGCTGCACGGAGTGCCGATGTCCATAGTTTCAAATCGAGACCCAAGGTTCACATCTCAGTTTTGGAAGGTTTTGCAAAGGGCTTTGGGTACCAAGTTGAACTTCAGTACAGCATTCCATCCTCAAATAGATGGTCAGTCCAAGTGAGTCATACAGATTTTGGAAGATATGTTGAGGGCTTGTACCTTGGATTTTTCGGGTAGTTGGGACCGATATGTGTCGCTTATGGAGTTTGCCTACAATAACAGTTATCAGTCGAGTATTGGTATGGCATCGTATGAGGCTTTGTATGGTCGGCAGTGTAGGACTCCGATTTGTTAAACCGAGCTATCCGAGCGATCGGTGATTAGACCAGAATTGGTTAGGGATACAGAGGAAAAGATCAGAGTTGTGCAGCGAAATTTGAAAGCAGCTAAGGATCGGCAAAAGTCCTATGCCAACCTAAAGAGGAAAGATGTGCAGTTTGAAGTCGGGGACAAGGTTTTTCTAAGGTGTCGCCTTGGAGGAAAGTGCTTCGGTTCGGAAAGAAGGGGAAGCTTAGTCCACGCTTCATTGGACTGCATGAGGTTTTGGCTAGAGTTGGCCCGGTGGCTTATAGATTGGCTTTGCCAATAGAGTTATCGAAGTTGCATGATGTGTTACACATTTCGATGCTTCGTCGGTACCGGTCGGATCCGTCGCATGTTCTGTCAGTGCAAGAGGTACAAGTTCAGCCTGATTTCTCTTATGATGAAGAACCGAGAGCTATCTTAGCCCGGGAAGTGAGACAGCTGAGGAGTAAGCAGATTCCGCTAGTTAAAGTGTTATGGAGTCACCACGGGGTTGAGGAAGCAACTTGGGAGCCAGAAGAGTCGATGACAGTTCAGTATCCGCATTTGTTCAGTTCAGGTGAGAATTTCGAGGATGAAATTCTTCTTAGTAGGGGAGAGTTGTCACACCCCGTTTGCCCCCTAGTAGTATGAGCCATGTTTATGCATGTGCATTGTATGAGTTTTGACATGTATAAAGGGCATTTTGGGTAGAAATGTACGTTTTAAGGGTTTTGTTAACATGTGGATGCATGTATGGTGTTAGAATGTGTTTTTGGGGCTGTGCTTGTGTGTATGTGTGTGTGTGCTCACAAACTTGTAGGGTGTTATTAGTTGGGAGAGTTTTGGGTGTATGTGATGGATGGTTGTTGGGTGTGATTGCATGTGCTTAAGTATATCATAGTAGAGTATGTCTAAGTGGGAGAGCTTTGTGTGTGTGTGATGTATACATGTAGTGTGTGAGTGGTTAATTTCCACCACTAGAGAGATGCCATGTGTCTAGGGTTGAATAAGAGTAAGTAAAAGGAGGAAAGGAAAAAGGAAATCAGATTTTTCCTATCTCTTTTCCCGTTCCTCTCCTCCCTCTACTGCTCTTCTTCCTCTTCTTCACTCTTTAGTTTGCCCTAGCTTGGATTCAAGCTCTTGGTAGTGGGAATTGATCACATCTAGCATTTAATTAGTAAGTTTTCTGCATTTTCCATCTTGTTCTTCCTCTTCTTCATCTTTTTTTCTTCTAACTGGTTTGGGTTTTAATTTAGGGTTGTGTTTTGTGTGTTCTTGTGGTTTTATGCTTAGTTGAGCCTCCTCGGGAGCCAAAGGGCAAAGAGAAGGTTAGATCTAGTGGATCTAAGAAATAGGAGCAAAGGATTTCAAGGTTTGGGAATTTGTGATTTGTGCATTTTTGGTGATTTACTCTTTTATTGATTTTCTGGAAAATTTTGCTGTTCTTGATGTTTGTATTGGTTATTATGTTATGGGTTTTAATTTTTATTATTCATAAAACCTTGATTATGAATTATTGAACCAAATGTGAGATTGATTGAGTTATAGTATGAATAGTGATGAGGTTGAATGTGTAACTTGATGTTGTTTTGAGAATTCATGAGTAGGATCTTAGATTGGTATGATTTGATATTGTTAGATGGTTTATTAATGTAGTTTGAGTGAGGAAGAATTGGTTGGAATGAGAAGTTTTGGTTTTGGCCTGGAAAAGAAGTGATTTTGGCTCGATGGTATTGCGTCTGGGCATGGGTCACGGTGGCAACCAATCTGGTTGTGACCGTGAGGTATGTACCAGATGCATTCTGCCGTGAGTTTAGACATGTCACGGTGGCAACCAATTTGGTTGTGACCGTGAGGTGTCCATATTTTGCTTCTGTTCTGGGTTCTGGACATGTCACGGTGGCAACCATTTTGGTTATGACCGTGAGGTGCCCAGACTTTTACTTCTATTTGGTCTCTTCGGTATGTCACGGTGACAACCAATTTGGTTTTGATTGTGAGGTACCCCAGACTTGCATTCTGCCGAGAGTTTTGGTATGTCACGGTGACAACTAATCTGGTTGTGACCATGACCTACCCTATTTTTGCAATAAAACTTTATTTGTTCTGGATGTTGTAAGAGTGTTAAATTATTGATTTTGACACACACAATGACATTTAATAAGAGATTTATATTGTTAAGATGGATGACGTTTACATGTATTGATTAATCAAGAATGTGAATTCCTTGCTTGTTATAATTGAACTACGGACGTTAACTGTATAATTTTAGCCTGCGAATCAACTTAGTGGATAGTTAGGCATGCCTAATAGAGTCTTATAGCTGCAGCCTCAGTTCAGTTTGGACCCTGATCAGGTCCCCGTTTGGTTCCTCGCGAACCCTTTTATGTGTTTGGATCTTGTTTAAGGTCCCTTAATAAAACGTTTTACAAATGATAAAGTAAAGATGGTTTTCGATTCGTACCCGTAAGGTACTGTCCGTAATCGGTTGTACCCGTAAAGTAATGTCTGTTCACTCGTTATCCACTACCTTGAGTCAGCAGGTACTTAATTGCTTTGAATTATTTTGACAATTATGAGAATGTACTATCCGAATGTGTATATTAACGAGATAATATGATGGCAGTTATGTAATATCAAATGTATTACTCTATATGTTCGCTTGTTCATATTTTTATCTAATGTGTATTTCTGATTATGCCATCTGTATGTGTTATGCTTAACGACCATTGTGAATGGCTGTCCATTTTCATATGTGTGTTTCCCTACTAAGCGTTTATCGCTTAGCACGGTGTGTTTACCCGTGCAGGTGTGGATGGAGTTTGCCTTGGGAGAGTCATCGCAGCCAAGCCAACACAGCTGGGTTATAGTGTAGGGTTTAATTTTGTAGCTTGATGATTCTTTTTGTATAGAACTCTCTTATGTCAGTTTTGTAATAGCTTCCGCATATGTATAAGTATAATTTTGAATATGTAATTATCTTTTGTACCTTTGGGTTGATCAAACAGCAATGTAATATTTTCCGTTATATTAATGCATGATCATCTTCTTTCATGAATGGTTTTGTAAAGTTTTAAATTACCCTATATTTCGGTATGTATGTTTAAGTATGAATGTAGGTATATCCTGTTCCTTTGTGGTGGCACCTTTACCCATACGGCATCTCACTCCTTATCAGATGGGATCGCCTACGTATGAGTAGGGGGTGTTACAATTTACATCACAAGATTTACAAAGAAGAGTAAAAAGATAAGAATTGAAGAAGGAGATTTCTCAACCCTTTTCAAGTCACCAATGGTAGTCTTCTTCTTTGTATGCTATCTTCTCTTCAATACATAAACTCTACTTAAGAAAATTTAACTAAAGTAAAAAAAACTATTCTAACTTACATAAATTTTTCTTAATCAAATGTTCAACTATTAACTCTTTAAAATTACAGTTAGAAATATAATTTATAATATCTGCTTATGCCCCTTTAGGTAACTCTTAGTAATAGCTGCAAAGGTTGGTGGAGAAACACAACTTTTCAATGTGAGATTTCATCTTTTTGTCTCTAACGGATCACTCTGTCGCGATCGCGACATCGTCGAGCTCGCGACAAAGCGTGCCTCTTTCATCGCTCCACCTTCCTCGCATTTGCCTTCTCTGTGCCCTGTCGCGACCTCACGACGAGCTCCTTAGTCGCGACAGCCTCTCTGTGACACGCGCCGGACCCCGCGGGCCGCCCCTTTCAATTGAGGATCCATTGGCAACTTGTAAAGATATTTACAAGTGTGTCTATTTTGGGCAACAAGGAGGTTTCATGGAGTGACCACCCAATAAAACATTGGGAAAGTTTCTCTCGCCTCAGAGAGCCTAAGAGAACACACGTATCCATTTTGGGCCAACCAAAAGGGGTCTTGGAGGGTCAATCTCTCTCCCTTGGAGCCTAGGATACATTGATTAAGTCTTTGAAAAGGACACAAGAGGTGTCTTGGAGGTTCCAATGAGTGATCGGGAAGACATCTCGCCTCGTTGAGCCCAAAGACCAGAGTTGGGTTCGGGACTTCTCATCTATTTCTACCTTAATTAACTTTACGATTAGATTTTAAGTTTATTAATTCGCTCTCTCTCCACACGATGCAATTTAATTAAAAACGCACTTATTCACGTCAAAAGCGTTAATAAATAAATAAAACAAAAATAAAAATAAATTGCAATAATACTAGGAGCAGAATACAACTTCCATTGTAGAAGTGCGATGCATATATAAAACGGGGAATCCATTTATTTTGAGGACTTTGGTCCTCACATGTATTTATTATAAAAGAAACTAGCTTTTTTATTGTGATGTTTTTATTGGATGGAAATTAAGACGTTGGATCCTTGAGTTAAAAAAAAAAAGAAAATCCCAATTTTATTTACTATAAAATATTTATCGATTCTTATTTAACACGGAATAAAACAATTCATTGTGAGCATGAAATAATCGATAAAAAAAGAATAAATTATTAAATAAGCAAATAAATAGATAAATAAATAAATAACAAATAAATAGATAAATAAAGGGTAAAGAGGTAAACCAAATGGAGTCTTCTGTGGAAAAACTCCTCTTAAGCTCCAAATTATCCCAAAGGCATAAAAAATAATCTCACAAAAATAATCAATAATGTTAATATAAAGAAAAAGAACGAGCATTGATAAATATTAACAAAAAAAAGGTTTAAAATTCTGAACTAGAATAATAAGAATAAAACTATTGATAAAAGACAGAAGAGAAAAGATTTAGAAAGAAACAAAAATAAATAAAAAAAGAAAATGAAGAAAAAAGGTTTTGAGAATTGCAAACAGATCCCAGGGACGGCCTCTAACGAATGACCAACGGACATTTTTAGAAGCGACCGACGGACTGCACGTCGTCGTTCATCCGATAGACGGGCATATCCTGGGGTGACCGACGGGCGGTAATGAATCCCATACGTGAGCGACGAGCGTCGGTAGCCTTATAACCCGTCGGTCGCTACTGTTCTTCAAAAAAAACAGTAAGAACCAAATTGTCTCAAATGGAATAATTTTTCAACATAAAAAACCTAAAAAAACAAAATAATTAAAATGAACTAAATGAAATATGTGTCCATAATATTTACCCTCGGATTTTACCTTTTAGGTTGGTTTCTTAATGATTCGAGTCCCGCACGCCTCACGAGAAATGGGTAAAAATCAAGAAAAAGAAGGGGTTTGGATTTTGGTTCGTGTTTGTCTTTGTGTTTTGTTTATGTTCGTTTGTTTGTTAGTTTAAACCTTTTTACACAATAGGGACATTGTGTCCTTTAAGTGTGGGGGTTAGGTATGTTTTGATATGTTTTCGTTTTTACTACATATATGCATGTGTGTTTATATGTGTTATTGTGTAGTATAGCTTGTGTTTGCATGAACTGCTAGATTTAGGTTTGTGTTGTTTTATATTGTTTTAGGTTGTTTTAAGCAAAAATTTTTTCCTTAAAATTTGATTAATATTTGAAAATTGGAGCATGTATAGTTTTTATGTTTTTGAACATTAGCATAGATAGTAACCTTTGACAATTTTCATTTTTTGTTTTACTTTAGCTTTTTGTTGTACATAGTGAAGGGTATGACTTAGCAAAACACTTTGGTGTAGGTTTTTTTTTAAGTTAGATATCTTTTTATATGTAAATAAAGATTATTTTGCCAATTTATTGCCTATAATAGTTTGACCTATAGCCATGTGAGTTTTTGAAGCCTTATACACTAATTTTTTTTTATTTGTATGAGAGCCTTATTATGCCATATCCTCTAGAACTTGTTTGTGGTAAATTTCGAGATTACATTTTAGTATAGGATGTACATGGGATATGATAAGGGCACTTAGAATGAACCTATTTTGGCTTTACTTTTAAATTTCTTACCTTTAGCCTTTAGGTAGCCAATTTTGAGCCTATATCCTGTTTTTCTTGTTTAACATATTAATAAACCAATCTTTTTGCTTAAACAAGGCCTTATTTATTGTTCATTATCCTATTTGTGGAGGGATTAGGATTAATATAACATGGGAGATATGTTAGTTATTGAAAAGCATGAAAAATAAATTTTACAAATTGAATTCCCTTCTTTTCAAAGTTAGAGTTATAAATGCTAGTATAAAAATATATAGAAAAGCAGAGAAAAAGAAAAGGGAATAGCATTATGTACATTTAGAATTATTTAAGTGTGGGATGGAGCGTAAAACGCACCCATACTAAATTTTCATGCTATCCTTTAGAAAAAAAAAAAAGAAAAGAAAAGAAGTAACATAAACAAAGAACTAGCAAATGTTATGTAAGAAGGGGATTAGAATAGAATCAAGATTTTCATGCTATGTTTGAAATGTAAAATCTCCTATGTTATATTGATGTTTTTCTCTACAAAATTTTAGCTACTTAAATCCAAAAGATCCTACCCTAACCTAAGCCACATTACAACCCTTTTAAGACCCTTTGATCCTCTTTACTACCTTTTACTAGTAGTGGAGATTTTTACTACTTACAAGCTTATGGTATGTAATGGCATAATCAAGGAATGAGGGAAAACACTAACCTTTATACACTTGAGTGATTGAGTGTTTATCAAAATAAGTGTTGAGTGAAAATTATCTTAGGCAATGCTTTGTGTGAAATAATCTCTTACATGTGTTAAGATATTTAATTTCTTGAGATCAAACATCATTGTGTTTTGCAATTTCATGGTTTTCCAAATGTGCAAAGAGGGTTAAAGTTTAATGAATGATGGGAATGTTTAAATGGTTACCTATTGAAGCTAGTGTGTTAGAAGGATAATTCTATGCATGGTGTTTTCAAATAATTATCAAATGTCTAAGTAAGCTCCAAAATATTGTGTTTAGTATATATTTTGTTTTTGTGTTGTTTAAATGTTGTGTAAGTGTTTTGCTTGGGGACAAGCAAATGTTTAAGTGTGGGGGTTTGATATGAGCTTAATTAGCTCATAATTAAACTATATTTTATGGTTATAAGTAATGTTTTAAGTGTTTTTATTTGTAGGAATTAGGTATGTTTTATGTGTTTTGTTAAGTTTTGTGTGTAGGAGACAAATGGAGAAAGTATGGAGTTAATGGAGAAAATATGGAGCAAAATGGAGAGAAGAAGAAGAATTGAGTTAAGGCAGAAGAGTCTCTGTCGCGATCGCGATGGGAGGCGCGAGCGCGACAGAGCGCGCTAAGGAGGATCAAGAGAAGAAGAGAAAAGAGAAGAGAAGAGGAGTTGTCGCGACCAAGGGAAGACGTCGCGAGGTCGCGACAGGGCGCGGAGAAGGCACACGCGAGGAAAGGCGAGCGAAAGAGAAGGCGTGCTCTGTCGCGAGCGCGACAGGCGTCGCGATCGCGATAGAGGGATCCATTAGACACTAAAGTTCAAATTTGAACTTGAAAAGTTGTATCTTTCCTCCAACAATTACAACCTTTGTAGAAGGGCATCTGAAGGGGCATGAGCTGATGTTATAAATACTGATTTTAACTGTAATTTAGGGATGTTAGACTTAGAATTGAACATTTGAATATTTTTCTGCAAGTTAGAATAATTTTCTTTAGTTTTTCTTAAGTAGAGTTTATGTGTTGAAGAGAAGGTATTATACAAGGAAGAAGACTACAATTGGTGACTTGAAAAGGGTTGAGAAATCTCCTTCTTCAATTCTTAACTTTTAATTCTTCTTTGTAATTTTTATGATGTAAATTCTGAACTTGAATGTTTTATATTAAATATTTTATTGTTCATATTAATTCAAGTTTTCTTAATTGTAGACTTTTTTCATTAGTACATTATTTATAATCATTATAAGTTTGAGTTTAATTGAGAAATAAATTTATTCTTACAACTAATTGGAAATTCATCATTAAGATATTGTTTGAGAAATCATAATATTGAAATGGTTGCTATAGGTTGTGTTTTATTCCTAAGATTTACATGTATAATCATCTAGTTCTTAAATGAAAGTTTGGAATTATACTTGTATGTGTATGTTTTGGGCAGTCCTATTTATATTGAGAAAGTAAGTAGGAAATTTATTCAACTTGGCTTACAAGAAAAGAATACTAAAATCATTAAGAACAATTAATTCAAGTTCCATCTTTATATCTAGTATCATTAATCTTTTCTGACTTCTTGGATTCACACAAATTTGGCTTAGTTAGTTTACAAGTTAGATTAATTTAGAATTACTTCTCTATCATTTTATAATTGTAAACAAGATTAAAATCAATTAGTAATAGTGTGTAACACGTTCTCTGTGGGATCGATATCTAAAGTACTATTTCGGTACACCGTATACTTGCGGTCAATAAGCATATATAAAAAATGCTCAACAGTTCTCTAACTGCAACTCCGGTTGTGAAGTTCCCCTACTAACCCCCGTCCGATCTGCAAGGTGCGTAGCATTCTCTAGCTGCCGCGAGAACTGTGAGATGCAACACTCTCTGACTGCAATCTTGATTTTGTTAGAAATTCCTTGCTAATCCCCATCCGATCTGCAAGGCGTGTAGTGCTCTCTGACTACATCATGGATTTTGAGGTGCGGTACTCTCTGACCACAATCTCTGCTTGTTGGCATTCCTTTGCTAATCCTCATCCGACCTGCAGAGTGAATGCCCGTTGGAGTATGATTTTGGAGGACATAACGCTTGATGTGTCCATCCTCCAATGTGATTGACGTCTGTGTTTGGATCAATATTAAGCAATGTTCCTGTGTGACAAAGAATATTATTTTTGTTAATTCATATATAAGTGATTCTTGCTTGGTATGCTCATAAATGATTTTGGATTACCATTTATTATTTATCATTATTTTCTATGCATCATTTCTTGTGGTCATATAGTTTTGAAGTAGATAAATAGAAAAGTTTACAACCATCCTTAATGCAAATAAATCGCAAATAAAGATAGAAAAGAAATAAAAATATGTAAATCTAAAAGTAAATGTTTCTTTTTCACTAAAACTCCATTTTTGTATGATGTATATACAAGTGCACTCATAATAAATAGTATATAAAAAGAAACGAAATACAAAATGCCATCGCAACTCCCTGAATGACTACAATGGCGGATAATCCGTGAGCTCCTCCTCGGGGTCAACATCATCATCAGATACATGGATCGGCTGAGGCAGAGGCTGAGGTGGAACAGGCTGAGGCTGAGGTGGAGGCTGAGGCGAAGATGGAGAAGGTCCGGCTCCAGAAGTAGAAGGCTGGCTAGAAGGACCTGCTGGGCCTGGCTGTCGAGAGCCCCATACTCTAACCATGGGCTGGAACCTAGGAGGAACTGCCACCGGCACAGATCGAGGCTATGATCTCTTAGAGCCCTGCTGCTAAAACTGTACCTGAGCATACCCGTCGAGGAAGGGTTGTGCACATACTGTTATAAAGCGCAAGGTGTCCGTGATCATCCCCCCCAACTCCTTGAAGGCCCTGCTCAACTGGCGAGTTTGCTCAACCGAATCGGTCCTCATACTCTCTAGTCTCTGCTCTATCTGCCCCCTAAACTCTCGCATGGACTGAGCTAGGGAAGAACGATCCCCTCCAATGCCTGGACTCGGGATCTAAGAGAACCGAGTGACTCATCTATCATCTGAAGAGTCACATCGATCCTCTGAGCTGCCTGGTCCTGGGACATTCTCAACTCCTGCCTGAGCTGCTCTCTGGGTCCTGCCTGCTCATGCATGATATGCTTTATGAGCCTGGCCTTCTCCTGGCCCATGCTCTCTATAAGCCTGGCCTGCTCCCGGACCATGTGGCCAATGAGCCCAGCCTGCTCCTGGCCCAGGCGCTCAACGATCCTCTCCTGCTCCTGGATGATGGCCTGCTGCTGGTCCAGCCTCTCCTGGGTAAGTCTATCTCTCTCTCTGATCTGCTCATGGAGGGCCCTGTCCTCTCGTCCTGCCTGTGCTCAAATGCTGCAAACATGGAGACCATAAGCTGGGAGATGTCTGGCTGTGATGGCTGAGGCTGAACTGGCTACGGAGTCTGCTCTAGTGGCGGAGCTGTGGAGGCAGATGCCCCCGGGTCGCCTCTGGAGTAGGGGTGGAACCTCTCTGATGGCCTGAGTGTGGCTCGCTGCACCCTCGTAGCTGGAGAAGGAGTGGGGGTCGGCACCCTCGGTGCTGTAGGAGTGCCAAACAAGTCATGAACTCCACCTCAAAGTCCAATGGCATCCTGGGCTGCTCCTGCTCTGGCTGTAGCTGTGGCTGCTCCTCCTGATAGCCCTGGTGCTGGGGAGGCTGCTCCCCTGGATACTCTGGGTGTAGGGGCTACTGCTCCTGTGGCTGTGGCGGTGCCTGCTCTTGTGCTGGTGCCTGCTCTGGCTGCTCCTGCGCTGGTGCTAGTGGAGGAAGTGCAAAGGCTCGCCGAGTCTCGTGTATGGTAAGGAGTCTAAATGCCTCAGGCTGCCCTACTAGCTGCAACACCATCCCCATCTGTACGGCGGCTGGAGCGTCCACATATATCCCCTCATCCAAGGCACCCCCAAGTCTGTCCGGGGTGACTCCCAATCCCAGGAGTAATCTGGTAACAACTCCGCCGATGATCACCACTGGGGCTGTCCCCCTAGAAACCCTTGCCATGTTAGCCAATATCTTATGGCTAATATTGAGACGTCGGCCTGCCACCATGGCCTAGAGGCTCCAGATCTCTGCCGCATTAAGCGACCCTGGGTTACCAGCCCATCCGAGGTACGAGCTGGAGAGCACTCTGTGCAAATACCGGAGTGCCTGTGAAACCAACACGGTACTCTTTGTTGTATGATGGTCATATAGCACTCCGGGTAGGGCTATGGCCGCCCAATAGGCACGTCTTACTGCTTGCTGGGGCACCATCACTCCGTCGCCTCGTGGGAGTCCCATGGCCTCTGCAAAATGCCGACACGTGATGCTGAACTGCTGACCATCGAACCAGAACTGTATCACTCCAGGCTCGGTGTCGGATCTCTGGTACCCTCGGTAGTGCAATGTGGCCAGGACCTGCAGCACTGCCTCTGGATGCGTCTAGAAGGCCGGTGTTAAGAACTCTGTCCAGCCTGCGCCCTCCATAAGTATGTCGATCTCGTCGGCCATCCCCAAGGCCTCTAAGAATGGCCTAGAAATGAAGCGACTGGCTCGGAACTCCACCTGAACCAGTGCTCTATATCTCTGCGCAGCCTCGGGCGTCCATCCAACCCTGAGCCTACTGCTCAGGCTGGCCCTCTGGGACACATCATCGTGAAGGCATCCTACAAGAAATAAGTTATGCAATTAAATTAACATAACAGCCATAAATAGACTCGATTTATGGTATAAGGCAAATCGGGTATCCTCCAGACAACGAGGGTATAACCCGAAAAAGAAATAAGGGAAAAACAAAAAATAAATGGAATAAAAAATAAAAATAAAAATAAAAATAGATAATAATAACATAATAATGAAATAATAATAAAAAAAATGGGCAGCATCCCGGCAAGGATGTGCCCATTCCCTACATTAGGAAAAGCAAAATAACGACAGGCCTCAGGCCCCAATAATCGATCATATATATAAAAATAAAAATTTGGGCAGCACCCCGGCAAGGGTGTGCCCCACTCCCTGCATGAAAAATAAGAAAACCACAGGCCTCAGGCCCCAACAGCAGCACAATATTTATTGGTTTCACAACTAATATATGCGTAAACATTTCTCATTTCTAAGCAAACATGCTTTATTAGAATTCAAGGCAACAAAATTTTCATCTAAAGTTGTCTAGCAATGTAATTGAGGAAAAATAGATACCAAAATTAATTATTTAAGCAGTATCTAAGGCTAATTATTAAGGCACAATATCCATCCCATCACTCCTTAGCAATAAAAAAAATGAAAAAATTAAATTTATTTTACTTGAAATTAAGATAAGAAGAAGAAAATAAGTAGAAGAAAATAAATAATAAAAAAAAAACAACTACTAACCTGTAATTGGTAGAAAAATTATGAAAATGGAGAAGATATACTTTACTGGGTGCCCGGTAGCGTAAAGAACGAGAAAATGCAAGACAAAAATGTGAAAAGATGAAGAAACGTGAGAAAAACCATAATGAGGGACGGTTTTGAAGGAGGAAAGCAAAAAGACAAAGGTCAAAAATTGCCTGTCCGTCGGTCTCTGCCTGCTTATATAGCTTTTCGTGACCGACGGGCTGGGCCCCTCCAGGAGCGACCGACGGGCAGCTCGTCTGTCGTTCAAAATTCCCTCATTTAATGCATAATTAATGCACGTGATAAATGCAATGATGATGCATGCATCTGCCAGGTGGATGACTTTTGACGGGTAGGCCACCGCCACTGAGGCACGGGCAGGCCGTCTGTGGAGTGTTCCTATAAAGTTAACCAATTTTTCTTGGGATTTGTGCTTTTTCCTCATTTTGACCCTTTTCTATCTTCAATCTTTGACTTTTAAAGGATGACTTCTCCTCCTTTCCGTAAGATGTACCGCATCTTGGATGATGCTCACACCTGGGAAAATAACATCCTTACTACTCTGTCCGGGTTAAAACACTTACAGAGAGCCAAAATAGACCACAACTTACTCCTAGCTGCAACCCATTTTTAGAATCCCTGCTTCTATGTTTTCAAGTTTACTTATCAGGAGTTCTGCCCCCTACTTGAGGAGTTTGCTGCTATCACTGGAGCATGGTATCCTCCCCACGCTCTGCCCTGCGTCCCTCGTTGTGGTCTGATTCAGATTCGGGATATCGCCCTATCTCTGGGCATAGCTCCTTTCGAGGCCGCTCGGCTGGTCTCACAGGGTCCCACTTTTCCGTTGGAGCCATTGATCGAGGCTTTAGACAGATTTTCTGTTGTCCCTACATATCAGGTAAGCATTGTGTTCTTATTCTGCATGATGAGTCTCTTGACCGTAGCTCCAGGGGACTTGGTTGGCGACCTCCGCCTGTTTGGGGTTCTAGATGACTTTCACCGCGGATTATCCCCCTTTCCCCTTATTCTGGCCGAAACCATTCTGGGCCTGGATGCTGTACGCTCTGGATCCACCACCTCATTCACCGGAAGCCCCTTATTACTCCAGGTACGTCATTATTTTAAAAGGTAGTGCGTCCCTTGTAGATTTTCGCACTAGCTTTTCTTTGCGGGAAATGCGTCCTTTCGGATTTTCACACAACCCTATGCCTAATTTTTACCTGAAGTAAACCCGACTTACTCCAGCGGCCTTTTTTTTTTTTAGATATGGTTACAGGAGAAACTGAGGATGTTGTCAGAGCCACCTCCCCGAGTCATCACAGAATACCCGCCGAGACACTTCCTCTCGTGTCGACGGTTGTATTCTTTCACAACTTCTGATGAAGGCACCGCTAGATTTGGCTAGCTATCAGATGATGACATCAGCATCATGTCTGCCTAGCACCCTCTGTCTTATGTAGTCATTGATGGATCATCAGGGTGTGTTCCTCTATGCGGGCTTCGTCAGGCCACCTTCTGCATTGCGGCTCGGTGTGCTCGTCAGCTCGGGATGACCCAAGACGTGGTGAGGGTCCCGTTATCCTTTCGGGGAGGAGCTTTTTCTGCTGCTTTTGCTTCTCGCTATCATGAGTTGTGGAGCCAACTTCCGGTTAAGACCGTCATACCTCGATTCGGAGCTCATTCCGTGGCCTCCACCAGCGAATATAAGAGATGGGTCCTCAACCCGGCATCTGACAACAGAACGCGAGGACTTAAACATTTGGCCGGCGAGAGTAGCGGTAGGACCTAGCTTATCTTACACATGTGCACCCCTTTGGGCACTATGTTTCTTTTCAAAACAGAACTAGAAAATGATGAAAATGAAAAGAATAATTCTTGTTTTATTTCACAAAATTGTGTACATTTCCACAGAATTTCAGCATACATGATCAATTTTTGACATTAACTCGACTATGTACGCCCTATTAATTCATGAAACCAAATCTTGATAGCATCAACTCCTGTTACCAATCGGCTCTCTCAAGTTTTCTCGATCGGACATTTTCTCTCATGCCTCTAATTTTTGCACATGACGCCTTGTTTCGGTTTTCACCCTGTTGAGCCGCCCAATTTTAGCGAAGCCGCCTTTTTCAATTTTCGACCCGCAGGGCATTTTATTCTCTTCTTTTTATTTTTAGTCTTTAGCCGTGGAACCTTTTGAGTCTGTCTATATTGATCGGTTCCCTAAATTCGTTGCCATCGCTATCTGATAGAATTGCAGCTCCTTTAGACAGCAGCTTCTTGAGGATGAACGGCCCTTCCCAAGTTGGTCTAAACTTCCCTCGGATATCCGGTGCCCCAGGTCTCATCTGTTTGAATACCAAGTCACCCTCTTTCAATGGATGCTTCTTAACCTTCTTCCCAAAGGACCGGGCGAGTCTCTTTTGGTAGACCTGGTTGTGGTAGTAGGCTTTCAATCTGCTCTCATCCAGCAGGTTCAGATGTTGCAACCTTTGCTGTGCCCATTCAGCCTCAGGAATCTGGGCTTCCATGACCACCCTAAGTGACTTAAGCTCTACCTCCACTAGTAGCACTGCTTCCGTCCCATACACCAGAGAAAACGGCGTAGCACCCGTAGATGTTCTAACCGTTGTCCTGTAACCCCACAGCGCGAAAGGTAGTTTTTCTGTCCAATCTTTGTAGGTTTGGACCATTTTGGCTAGAATCTTCTTGACGTTCTTATTAGCGGCCTCTACTGCCCCGTTAGCCTGTGGTCGGTATGGAGAGGACTTATGGTGCTCAATCGCGTACTTCTCAAGCAGCTTCCTCGTTTTTCCCATAAATTAGACCCCGTTATTAGACACTACATGATGCGGGAGGCCATATCTCCAATTCAAATTCCTCTCAATAAACTTTGCCATATCCGTGCATCGATCTTCTTAAAGGACTCCGCCTCTACCCATTTGGTGAAGTAGTCGATGGCGACTATGATATATTTGTGCCCATTAGATGCTGTAGGACGGATCTCCCCAATGATATCTATTCCCCAGGCTGCAAACAGCCAAGGCGACGTTAAGCTATGTAGTTCTGACACAGGCAGGTGCCTCAAATCTACATACTGCTGGCACTGCTTCACGTACTTTGAACAATCATTATCCATAGTGAGCCAGTAGAATCCTTGTCTCATGATTTTCTTGGCCAGTGTCAAACCATTCATATGAGCTCCACATACACCTGCATGAGTTTCTTCCATCACCTTCCGGGCCTCTCTTTCATCCAGGCATCTGAGCTGAATGCCGTTGGCCTGCCTCTTGTACAATGCTCCATTTATGCATCTGAATTGAGTGGACAGTTTGCGGATCATTCTTTGGTCTTTTTCAGTAGCTTCTTTCAGAAATTTTGTGCTTTCCAAATAATTCATGATATCAAAATACCACGGCTTTCCGTCCGCTGTCTCTATTTCCATTATTGGTTTGACCTTAAAGCTAGGTCTCTCAGAACTCGAGATTAGAACTAGTTTCATGGCTACCCCTTCCGGATTGTCCCACATTGACACTAGGGTTGCCAGTGCATCAGCCAACCGGTTTTTATCCCTTGGCACGAAATGGAACGTATAAGTCTCAAACCGACTACATAGCCCCCTCATATATTTGACGTACGGCACTAAACACTCTTCCTTGATAGCCCACTCTCCCCGAATCTGGTTGATTACTAAGGATGAATCCCCATACACCTCCACATCCTTTGCCCCCAGGGCAATTAAAGCTTCAAGTCTAAAATTCCACGCCTCATACTCAGCTTCATTATTAGTGGCCCAGTATCTCAACTTTTTGGCTAAAGGGAGTTTTTCGTCATTTGGGGTTGTCAGGATGATTCCAATTCTGGCCCCGTTACTGTTAATAGCCCCGTCAAAGTGCAGTTGTTAACCCTGAGCAGAGATTGCCACTATGCTTTCATCCAAAAAATTGAACTCAAGTGAATCGCCCTGGAAGGGATGATCGGCTAGAAACTCGGCTACTGCCCGCCCTTTGATAGTCTTTCGAGTGATATACTCGATATCAAACTCCTGTAGCAACCACCTTCCCATTTTCCCAAGCAAAGACGGTGCTTCTTGCAAATACCTCAGAGGGTTCTGCTTTGCCACTGCCTGTACTTTGTATGAATGGAAATAGTGTCTCAGCTTCTTGGATACCCAAATCACGGCGAGGCAGATCTTTTCTACTTCTGCATATTTTACCTCGTATGCGAGGAATTTCTTATTGAGATAATAGACTGCGAATTCCACTCCGAATTCATCTTCTTGAGCCATCATGGCACCTACAGAGCCATCTTCCACTGCCAAATACAAAATGAGCGGTTTGACTGGTTGTGGCGGCCTCAGTACTGGTGGGTTCAACAAATACTCTCTGATGCTGTCAAAGGCCTTCTGGCAGTCCTCGTTCCATACCACAGGTTGATTCTTTCTAAGCAGCTTGAAAATTGGCTCGCATATCGAGGTGAGCTTTGCAATGAATCGGCTAACATATTGTAACTTGCCCAAGAAACTTCTCACATCCTTTTCCTTTTGCGGCACTGGCATTTCCCTAATTACTTTTAACTTATCCGGGTCAATTTCAATCCCTCTTTGGCTGACCACATGACCTAGCAGCTTTCCTAAAGTTACTCCAAAGATACACTTTTTTGGATTTAGCCGCAGGTTGTACTTATCTATTCTGGCGAAAAACTTCTCTAATGCTTCAAAGTGGCCCTCCCTGGTGGCTGACTTGACCATCATGTCATCTACGTATACTTCCACCTCTTTATGGATCAAGTCACTCAAGATCTTTGTCGCCATCCTCTGGTAGGTAGCCCCTGCGTTCTTCAAACCAAAAGGCATCACCCTATAAGCATATATCCCCCATTCTGTGATAAAAGCCATTTTGATCCGATCAATTATCTTATTGAGGATCTGGTTGTAACCCGCATAACCATCCCCAAAGCTATACATTGCGCAATTGGCGATGCTGTCTATCAATACAACAATATGGGGCAGTGGGAAATCATCCTTCGGACAAGCCTTGTTCAGATCTCGATAATCCACGCATACCCTCACTTTTTCGTTCTTCTTGGCCACAGGGACTACATTGGCTAACCATGTGGGGTACTGTACTTCTACCAGAAACTTAGCTTTGATTTGTTGCAGAATCTCTTCTTTCACCTTATCTGCCCATTCCGGCCTAAGTCTTCTCAGCTTCTGTTTCACAGGCTTGTGGTGTGGATAAGTTGGAATGGCGTGCTCCGCGATGTTCCGATCGATTCCCGGCATGTCCTCATAGGTCTAGGCAAAGACTTTTTTATATTTTTTAATTATTCTCTCAAATTTTTCTCTTTCCTCATGAGTTATATTTGATGCTATCAAGATTTCTTTCGGATTTTCCAAGGTCCCAAGATTAAATGGGGTACTATCAGTAGAATCAATATCAAATATGGATGGGATGTGATCATAATCATGCATGTTAAAATTATCAGAAACATCGCACAAGTAAGCAAAATCATTCATTTCATTAATAAAATTATAATTGTCATTTACATCATTAAAAAGTTCAGGAATGAAAATACAATCTAAACCGGTCTCTTCCTCATCTCCCGCTGGATCTGCCAAAGCCGACGGTCCTACATCATCATGGTTGACCAGAGGCTCTTAATCCACCTCTTGAGCAGCTTCTTCCATCTTTGCCTTCCCTTTAACATGAGCGATCAGCATAGCTTCGGTCACCACTTCCTCAGGCTCTTCCCTGTCCCAGATAGCTCTGTTGGTCAAGACCTCTTCATCCCAGAATTCATCAGCTGGCTTGATCAACCCGATGTCCCAGTCATAAACATCACTGAATACCTCAAAACCTGGCACAATCCTCCCATCAACTACCTGAGGCTCGGCCTCCCCGATATAAGCGCAAAGTGTTGTTGCGGGCACAAAACTTTCCCAAAGGTGGGGAATCCCCTCTGCTGGCTTTATTCCTCTCTGCACTCCTCCTTTATAGCTGTGACGCGCGCCGGATCCCCGCGGCCGCCCGTTCTGACCGCCCGCACGTGGGCGATCGGGGCATTTGTGGGTCCGTCAACAGCTTGCGATAAATCGCAAGTGCGTCTATGTTAGGCAACAAGGAGGTTTCATGGAGTCGCCACCCAATAGAACATTGGAAAAGTTTCTCTCGCCTCGGAGAGCCTAAGACTTGCGCATTTTATCCATATTGGGCCATGAGGCCTAGGATTAACGTCTAAGTCTCGTGACACAAGAAGGTGTCTTGGAGGATAACCTCTAGCCTCTTGAGCCCAAAGACCAGAGCAGGATTCGGGACTTCTCATTTATTCGTACCTTGATTAATATCATAATTAAGTTTTGAATTCATTATTTCATCAACTTTCCACACAATGCAATTTTAATTTAAAGGCGCAATCATTCATATCAAAAGCGGTAAATGTAAGCAAAATCCAAAATAAAGCATTCAAAATAAATTACAATAACACTAGGAGCGGAATACAACTCCCATTTATAAAAGTGAAATACATGCATAAAACGGGTTATTCATTAATAGTGAGAACATTGGTCATCGCATGCATATTTATTATGAAATAATTTTGATGTGATGATTTATTTGGGTATGAAAAACTAGGACATTGGTCCCCTTTTATTTAGAAAAAGAATGTCAAGTTAATTAATAGAAACGTTTTTGTGATTTTCTTTTTAGCGAGCCTAAATAAATAATTTTACAAGAAAATTATATGGCAAAATTAAATAAAATATTACAAATAAAGAAAATAAATAAACCAAACGAGCCTTTTTGGACCTCCCGATGTGCTCGCAAAAACGCCCAAGCGAAAAAAAGGAGTTTAGACATAAAAACAAATACAAATAAAATAATGTTAGTAATTAAATCAATTAAACATACAAAATAATGAATAACAAATTAAAATAAGATAAGATGATATGAAAAGAATGATAATGGAATCAGAAATATTAACAAACCAAAATAAAATGAAAAACATGGATTATATGTGATAAATGGTTGAATGATGTGATGAAAATAAAATCAAACATGTTAATTAATTAGTACATGAAAATATGAACATGATAACAATGATGATGAAGATAAACGAATCAAAGAATATATAAAATGATAAAGAAAAGAATAATAGATTAAAACAATTAAAGAATGATGAAAACAATTAACTAAACAATATGATTAATTAAATATGTTCACAAATGATATAAACCATTTTCATGGCAAAAAGATCAATTAAAATGAATTTATTAATTACATGTTAAAAATAATGATGAATTAAAGTGAAATAAATTAATTACATGTTAAAAATTAATAAACAATCAATATTTATGTGAATAAAAATCATATCATGTATAAACAAATTAAATGGAACCAATATAAAATCAATACAACAAATGAATAAATTAAAACAATAAATAAATCAATAAAAACAATAAAATATACATGAATAAATAAAATGAAATAAAATAGAAAATGAAATGGAGCCAAGAATATTTACCCTCAGAATATTGGATTTGATGAAGGAAAAGTGATTATTGATTTCTTTGTTTGATGATTCAAAATATTAGAGTGAAATATTATGAAAATGTTGGAATTTTATTCCAAGAAACATGAAAATAAAAATGATCAAAAATTCTTTAAAAACAAAGAATTGATACATTTGCCTAAAGAAATGATTTTGATCAAAAAAAAGTTTTATTGATTAAAATAAAGAAAAATTGATTGAAGTTTTATCAAATAAAAATTAGATTTTGATGACAAACAATTATTTTATTTGTCTCAAAATCAATTTTTTATCAAAAAGAGATTCAAAACAAAATCAATGAAAAAGTTTTATTGAACCCAAAATAAAAGATTAAAAACAATTTTGAGAACAAATAATTATTCTATTTGTCTCAAAAATTAAATCAAACAACAAAACTTCCTCTAAAAAATATGTTTAGAAGAAATTATGTTGAAAAAAGAATGAAACAATTGATTTTCTTTTTGATTTTTGGTTGGGGAATAAATCTGGAATTTTTGGTGGAAGAAGAAGATGAAGATGAAGAGAAAAATCTGGTCTAAAAAAATGTGGAGAGAGGGAGAGAAGAGAGAGCTCCTTTGATTTCATCATAAACTATTTATAGGATAAAATAGGTTGCCCTAATTTAATTAAGGAAAAAACCTATTTTAACCCAAATTTATTTTATTTTTAATGATAAAATCAAGTTTTATTATTTAATTACCTAAAAAAATATTTTAGAATTTAATTTGAAGTCAAAAACCCCAAAAAAATGGGATAAAAAACGGATTTTTGGGTGAAAAAATCGGAAAAAAGGCTGAAAAAGAGGAAAAGGGTATCAGACCCTGTACCGACGGCCAGGAGGCCGTCGCCACAAGGGACACCGCCCGTCGCTATAGAGCGACGGGCACTCACGCGGCGAGCAGGCGGGCTTCCGCGCGAAGCTCGGGCGGGAATTGCGCGCAGAGGCGCGCGGTGCGGCGCGCAGCGCGCAACGCTGCGCGTCGCTCTTTAGCGACGCGCGGCATTGGCGACGCCGCGCGTCGCCAAATCGCGCCCAGCGCGCTAGGCGCCTGGGCGTCGGCGTGCTGGGCGCCTGGCGCCTGCGAGCTGGGCGCCAGCGCGCCTGCGCGCTGCCGCGCCCGACACTCGCGGTCCGAAAAAATTTTACTTTTTTTTTATTTCTTTTTTTCTATTTTTTAAATTTTAAATTGACTAAAAAAACCATAATTTTAAGCCCCCATTTTTCAAAAATAATTTTTTAAATATTTTTTTATCATTTTCTAATTATTCACTCTAAAATGCAAATTTGACGAGAAAATCATCACTTTTAACCTTTTAAGCCTGTGAAGGCAATTATCATCATTGGGTAACTTCGATCTAGGCTGACTCAGGACCCGGTGTCTACAGTTGCCCCCAGTTTAGGGGAATCTAGTACACTAGTGTCTAGGTGAGCCTAAACTCAAAGAAGAAAAGGAAAGAGACGCGTACCTGAGTCGGCCGTCTTTCCGAACTGGAGAATTCTGAGATGGTGGTATGTTTTCGTTTGTTGAAGTGGTGCTATCTGTGAGCCCTTCGGTTGATTGCCCCCTGAGAGGTCTTCGGTTCATCGATCGTTTGCCCCCCGAGAGGTCTTCAGTTCATTGATTATTTGCCCCCTGAGAGGTCTTCAGTTCATTGATTGTTTGCCCCCTGAGAGGTCTTCAGTTAGCTGCTCCCTGAGAAGTCTTCGGTTTATTGATCGTTTGCCCCCTGAGAGGTCTTCGGTTCATTGATTATTTGCCCCCTGAGAGGTCTCCAGTTAGCTGCTCCCTGAGAAGTCTTCGGTTTTCTGCTCCCTGAGAAGTCTTTGATTTTCTACTCCCTGAGAAGTCTTCGATTTTCTGCTCCCTGAGAAGTCTTGGATTTTCTGCTCCCTGAGAAGTCTTCGGTTTTCTGCTCCCTGAGAAGTCTTCGGTTTTCTGCTCCCTGAGAAGTCTTTGATTTTCTGCTCCCTGAGAAGTCTTCGGTTTGCTGCTCCCTGAGAAGTCTTCGGTTTTCTGCTCCCTGAGAAGTCTTTGATTTTCTGCTCCCTGAGAAGTCTTCGGTTTGCTGCTCCCTGAGAAGTTTCCGGTTTTCTGCTCCCTGAGAAGTCTTTGATTTTCTGCTCCCTGAGAAGTCTTTGATTTTCTGCTCCCTGAGAAGTCTTCGGTTTGCTGCTCCCTGAGAAGTCTTCGGTTTTCTGCTCCCTGAGAAGTCTTTGATTTTCTGCTCCCTGAGAAGTCTTCGGTTTTCTGCTCCCTGAGAAGTCTTTTGTTGATTGCCCCCTGAGAGGTCATTGGATGGTGCTTGGATTGATGATTAAGCTGGTATGTGGATTGATGATTTGATCGATGTCTGGATTGATGATTGAATTGAGGTTTGGATATATGTTTTGATCGATGTCATCACTCGGCTTTGGCCGGTGTCCGCATCAAGCCTTTCTTTCTGCAAAATAAGGAAACTAAACTATGCAAAAATGGTGAGCATGCAAGTGAAATGCATGAGTAATGCAGGAATGCAGGATAAAAATTCATCTGTGTGAACTTGAAGATGATAGCCGGGCTAGCTGCAATTTGCGATATAATTGATGCCTTTTGAGCTGCTTTTGAATTTCATGCCCTTTGGGATTGTGAGATTCTCACCTAGTACCTGTAGTCATTATTTGAAGGTAGTGCGTCCCTTGTGGATTTTCACACTAGCTTTTCTTAGTGGGAGATGCGTCCTTTGTGGATTTTCACATAACCCTGTGCCTTATTTTTTTTTTGCCTGGAATGGACCCAACCCAATCCAGCGACTTTTCTCTTTCTTCTTTTTTTGAAGGACAGACCCACAAGGGACACCGCCCGTCGCTATAGAGCGACGGGCACTCACGCGGCGAGCAGGCGGGCTTCCGCGCGAAGCTCGGGCGGGAATCGCGCGCAGAGGCGCGCGGTGCGGCGCGCAACGCTGCGCGTCGCTCTTTAGCGACGCGCGGCATTGGCGACGCCGCGCGTCGCCAAATCGCGCCCAGCGCGCTGGGCGCCTGGGCGTCGGCGTGCTGGGCGCCAGCGCGCCTGCGCGCTGCCGCGCCCGACACTCGCGGTCCGAAAAAATTTTACTTTTTTTTTTTATTTCTTTTTTTCTATTTTTTAAATTTTAAATTGACTAAAAAAACCATAATTTTAAGCCCCCATTTTTCAAAATTAATTTTTTAAATATTTTTTTATCATTTTCTAATTATTCACTCTAAAATGCAAATTTGACGAGAAAATCATCACTTTTAACCTTTTAAGCCTGTGAAGGCAATTATCATCATTGGGTAACTTCGATCTAGGCTGACTCAGGACCCGGTGTCTACAGTACCCCAGGCCCTTTCGGTCCTTCTGACCTTTAGTGGCGATGGCCTCTGGCATCCCTTGGGAGTTCTTACCCAATCCAGCACCCGGAAGGAACGACATCTTCTTCATCATAGCTAGCACTTGTGGGCTTCCCCCTACTATCCCTTCCTCCTTGATCATGGCCACGTGGAATCCACTAAAAGGCTGTCTTGCTATCTCAAGTATCGACACTTGATTCTCTCTTGCAGCCTTGATGGTCACCACTTGTCCCTCGTGTGGTATCTTGACCATTTGGTGGAGAGTAGAGGGAACACCTCCCAACTTGTGGAACCACGGTCTCCCCAGCAATGCTAAAAAATTGGCAGGAATGGGCAAGACTACGAATTCTACCTCAGTCTCCACTGGCTCCGTCTTGACCAATGCTTTGAAAGTCCTTGAAGCATGCCGACGGGAATTGTCATAGGCTGTGATCATCAAATCTGACTTGGCTAGCATGTCCCCCGTCACTCCAAAGGCTGCCATGGCTACTTGAGGGCACACATTAATCAACAATCCATCATCCACCATCACGCAAGAAGTATGCTTCTAATTGATTTGAGCCCTAATGTACAAAGGGCGATTGTGGTTACGGCCTTCCGCGGGTAAATCGGCATTCGCGAACACCACACTCTCTCCAGCACCTCCTCTCACCACTTCCAGCAGCTCAGTGGGCAAAATCATTGTAGCCACAGTCGTCATGCATAGAGCCTCTACCAGCCGTTGCCTATGAGAGGGGGACTGTCTCAATAAATCCCAGATGGAAATTTGGGCTGGTGTCTTCTGTAACTGTTTGACTATCTGATCTCCTTCGGGCTCCTTTCCCTTCTCTTTCTGACCTTCCACCGGCTCTTGAGGCGCTGCCATTTTCGGCATTACTCTCCCATTGCGGATCACCCCTCCTACCTTCATTTTTCCTTTGCGCGCTTTCGCTTCCTCCTCCTCTGAACCCCACGGGTCAGGAAACTCAACCATTTCATCATCATCACTTCCACTCTCACTAGTGGACCAACAATCGATCACTGCAGCGGGCATCCCTTTCTCACTTACCTCATAGAGGCTCGTGATAGCAGTGTTTATATCGATGCCATATAATTCATTCAAGACAAACTCCTCTGGTAAACTGGATCCGATCATGAACACATGTGGAGGCACCTTGTTATATCCGGCTTTCTTCTGGCCTTCCCTCTTCTCAGGGTCTGTAATCTGCTTTGTATTGATCAGGTGCCTCAAAGCCCTACAGTTGTCTGTCTCATGACCCGTGTGCTGATGGTAAGCACAATACTCATTCTCCTTGTGACCCGGCATTCCTTGTGTCATGGCAGGTCTAGGAGGCAATGGCTGTAATTTTCCTTCCTTCATCAGTCTCCTCAAAACCCATGACAAGGACCTCCCCAAGTTTAAAAAACGTCTCGTGGTTGCGTCAGCAGCAGACACCTCAACCGTTCTTCTGGTGCTACTGCTGGGACCCACCGGCCTACTTGCCCCCTGGCTACCATTCCCCCTCTTGGCATAGCTATCACTGTTCGCTCTTCAGGCTAGGTACTCTCCTTTCGCTTCAATGGCTATATCCTTCAAGGACTCCCAGTCCTTTAATCCCTTCATCTTCAACCCTTCTCTCAAGTATGGGCTTGCGTTCTTGATGAATAATCTAATCTGGTCCTGAGTCTCCGGTTTCCTTCTCATTTCCATCACTCTATTCCTCCAGCAAGTCAAGTACTCATGGAAAGATTCTCCAACCTTTTGCTGCAGCAATTCTAGATCTTTGAGGGTCACATCCATCCTCGTATTACAATCGTATTGCCTCAAGAACTCTTCTGTCAGTGAATCCCAGTCTTCTTTGGTTCTACGGTCAAGACCATGGTACCAATCTATAGCCGGACCAGTCAGACTTAAGAAAAAATATTCCACCTTTTGTCTCTTCGTCAAGGTGGTCCCCTTCATGATCAATGAGTATTGCTTCACATGGGCAGTTGGGTCGGAGGTACCATCGAATTTGGGAACATCTGGCATTTTGAAATTGTATGGGATCGGATCCTCTCCTTCTAGCTCCTTATCCTCAAGATTCATTCCTTGACCCCTACTCAACATTCGAGCCATCGCCTCGAACTTCTCTTCCACTTTCTTCCACATGGTCTCTAATAACTGGGGCGCTTTCCCCTTTTTCGACACGACACTCTCTTCATAATCCTCATCCATACGGTCATCCTCTAACCTCTGAACCAGTCTTCTCCTCTGAACCCCCGATGCTACTGACCTTAAATCCACCGACGGTCGTCGGATCTCTTCCTGTCTCTCTTCTCTATCCTCCCCCCGTTCATTTTGTCTCATGGGAGGAGGAACTGGGTCTTGCGGAGCAACGCGCTGGGTCAACGCGGCCAACATATTCATCATCCACCCTCAAATTCCTCGAATCTTCTACCAACCTCTTCAGCAATCAAAGCCCTAGTGGCATCATTTCCCCTTGGCGAGTTAGCCATCTTTGATTCGGTACAGCTGGTCTCTGGACAATTCTCTAAGAAATTATCCCTTTCAGGTGATTCAGACATGGAAGTTCGGATCAATCGCCCCGTGGGTCCTCTCGTCCACTTGGGCAGATCTATGATGGCTGTAGAAACAAGGAGTTAGAATGATGCATGAATGCAAATGAAATGCATGATCGTGATATGCAACACCCGCAAGTCATATACAAGCAGATAAGTCCTTCCACCCTTATTACTCCCGCACACGTGGTCATAGTCTCTTTCCTAGGCAGGATTAGCCCATGGGTCAACAGGGAACCCACTGGACACGCATGGTGCGCGGCAAAAAATCGGCAGCATAACACTCCTAAACTAATGCACAAGCGCGTGGGAAATGGTCATTACATATTTAAGTGCGTCTATTTTGGGCAACAAGGAGGTTTCATGGAGTCGCCACCCAATAAAACATTGGGAAAGTTTCTCTCGCCTCAGAGAGCCTAAGACAACGCACGTATCCATTTTGGGCCAACCAAAAGGGGTCTTGGAGGGTGAACCTCTCTCCCTTGGAGCCTAGGATACATTGATTAAGTCTTTGAAAAGGACACAAGAGGTGTCTTGGAGGTTCCAATGAGTGATCGGGAAGACCTCTTGCCTCATTAGACCAGAGTTGGGTTCGGGACTTCTCATCTATTTCTACCTTGATTAACTTTACGATTAGATTTTAAGTTTATTAATTCGCTCTCTCTCCACACGATGCAATTTAATTAAAAGCGCACTTATTCACGTCAAAAGCGTTAATAAATAAATAAGACAAAAATAAAAATAAATTGCAATAATACTAGGAGCGGAATACAACTCCCATTGTAGAAGTGCGATGCATACATAAAACGGGGAATCCATTTAGTTTGAGGACTTTGGTCCTCACATGTATTTATTATAAAAGAAGCTAGTTTTTTTATTGTGATGTTTTTATTGGATGGAAATTAGGATGTTGGATCCTTGAGTTAAAAAAAAAGAAAATCCCAATTTTATTTACTATAAAATATTTATCGATTCTTATTTAACGCGGAATAAAACAATTCATTGTGAGCATGAAATAATCGATAAAAAACGAATAAATTATTAAATAAGCAAATAAATAGATAAATAAATAAATAACAAATAAATAGATAAATAAAGGGTAAAGAGGTAAACCAAATGGAGTCTTCTGTGGCAAAACTCCTCTTAAGCTCCAAATTATCCCAAAGGCATAAAAAATAATCTCACAAAAATAATCAATAATGTTAATATAAAGAAAAAGAACGAGCATTAATAAATATTAACGAAAAAAAAGGTTTAAAATTATGAACTAGAATAATAAGAATAAAACTATTGATAAAAGATAGAAGAGAAAAGATCTAGAAAGAAACAGAAATAAATAAAAAAAGAAAATGAAGAAAAAAGGTTTTGAGAATTGCAAATAGATCCTAGGGACGGCCTCTAACGAATGACAGACGGGCGTTTCTAGAAGCGACCGACGGACTGCACACCGTCATTCATCCGATAGACGGGCATATCCCGGGGTGACCGACGGGCCGTAACGCATCCCATATGCACCGTCGCTCAAACGAGCGATGAGCATCGGTGGCCTTATAACCCGTCGGTTGCTACTGTTCTTCAAAAAAAACAATAAGAACCAAATTGTCTCAAACGGAATAATTTTTCAACATAAAAATCCTAAAAAAAACAAAATAATTAAAATGAACTAAATGAAATATGTGTCCAGAATATTTACCCTCGAATTTTACCTTTTAGGTTGGTTTCTTGATGATTCGAGTCCCGCACGCTTCACGAGAAATGGGTAAAAATCAAGAAAATAAGGGGTTTGGATTCTTCTTTCGTGATTTTCACGAAATGCACAAATGTTGGAATCAAAAATCTTAGAAACTAATCAGTTTTAGCTCCTTCGAATTAATTTTGATTCACCAAATAAAAAAAAATGGAGAAAATCTTGAGATGAAAAGAAAGAACGCTGGGAAATGTGTTTTTGATAAAAAAGCAAGTTCGTCCAACTAGCCAGCCAACCCCCTAAACGTGTGAAAAACAGGTTTTTATAGGCTTTGAACCACTGACGGCCGTCTGAGCCATACCGACGGACGTCTAAGGCTACAGACGGGCGTCGGGGCTCTCCACCGAGAGACGGTTATTCCGTGACAGATGGGCTGGCCGACTGTGGAGGTAAACTTCCTTTTTTACCCTAAAACTCCCAATTTTCTTTTCCTCTTTGTCGGGAATACAGAAAACATATTTCTCGTGAATCTAGAGGGCCAAAATCTCTGAATCTCAACCGTTCATTCGGACTCGGGCATCGATTTCTTCATTGGGTAATCTCTGATCCGAACTACCTCGGGACACGGTGCTTACACTCTCTTCTTCACTTTTTTTCCTTCTTCCTTGGCTTTCCCTTAGCACATTCTGTCGCGCTCGCGACAGAGCTTTTTTTTCCTTTGCTCATTTTGGCTGCTTTTCTCCATTTTCTCCATCTTTTTCCATTCTTCTCCATTGTTCTCCTACACACCCAAAACTCAAAAGAAAACATAAAACACTCCTAATTCTAATACAAATAAACACACATGCATACTATTTTAATCCTAAAACATAGGTTAAATATGAGCTATTTAAGCTCATATCAGACAATATAGCTGAACAATTGTGCTTTATAACCCAAAAAGAGCAAAAACAAGCATAAACAGATACAATCCATCAAAAAACACTTAATCATATTATAATTTTAAAACCCAACAAATAACTTTTATACTAGTGTTTATGGGTTTTATGTTCCTTAATATCATCGATATAGAAAGGGGAAACTAGAGAAAGAAACACCCCATATCGATAATTTAAGGGAAATAGATTAGTAAACAAATAGAAAAATAAAAATGGGTTTGAATAAGAAGAACACGAACCTGATGAAGGGCAATGATGGAGGCGAGGAGGCAGCAAGAATAGTGGACGAAAGCAAGGAGGTGTCGAGAACAGTTGACCTGTAACACCCCATTCCGATCCACTTGTACAACTTCGCTGCGGCAGTCGGGAATGGTTGCCATGACGCACATCACATGCACATCTCGTACAATTACATTAACATACATAGTCTTATACCAATTAATTTCTTTTGCATGCAGTGGAAGACATTCACTACGCATACATAATCTCATGTTTTCATATTAGATTACATCATATATACCCAAGTTACATTACTAAGTCACTTATTACATAATATATGTATACTTATTACCCAAAAGATTAAGCATAATTACATAATACAAAATCACAAAACCTACACTAACGAAGTGTCCTAGTATTGATTGTTAGTATGCGGATCCATCCTCCAACTCACTTAGCTTCTGAACCTACATGGATTGGAAAACTCGTGCTAAGCGATAACGCTATGTGAGGAAACAACATACAAAGTATGCAGATATATATTTATAGTTATAGCATACTTAAGTACAATAGTACATGCTCAAAAATCAACCTTCACTATAACACATGCCTCAAAATCATACTTTAAGTACACTTCCATTAATCAATAAGCATGCTATTTACTCACATTCAAACCACATTATCACATGCCAATCAATAGCATAATATAATCATGTTCTCAAATCATATCACATTCACTTACACTTAATAGCTTATTTAATTATTAAGCCTGCCTGCAATTCAAAGACGCAGATAACGGGTATTGCATCAGTACTCGAGAGTACAATAATCGCTTTTGTATTCGATGATACACACTATCGCATTAGTACCCGTAGGTACAGAAATAGTCAAATATAAATATATTTATACACTTTAAGAATCTAGAGGATTCAATACGCATTCAGATTCCAAAGGAATCGAACACTTTGGCTGCAACACTTAAACCATATAGGCATGTATATCTATCCACTACTTGACTCGTAGGCTAATTATTAATCCGGTTTATTCACATTGACATAACATTCAATAGGTATCATCACATATGTCATTTACACTATATTTACTTCATAATTCATTCACCATGGCATAGATATATGTGTATATACTCACATGCATAATACATTAATAGTTCTGATAAACATGTTCATTCATTATTCAAACCCATTGATTTAACGAATTAGTCAATTAAAAAATCATTTCAAACTTTCAGAAGTGTCGCGCTCACAACAGACCTGGCAAATTGCTTCTGTTGCGATCGTAACCAAGTCGCATCCACGACATAACTCAGTCCTTGCCTTTGTCGCACTCGCGAAATTCGCGTGCGCTCACAATGGAAGCTAACGCCTGCCTGCAAGAGCATCCTATCACGCTCATGACAGAATTGGATTTTCCATCCAAAGCTCCCTTACACCAACCTATTGCTTCCACACCTTGACACCCTCAAACATAGAACTCTCATAACCCATCCTAACCTTATTACTTGGTGGCATGGTCGTCTAAACACTTACTTATCTACATATTAAGAGTACAATGGCACAATTCACATTATGTTTAGTCTTATACTTGAGAAGTTATGGCCAATGTAACCTTACAAACTCCAAATGCCCTCCTACCAAATTAACCAATTTAGGTACATGTATTTGAAAACCATATAGTCCCCAAATCGATATAGCTTCTTCTACACATTTATAGGTACATCCCTTAAGAACTAAAAATTTTATATCTCATTCAAAACAGAGCTAAACAATGCAAATTACAGCTCATACGAACTCATAGGTCAATTACCATACCAAATTCGGTTTTATTAGCCCAACTAGTCAAGCTCAAATTTACCAACTTAAGACACCCCTTCATACACATTCCTACCCTAACATATTCACAAGTTTCACGATGGGTTCCATTTCTCAACAAGCATAGAATCCACATAGTTTATATGGCTTTAACTTAGTTACTCAAAATAGAGCATCATGCTTACAAAGCAATTCAAACAACTACTTTAGCCAATCAATTCACCATGTCACTCTACTACATCATAACACACAAGTTCACATTTCCTGTTCATTTCAATGCACATACTTAATCAAGCAATCTCAATTTCATACTTTACTAAAATAACACACACAGAGTTATGTTCCCAAACCTCACAATCCTTAGCTTCTATCGTGCTCCATCTGCACCAGATTCAACAATTTTAGCTTTTCCCTTGTCCTTCTTTTGTTCTACCACTACAATTCAAGTATCCAATTTCTAGAATTGGATACAATTGATCAATTACCATTCACAAATCATTAGCAAGAAAAGGGTAGAAGAAGATGAAGAACAATTACTAAACTTCTTACCTTGTCTTCCTGAAAACTCAATTCAATTACCAACTAATTAACCGTCAAAATGTGAATATTTAAGTCTAAGATTTGAGAGAAAAACATAGAAATGAAGATGAAGGAGCCGAAGATTACAAATGCAGAATGGAGTTCCTCTCACCTCAAAAACTATTTATTGCATGTAAAAAGTGAGGTGGCACATGCACTAGTTGACACTCGGAATTCCACTAAGAATTCCTTAATCCCTCATTACTAATCTCATCTCAATTATGCTAATTAATCCCCTTTTACTCTTAATAATGCATAAATACATATTGGTCACTGAAGTTATTTTGTTTATGCAATCAAGTCCTTATTTAAATTTCATTTGAGTCCTACATTAAGCAAACCTCAAATTAACTTTACCCAATTAACACAATTAGACCAATTTTTACTACTAGGGTATAAATCGGGCTGTTACAACTCTCCCCTCCTAATAAAAATTCCGTCCGCGAAATTCATACCTGAATCAAATAGCTAAGGATACTGTTCCCGCATAGCTGCTTCCGGTTCCCATGTTGCCTCTTCAATCCCATGATGCTGCCAAAGCACTTTAACCAATGGAACTTGCTTGTTCCAAAGCTGCTTTACTTCTCTTGCTAGAATTGCTTTGGGCTTTTCATCATAAAAAAAGTCCGGCTGCACTTGCACATCTTGCACTAGAATAATGTGAGATTCGTCCGAATGATATCTCCAAAGCATTGATATATAGAAGACATCGTGTAGCTTAGACAAGGCTGGAGGCAAAGCCAACCGATAAGCCACAGATCCCACTCTTTCCAACACTTCATATGGCCCAATGAACCTCGAACTCAACTTTCCTTTCTTACCAAACCGTAGCACCTTCCTCCAAGGAGACACCTTCAGAAACACTTTATCGCCCTCTTCAAATTCAATGTCCTTTCTTTCCAAATATGTATACAATTTCTGTCTATTACTCACAGCCTTCAATCATTGCTCAATTATCTTCGCTTTCTCTTTGGTATCCCGTACCAAGTCAGGACCAATAACCCTATGCTCGGTCAACTCTGTCCAACATACTGAAGTTCTACATTTCCTACCATACATGACTTCATATAGTGCCATACCGATACTCGCTTGATATCTATTATTGTAAGCAAACTCCATCAATGGAATATACTGATCCCAGCTCTTTGACAAATCCAATACACATGCCCCGAGCAAATCTTCCAACACCTAAATTACCCTTTCAGACATCAGTCTGCGGATGGAAAGCTATGCTGAAATTCAATCTAGTACCCAAAGCAGCTTGAAAATTTTTCCAGAACTTAGAAGGATCTCTATTAGAAATAATCGACAACGGAATACCGTGCATTCTGACAATCTCTTTCACATACAATTCAGCTAACCGATCCAAGGAGTAATCAAGTCAAATCGGTATAAAGTGAGCTGACTTAGAGAACCGATCCACTATTACCCACACGGTATCGTGCTACTTTGATGTCATTGGTAATCCTATGACAAAGTCCATAGTAATGTTGTCCCATTTTCACTGTGAAATTGGAATGGGATTCAATAAACCATGTGAAACCTGATGTTCCGCTTTCACTTGCTGGCGGGTCAGATACTTAGAAACAAAATCCACAACATCCATTTTCATTCCAGGCCACCAATACAACTGCTTTAAGTCCTGATAAATCTTATTTCTTCCTAGGTCCATAGTGAAAATTGTGTCATGCGCTTCATGTAAAAGCCTCTTCTTCAACTCCTTATCACTAGCAACACATAATCGATCTCTATAGAACAACACACCTTCTTCATTCACTGAGTAGTTAGTCTTATCTCCATTTTTGACTGACTACAGAATCTATTGCAACTTGAGATCCCTTTTCTGCACATTTACTAACTCATCTCTCAAAATCGGCCTAGCTTTCAGCCGTGCCACTAATGCACCATCAGAAGCAAATCTCCACTTAACTTTCTGTAATAACAAGGCTGAAACTGACTTACGACTCAATGCATCTGCTGCCACATTGGCCTTACGTGGATGGTAATCCATAACACAGTCATAATCCTTGAACAATTCCAGCAATCTTCTCTATCTCATGCTCACCTCTTTCTGAGTGAGCAGATACTTGAGACTCTTATGGTCAATAATGATCTTACACTTTTCACCATACAAGTAATGTCGACAAATCTTTAAGGCAAACACTACTGCAGCCAATTCCAAATCGTGAGTCGGGTAATTCTGTTCATGCAGCTTTAGTTGCCTTGAAGCATAAGCAACCATTTTTCCCATCCTACATCAACACGCATCCCAATCCTACTCTAGAGGCATCACTATACATAGCATACTCCTTACCCGAAGTAGGTTGAGTTAGGATTGGTGCTTCAACTAATATCCTGTTCAACTGCTCAAAACTGGCTTGGCACTTATCTGACCACTCAAACCTAACTCCCTTATGTAGTAACTTAGTGAGTGGAGAAGCAATTACTGAAAACCCTTTCACAAAGCGACGGTAATACCCTGCTAAACCCAAGAAACTTCATACTTTAAGCACATTCCTGGGTGGTTTCCGATTCACTACTGCTTCTATCTTAGCTGGATCAACCTTAATACCCTCAAAGGAGACAATGTGACCCAGAAAAGACACTTCTTTCAACTAGAATTCATACTTGCTAAGTTTAGCATACAACTGATGCTCTCTCAAAGTTTGAAGCATAGTCCTTAAATACTGCTCATGCTCCTGCTTATTCTTGGAATATACCAATATATTATCGATAAACACACCACAAACTAACCCAAGTATAGCTTGAACACTCTATTCATCAAATCCATGATGCTGCAGGCATGTTAGTCAACCCGAATGGCATCACTAGGAATACGTAGTGGCCATAACGAGTCCAAAACGCAGTCTTAGGTATATCCTCCTTTTTCACTTGTAATTGGTAATAACCAGACCTCAGATCGATCTTAGAAAATACGCTTACTCCCTTCAACTGATCAAACAGATCGTCAATCCTTGGCAAACGATATCTATTCTTCACTGTCACCTTATTCAGCTGCCTATAATCGATACACATTCTCATAGTCCAATCTTTTTTCTTTTCAAACAACACGGGTGCTCCCCAAGGAGACACACTTGGTCTTATGAAATCCCTGTCCAACAACTCTTGTAACTGGGTCTTCAATTCCTTCAACTCAGTAGAAGCCATTTGATAAGGCACTTTAGAGACAGGTGTTGTACCAGGCACAAGGTCAATCGACAACTCCACCTCCCTAACAGGTGTTACACCAACTAACTCTTCTAGAAACATGTCAAAAAATTCCCTTACTACTAGTATATCCTGAATTCTCACTTGTTCTCTCTTTGCATCCAACACCAGGGCTAAGAAAGCGTCACATCCTTTTCTCAAACAATGGTAACGGTAAGCTTGCATAGCAGATATCACATCTACTAATGGGTTAGAGCACACACCCCTCACAGTCACTTTAGTTTTCTCTACACTACTAAGCACAACTGTTTTTGTCCTAAAGCTGACTACCGCTCAGTGCTTGCTCAACCAATCCATACCTAAAATTAAGTCAAACTCATCAAAAGGCAACTCAATCAGATCTACTGGAAACACATGACCTTAAACCATCAAAGGGCAATCTCTAAATACTTTGTTCACATTCACACTATTCCCCAATGGGCTAGTTACACATATATCATAATCAAAACAATCAGCAGTTGTAACACCCTCACTATACGTACACTGGCGTTTTAGATTTACTGTGCGATTACCATGATTGTTCAAAGACTAAGTAAGTTATACACAAAGTGAAGGGTCAAAATTTTTTTTTTCTTTTCACTAAATCTTTTAAGTTGCTTAACCATTAAATCAAATAAACTTATACACTTAACTTGCCGATTGACCTATAACCGTCTAAGGTTACTATTCATTTGGAAATAATTTCGGCAGTATAACGGCTTATATTTTTACCTAACCAAACCTGCAAATTCAAAAATCCATAACCCCAATAAGGGCACAACAATAATATCCATCCACTCCATTCATCAATACTAAAACTAACTCATAGTAAACTCACATAATATCATTCATACATACAATACCATACCATAAGTATACACATGCCAACAATCCTTACATAACATAAACACACACAACAAAATATAAATCTCAAGCTGCTCCACTTCTGACTCCAAGGCATCTAAAGTATGCTGCTCCGCTCCTAAGGCATACTTACACGCAGTCAAATAAAACTACGTGCTGAGCATTAATATACCTAGTGGTGGTTACAAATCCATAAATTTCCACTACCTAACTTTTTATTTACTTAATTATAATATTCTACTCTATTTAATACATTATTCATGTTTAATCACTAAATTTTCAATTTAATACATAATTAGCCATTAAAACACATTATTCCCATTTTACTTATAAATTCTTAAATTAAATCTTAAATTTCAATCACTTCCACTTAAGTCCCTAATCTTTTTCCATAATTCCAATTTTGTCCCTAACGTTTACATTAATTCCATTTATGTCCTCATCTTTTCAATAATTACATCTATGTCCCTTATTTTCACTTAATGACCAAAATACCCTTATTTATACTTATTTTACTTCTTAATTATTATATAGCCTACAAAATTACATTTTAGTCCTTATTTTACCACTTTTACACTAAATTACAATTTAGTCCTTATTTTACCATTTCTTTACTCCATTGCCACTTTGATTACGCTTCTGACCAATTTTTTTTTCTATTTTCCATTATTAAGTGTAAAATTACTGTTTTATCCCTAAGTTTTCTATTTCTTTTAATTTAGTCCCGTTGTCACTCATTTTCTTACTTATCACTATTTTAACCAATTTTATTACATAATTACCATTATGTCCCTAGTATATACCCGGTAGAAAATCTACTGACTGGATATGCAGAACGTGGACCCCACATATCCACTACACTATAAAATGATCCCAATATGACTATTTATCACTACACTACACTATTCACTTTAATCACTATACACTGTGACAGTCCATCATTGGCCTATCAATAGCGAGTCGCCATGACTCGTACCGCGGTGTGGAATCCCTATGGCTAGCCAATTATATCCTGGATTAGATTTCACTACCAGATCAATACTAAGGGCAAATATCATCATAATTTCACTTAAATCGTATGTTATAACAACATGAATCATTCAGCCATATCATCATTTTCACTTATAAATTTGCATACACACTCATTTATCACTATTTAATCATTTTATGTAATAATAAGTAATTAAATATCAAAATAAACATTAATAATCTCATATACCACATTCGGCCATGGTATTCATTTTACATTATAATCATATTTAATTCACTTATTCACTTTTTCTTGTCATTTACATGTTATATTCATCATAAACATTAATTACATGCCTTATTAACCAACATACCTCATTAATTGCTTTAATATTCCATTCAGCCAACACTACTCTAATTCACTATGTTTGTTTTTCATTCCTTTAATCACTCCATCATACATTACACAAATTATACACATTACAAACATCATTTATATGTCATAAACACTTAAGAATCTTTAAGTATTCCTTATGTTTCCATTCAGCCTAAGTTAGAATTTTCATACCTTAATGTTTTAATCTATCTTAAGCACATTTATACACTTATTTAGCCCACTAATCATGTTTATCAAATTAGATTTAATTAATCATGCCTTAATCACATATTCACACTTAAACATAACCTAATATTCAACTTAAATCAATGGAAATAAAGGGCTTATGTAACCATAAACCTCAATTTCTTGCTCTACACTCCCTTGAGCTTCTTTTTCTTTCCCTTTGGCTAGAGAAGCACCTTCCTCTCCTGGTGTACCTATGGTGGCCGAATTCAAACAACCTCATATCATTAAAACCATGCTTTATTTTTACAAACCAACATCATAAATGAACTCTAAACCCTTGAAAACCCCTATAGGAATCAATAAACCTAATTAAAAATACCTAAATCTCTTACCTCAAATTTGACCCTAAACCTTGCGCACTTGAAAAATACCACTTCTAATGCTTCAAATAGACTCCAATTACTGTCTTTATGTTACAAAGGGGCTGAAGTTTCTCTAGGAGGCTGGAATTTGGGGAGAAATTGGACAAAAATTGAAGAAACGTGGAAGAAGATAAAGGAAGAAGGTTCGGCCTTGGAAAGAGGAAGAGAGGCAGCTTATTGCTGGATTTATCTAGAGAAATCTGGCCTCTCCCTCTCTTATATATGCTAAAATTGAACTGAACTGGTACAAGTGAAGTGGTCCAACCGATTTGAACTAAAATTTCAGTTTTTTGGTTAATTTTCACTGTTTCAAGGAATCTATGTGTTCCTGAACTTATTTTCACTCCCAACCAATTCCATCATTCTTCAAAGATATAAAATAGCCTCCCTGCAAAATTTTAGCTCAATCAGAGTCCATTTCGGGCTCGGTTCACTTAAATAAGTCCGATTCAAACTTGTTCGATTCTGCCGTAAAACACCATTCTAATGCTGCCAAAAATTTCTAAAATTTATTTTATACCTTTACACTTCCCACACTACAATCTTTAGAGCTCAATAAAAATTTCTAAAAATTCGATCAAACGTCAATCAAACCCTAGTTCAATTGAACCGAACTAAAGGCCAACTTCTGTTTTAAGCCCTTTATGACCTCGTTTTCACTCCAAATTATACCACAAGACTCCTGACAGTCCACAAATTGATTTTACCAAAAAACAATTTTCCAAGAACTGTTGTCAATTTCCACTATATAGTTGTCCTAAGGGTACCTAACCTGGGTCTGCTATATATACCACACACTTCATTTAGGACACTACTATAAATATGAACACTCTAATCGTCCCTCTGATCTCTAATACCCACTTAAGACAATGTAGACATCACTAATTACTTCTAGATCGGTTTTTAGGCCACTATAACAGTAGACAGCTTATCACATAATTTCCTAGAACATACATCAGAATACGTAGACTTAAGGTCAATCAATGCAAACTTTTCTATATTAAAGAGTAGAAATGTACCTGCAATAACCTCTGGCGCATCATGCTCCTCTCAAACCTTCATCGCATATACCCTTGGTGGCGCTGTTGGAGGTCTATCCACTGACTCAGACACTGCTCCACCTTGGGACTGGCCACCTTTGCCACCTCCTCTTCCTTTTCCTTTACTAGTCGAAGGCAAATTCGATACACCCCTACTAACTTCTTGCTGACTTCCGGTTGCCTCATACACCTTAGGACTGTTGGCCAAATAATGTTTTATACTACCACATCGGAAGCAAGCCCTAATCAACTTCCAGTGATCCCCTCTGTGTCTCTTACAACAATGCAGACATTCGGACACCTCGCTTCTATTACCAGATACACCCCTACCAGTGCCAGATGCATAAGAAGATCCCTACCTTCTGCCTTTAGCAGCTGGACTACTAGCTGACTCAGCCAGAGGTGCTAAAGAAGGATCTCTTGATCTCTTACCCGAATGTGCCCCACCTTTGTTAGGATTCCTCCTCTGTATCCTCTCTCTCTGAATCTCTAGCGATCTTTCAGCTCTCATAGCTACTTGTACTATCTGGTAATAGCTCATAGTCTAAGATGTTATCATAGAAATCAACAATTCCTTAATTGGCTCATTCAATCCTTCCTCGAATTGCTGACATCTAAACTCCTCAGTTAACACTCCCATATGTGCATGCTTAATCAATCTGCAGAATTCTTTTTCATATTCTTCTACAGACATGACTCTTTGCCTCAGATTAAGAAACTGCTTCCAGTTAGCTTCCCGATACACCTTAGTAATATACTTGTTCCGAAATTCTTGCATGAAAAAATCCCAACTAATCGGGTTCGGGAGCGTCATATGCCTTAACACTAGCTTTCACCAATCGTAGGCAGATCCCTGAAGCAGTGACACCACACATTCAACCTTTTGCTTAGGAAGGCATTTTATCTCTTCTAATACCTTCTGAACCTTCTCTATCCAGTACTCAGCCTTATATGATTCATCTAATCCGGTTCCATAGAACTCCTCTGCTCTATGCTTCCTCAAGGATTCCAATGGAGCTTTTGGTGTTGTCATACAGTCAAGCACCCTTGCCATGTCTTGCGACATTTTGTGTAAAGCTTCCAGTGGAACCATTAGGACATCATGGCCTACACTAGCTGGCCTAGACTTACCAGACCCAAATGCTTCAGGTTCTCGAGGATTGTCACTCTTAGCAGTCTCTTCTCTTGAATTGTGGGAAGGATCCATTGATCTAATACATAAACAAGGACATTCGCATTAGGTCAACACAATTATACGCATCCTAGTCTACACTATGCCTAGAAATGGCTAAACATAAGAGCTAATAGCACAACTTGTAACACCCCATTCCCACCAATTTGTACAGCTTCATTGCGGCAGTCGGGAATGGTTGCCACGACGCACATCACATGCACATCTCATACAATTACATTAACATACACAATCCTATACCAATTAGTTTCTTTTGCATGCAGTGGAAGACATTCACTACATATACATAATCTCATGTTTTATATTAGATTACTTCATATATACCCAAGTTACATTACTAAGTCAGTTATTACATAATATATATACTTATTACATACCTAAAAGATTAAGCATAATTACATAATACAAATTCACAAAACCTATAACGAAGTGTCCTAGTGGTAACTGTTGGTATTGTAATGGCCCGATTTATACCCTAGTAGCAAACTTGGTCTAATTGTGGTAATCTGGAAGAGTTAATTTAAAGTTTGTTTAAATTAAGGGCTTAAAAGTAGTGAAATGTGGACTTGATTGCATAGAATGTAAAAGTTTAAGAGACTTACACTACAAAAAAAATTGATTTTACCGACGGATTTTACCGACGGATGTATATTCCGTCGGTAAAATTGGTATAATACCGACGGATTACCGACCAAATTTGAAATGTGTAGGTAAAAAATTCAATTTGATGAATGCCGATATTTTTACCGACGAAAATAATTTTTCGTCGCTATTATTGGCGGGAAATATTGGCGCCAACAGTTAGTGACCGAATTACCGACGGTTATTTCCGTCGGTAATTTTTTTCCCCCATTTAATTCATGTACTGACGGAATTTTCGTTGGAAATACCAGCTTTTTTTTTTACCGACAGATTTTGCGACGAATGTGATGTCTGTCGGTAAGTAATGGCGAAAAATCTTTGTGTTAAGTTATAGCTGCGGTTTGGGTGCGTCGGTAATCCGTCGGTAAAAATTAAAAAAATATTTTATATTTAATATTAATAAAATATACAATAAACAAATTTAGGGCAAAATAACCCCACTTGTCTGATCAAGTTCCTTTTTTCATAAACATCCATTCTCTTTAACTTTTCTTCTCAGCCGCGCCAACTCCCCTCCTCGCCATCTCAACGGCGAGGTTATACCCACCGGCCAATCACCACCGATTGTCTATTTGGATTGTCAATCTTCCTTCCTTTCGCTTCTAATTCTCCTTTCAAGCTCGTCGTTGTCCATGCCAAACCTTCTGCCGCCACCGCCGTTGGTCTCGCTGGCCCTGGTATTGTTCTTTATAAGTCTGGTGTTTATTTCTTGTTTCATCGAATTTAATTTTGAGAATGGGTTCGTTGTTTGATTTAGGGGCTGCTGAGGTTTTGCCCTATGTGGATGCCGATTTGAAGAGAATTGCAGCTACAGTTGTTGAGAAGGCTAAGGAACTCTGCGCTGCTAATTCGGTAATTAACTAATTATTCGCTGTTTCTTTACATGTTCAATAATTATACTGTAATTTTATATTACATGATGCTGGTGACTGGTGAAATCCCTCTCTTTTCCTGTCGGAATACCTTTTTTTTTGTGGAGCTTAAATTTTTCAGTCCTGATGTCTATATCTGCCATCTAAATCTCATTCGCCGGCTCTTTAGATTTTCATTGGTCAAGATGTTTCATAAACAGCGTATTGTCTGTCACTGTAGATCACTGCCATTGATTAATCAAATGAACCAATTCAAGTGATGGTGTTATTTTTCTGCTGCTGAATCTGTTATTAGCTTATATCTGCGTATCTGTTTAAGTTCATTCATGATAATATTATCTGCAAATATTCATTTGGAATATCCAAATATAAATTTTGAATTCATGCATGTCTCATCTGAATCAAAATTCCTGCCAATTCTTTTCCTTATTTGAATTTCTATGCAGGTGGATAATGTGATATGTGAAGTGGTTGAAGGTGATGCTAGGAACGTTCTCTGTGAAGCTGTTGAGAAACACCATGCTTCAGTAATTATATATTTTGAATTGGAACTTCATGGTAAGTACAAATGGTTTATATTATTTAAATGGAACTTCATTAAAAGACTAGATTGCTTATTCTAGTAAGATCGTTGCTTTGTTGGCTTGTATAGTGTCAACCAAGTCCTTGTGTTTTAAAATTTTACAAATCGGACGATAATATTGATTCAAATTTCAGGAAAAAGTTGAAATTTCTGAAAACTTAAATTCAGATAGTATTTTATATGATCAAACCTTGTCAAATCTCAAAAGAAATGGCAGTCCTGTTGGGAGTCAATGTGTCTCGAAAGAAGACCATAGCTTAATAAAGAGAAGAGGCTTAGCTGTGGTGGATTGCTCTTGGGCTCGCTTGAGTGATGTACCATTTGTGAAATTGCGTTGTTCTGCTCCTCGCTTGTGTATGGAGTCTAATTTTTCTAATACCTTTTCAAATAATTCTTTTCTATTGAGCATGCAAATAGATTCCTTTTTACGTTCCTCTGTCTTAAATTATGTATATGCATCTTATAAAGATATATCATGAGGAATTTTCGTTTACTAGTTATGCATTTTAAGCTTTGGGACTGTTTCCAATGATTCTTATTGTATATACATGATAAAGCACATGAAATCTTTATTTCTCAACCATTCTACTTATTATTTGATATTTCCACATTTTTTTGCATAATCACGAGACCAATGTTGTCCTCCTTCAGTTTTGAGTACTTTGTTTCTATTTTCTTGAATTTTATTGTTTTACGTCTCAATGGTTTTCAATTTTCAATTTGAACTTTACCTCATTTATAAAATGAATTACTGTCTTCGCTATTGTTTGCTAGAAACTCTGCTGGTAATGCCATGGACATCAGCTGAATCTTAAAAATTACCATTGCAGCTTTTAGTATTATGGAGTCGCATTTTAATATGTAAAAGCCATAAAAATTCACTATATCATGTAAACTGATGAACATATTATATTGCTATAGAAAGAGTCACTAATTTTGTTTTTGATAGTGGTATTAAATTTATATTTGGATGCCAAAGAGAATTCTGATGAACACACCTCTTTTGAGAATGAGAAAGTGAATTCACCTTAAAACAAAGGATGGGTGATTTACATCTTGCAGAGTAGGGTGACACTTAAATGGTGATAATAATGGCCTATGCCACTTGTGGTAATGTTTACCTAAGCAGTACTTGTTTATGCAGGTTTTACTCTGTAGACTAAGAACTTGCATTAGGATTTGGGAAAAGAAAATCTTCACACGATTGCTTAATATAAGTTTAACTCCACATTCATCTTATTTATGTCAACTTAATTATGCTGTCATTATATATTGAAGCTTCTTTAGGGGAACTAAGTGCTGGGTGGTCTTGAGTTGCTCTTTATGGTATGGTTGAGGTTAATAAGTATTAACATTTTAAGTTTTAATTCTGAATAGATTCTGCACTAACAAGGAGCTGCCATGAATTTTTTTTTTCCCTTTCTATTTTTATTTGTTGATTTGTGGACATCTGCCTGAGAATAATTGAGGTTGCATTATCATCGTAGAATTGCCACATGTTTGACAGTTTGATGTCATAATATTTGATTCATTATATCAGAAGATACAAACAATTTCTTATTCATTTAAACATTCGTCCATATATTAAATAATGGCTATTATATGTAATTAGTCATTGTTCTATGTCATATGCCCAATGAATTGCTTTCTCATGATATTGAGAATTTGTTATGTATTGCAGTACCGTGGCTTGTAGCAGCAAATCCAGTAAATTATGGTCGACCCTGTGAGCTTTCATGTGTGGAAGCATTATCTGCAGCTCTGATAATCTGGTGCCTAAATTTTCAACTCAATCTTTCTTGAAATGGTTATTATGTTGATTTCTACACTTATACATGCTCAAGTAATAACTGTTACTAGCTAAGCTTTAATTGTGAAGTTCAGGTTATTTTGAGTAATATCTGGCTATCAATTGTCATTGTCTTGAGTCCTAAAATTTCAAAGAGATTCCATAGGCTCCTAATGATGAGTTGTTGCTGCAGTAGTTGTATCATTAGATGATTGAAATTAATATTGAAGCTATTATCTGTATGTTTAGAGACAAAGGCATGGCATTTGATTAAGATGATTGTATTAAGGTCAGGCTATACCTGAAAATAGTGCTATTTCTGTTGGAGCTATTAGAAGCTGAGAAGTGTGGGACTGGGATACTCAACGTGGGCATGACAATTTGAGCTCTTTGTCCCTTCAAATTGGAGGATTGTAGAAATTGCAGAAAGTAGCAAGTCTAATCCTTGAAACGAATATGTATTGAATAATTTTGTCCAAATTCCAGTTAACATAGCTTCAAGAATTAATGAAGAACGAGGTTATTGTCTGTCTTATTGTTTATAGAGCTGCCTCGGTATATCAAAATTATGCATTTTTTTCTGACTTATTTGATTTTATTTAATTTAACAATGGATCATAGCATCCTCTGACCTAACACCAAATTAGAGTCTTTTTCAAATTTTACTGCAAGAAAAAAGAAGGATCAATGGAGATATGTATTGAATAAAAAATCCAATGAGAAAATCAATAAAAATTAGCAAATCTTCCTTGCTAATCCATTTTTCTTTAATTATTTGCTTTAGCATTTTATATTTGATGTCTTTAGCTGTTGCTTTCAGGTGCCACTTTTCACATCATGACAAGACGATGCTCATTGGAGCAGATCCATCTCACATTGGTGATAGATGTATTCGGGTGACCATTCACTATTGTTTTTTTGATGGGACTCGACCTCGACAACGGCATGCTCAGGTTAGATTTGGCAAAGTACATTTGTAAAATAATTACATGAGAAACTAGGGCATTTATGCTATTTGTGCTAGTGTTGAAGCTCAGGTGATTATAGTTTTCCCATTTACCATTTCTCATTCAGTCTGATATGTTTTTCTTATGCTTTGGAATTATTTGATTGACATAATTGCTATATATATCCACATGGGTTTAGGGAGCAAGAACTTGTCTTGCTAATGCATATCTGGTTGCTGAATTTACACATTTGGCTTGGCTATTAAACTTAGATGGTATGCTAAGATGATATTTTTGCTTTTACAGGGCGGTTCTAGGCAGCATGAGCGATTACTGTTCTCATCATGCTCATTGTAGCGTGATGATTGTGAAGAGGCCTAAGATCAAGCACTGAGATAACTTACGTTACCTGCAGCTGAATTAACAAACCGTGATATTAGCAGATATGCTATATCTGCAATTACAATAATGGCGCAACCTGTCAGTCTCAATTGATTGCGTGTATGTAACTATGTATAGCTGAATGTCGTTTCTTTTCTCAATTTAACCTGTAGTACAATTAAATATTTTACTATGTAATAATCATTTTTGTTTGATATGAATATGGGTATATGTTGCATTTAAGATTCATAAACCCAAAGCTCTGTGTATGTGATTAATTTTAGACAAGCATATTTACAACAATAATAAGACACTTGTTATGGTTTAAAAGAGAAGAATAAAAAAGCATATTTATTAAATTTACCGACGGTTTACCGATAGAATAATCCGTCGGTAAACGGTCAACGCGACAAAAAAAGGCGACGGTTTTTTATATGAAATTACCGACGGAATATTATTAACAATTCCGTCGGTAATATCCGTCGGTAACATTACCGACGGAATTTTTCGCCGGTAAATTGGTACCTACGCACGTTTTAGGGACGGATTTATTCCGTCGGTAAAATAAAAAAATCCGTCGGTAAGGTCATTTTCCGTCGGTAAAATGCTAAATTCCGTCGGTAAAATCCGTCGGTAAAATGCATTTTTTTTGTAGTGTTAATGGATAATGTGTAAGATTATAGCTAGTGGAGGTTAATTAGTGTTAATTAAGTGAAAATTAAGTTAATGGAGGATTAGTGGATTTGAATGGATTTCCAGGTGGCAAGCTTAAGCTTTGCCAACCCTCCACTTTCATGCAATATAAATGGAGTTGGAGAGAGAAAATGTTCATTTTCTGCATATGATCTTCTTCTTATCGTCTGAATTTATTCTTCATCCTCTCATGTTTTTAACCCTCATCTTTATTTATATATTCTTGAAAATCTGATTCACTAAATTGGAAAATTGATTGATGGTGCCGAGATTGTTATTGGATTAGATAAGGGATTTAGTATTTAATTCTTTTTCTACTCTTTCCTGCTATTGATATAGAGATAAAATTGATAATTGATTCATGGCTTCAATTATGGAAATTGAACATTGTTGTAGCTGTTGAATCAAGAAAGAACAAGGGTAAGGAGAAGGTGATTGAACAAGAGGACAAGTGAACATTAGGAGCAAAGGATTAAGAGGTTTGGGAAACAGTAAATTTGTGTTGTCTGGAATAGATTATGAATGATGAAAATCCACAATGAATTATTTGTTCAAGGTGCATGAAAATGTGCAATTGTGTGTTTATGTGTTGATATTGAATTGAGTTAAGTTGTTGAGTTGATAAGAATTGTGTAATGGTTTGTCTAAATGTGAATAAGCTCTGCTTCGAAATGGCATGTTAGAAAATGTGTATGTTGTGGCTGGTTGGGAAATAAGCATGATGGGTTATTGATGCATAATTGTGTTATGAAATTGGATAAACTCGTAAAAAAAACTATTGATGATAGTGTATCCTATTGGCTATGTTTCGTGGGATAAGGACTAGCATAATATGAAATACAATATTGTAAAATTGATTGAATAGATGTGTTTTAGTAGAATGTCATAAGAGAAAGAAGGTATGGTAATGTGGGATTTTGAAGTGCAAACAAAATTGGGTGTAAATTGCATGAGCTAGCTGTGTGCGTTTAGGAGTTTGATTGCCTAATTTTGTTCTTATAGTGAATCTTGTTTGTCTACGGGTTATAATGATTTTCCGTCGAAAATTTTTGTGGGTAATTATTAATTTTTTTGTAGTGTCATATGTAGTGATATTTGATTAATTGAAAAAAAAAATAGGTACATTTTTATCGAATTTAGATGTATAATGGGACACTTGTAAAATTTAGATGTGTAATAAATTATTTTTATCAAATTTAAGAGAAAAATAAATGTATTAAGCCTTAATTTTATCCACCTAATATATATATATATATATATTTTATATTTAAGTAGTTGATAATGCTGACTTTCGTAGACCAAAAGCGTAATTATGGGTATAAACAGAGTGATTTCCGGGGTAGTATAATGTTGCTTTTTTTAGTTTTTATTATTATTATTACTTTTTTCCACATTGTGCTTCCCATTTACGTTACAATTAATTATTAGGCTGACTTTTGCGGTAGTCTTGAAGAATCTCAATAAATTATTAATTGAAGAATTGAAATTCCCCCACAATTTTTTAACAAACCTTATCTTATCTGCTAAACAATTTCGAATATGGGAAAAATGTTCAAATAGATTGTTTCGTTAGATGGTGCCTAACTCTGATGCAGTATAATATTTTCCTATTATCATTTATTGACAGATTCATATAGTCTATAGACAACCTATTCATCTGATCTTTGGTCGCTGCAAGCATTTCTATTAAGCCTCCATGTCACAATTAGTGGTCATTTCATTTCTTTTCTTTTTCTTTTTTTTTTTGAAAAAAAAAAATTAGTTGTATTTTCTCAAGTTTGATTAAAGTAGTGCATATTTGTGTACATGTCATACTAATGACATTTATATGCTACATATAATTACCCTTAATTTTTCCTAAATTTACATTTAAAAAATTTAATAATTTTCAGATATTTGTAGGGACATTTTTATAATTAATGTTTTTTAAAATTTTTTTAGAAATATGGTGTTTTTGCAAAAATATTTAGTATTATGGGGTGATTTCAAAACCACAACAACAAATGAGGGTTTCAAACTTTAGGACCTACGGAACCAGAAATTTTTTACATTGAAACAACAACAGTTTGTTATGGTTTCAGTGTGTGTCAGATTTTCATTCAATATTCCTATCATGAACAAGTTGAAAAATAACACGTAAGACACCTATATATATACTAGAATTGCATTCCCAATTCCATCACGGAGAGAAAAAATTTTACATTTCAATATTTTTTCAGTACCATTGTTCGAAATCGGTAAAATTTATAGTTATATTTGAATATTTATAATTTAATTGTTTCATTTTAATTTGTGTTATAATGACATCCATTTATTTTTTGTTTTATTTTTTAAAATACAAAAATCAATTGAGATATAAAATCAACAAGTGAATAAGACTGCAAAAATATTAGCTATTGAAGTAGGTATTTTATCAATTTTATTATATTTATTTATTGTCATAGAGGTTTAGATAATCATTAAAAAATATGAATAAATACTTTTTATTATTATAATGTATGAATATTGTCAATGTTATATTTTTTATTTCTTATTACTTGCTTTTTTTATATAATACTGAAATTTTAATTATTTTCAATGTTATTAAAATCAGATCGCATTGGTTTAACCGCAAACAATAAGCTGGCCTGGATCGGTTCAATATATAAAACTAGAATGGTAAACAAACAGATGGATCTAGTATGTACAAGCAAAAAAAAAAAGGTTGAACTAGGGAAAAAAAGGGTTGAACCGAAAAGAAAATCGGTTTGAACCAAGTAAAATCAGTTTTTGTCCGAAATATCTATACAACATTGTTTTTTGCTGAAAAAAATAAAATATAAACATAAATACGAAATAATTGAAATTTAGATGATTTTGATGGATTTTTTATGAATAAAATAAAAACTACAATTTATATTTGATGAACTGTTTTGAATATTTGCAACTTTTTACTATATTTATCTTAAATTTTTGTTGAAAAAGTTGTATGCCTTGAAAATATTGTCTTATTACTAAAGTTTGATGATGAATTTAATTTTTTAAGTATTTTTTATTTTGTGTTATAGTGACATTTTCATAATATTTATATAAAACTTTAATAATATTATTAGTTAATTCTAATTTGAAAAAATAATATGATAAATTTTAATTTCGTAAAATAACATGATAAATAAAAATTAATGTACAAATTTAATTTTAATATAACATTTATTTTTATTAATTTCATATGATAGATAGTGTTCACATATTAGCTTTAAGAGCCATGATGAGTAATATTGCAAGGGAAATCGTCTCCAAAAAATGGAATGATCTGTATAGCTACCGAATTAGAAAAGGCATGACAATATTCAATCATATTATTACAATAAACAAAAAATTATAAGAAATTATAATGAAAGGATATACAATTATGGAAGCAACGATGGTGGAATTTCTTTGCATGGCATTATAAATATTTTATATGAAGTCTATAATGAAAATTTTAAATAGTGAGCATGTAACAAAATATGATCAATTAGTTTTGATATTTGTGAAATATATAATAAAAGTTAGTTAATAAATTTTTTTGAAAATTAGATATACGATGCTACTTGAACAAAAAACTTATTGTAAGTATTACAATTATAATAAATGGCCTAAAAATTATTTTCATTTAGAACATAACAAAAAAATTATGGGCCTGTATCAATGAAAATGTAAATATATTATATAACAATATTATATAATTTAAGTATGTGTGATAATAATGTGTAATAATGTTCTGTAAGTTAACCGTGTGTAATAATATTAATGTATCCAATATATATTTTTTCATATAATTCGCAAAAACAATTATTATCTTAATATTGGTGATTTGTGTAATAAAGCAACAATTTAGTGGGTTGAAGAGGGTTATTAATAATATTTGAATGTAGTGAAAAATTTACATTTATTTATTATTAGTTGCTTCACTGTTTATAATATTGGAAATTTTATTATTATTGTTTTTGTTGTTGTTTTATAATATGTAATGTGATAAATTATTATTTACATATCATTTTTTGTTGCTTTATTTTATGGATAAAACATATAATTATGAAAAAATTGTAATAAAAAAATATTATAGTTATAAATGACAAATTCATGGCCAAATTACACAAGCCTAGTAATTTTGGATCATTTAATTATGAATTATTTAATACATGCAAGTCTTGCTTGTTGGGAAAATGATTAAAGTACCCTTTACTAGAAAGGAGTTCGAGCTAGTGAGACATTAGAGTGAATACATTCAGATGTAAGTGGTCCAATGACTACCACATGCCAGGGATGTTATTCCTACTCCATAACCTTCATAGATGATTACTCCATATATGGATACATATGTCTAATGAGATATAAATATGAAGCTTTTGTGAAGTTCAAAGAGTTCAGGCATGAAGTAAAGAAACAACTTGGAAAGTGTATTAAGATATTGAGATCAGATCAAGGTGGAGAATTCTTAAGCCAAAAGTTTCAAGATTATCTTAGAGATAATGGGATTCTATCTTAATGGACTCCACCATATACACCACAGCATAATGATGCATCTGAGAAGAGAAATCGAATACTATTGGATATGGTTTGATCTATGATGAACCTAGCATACTTGTCCAAGTCTTTCTGAAGTTTTGCAATGGAAACTGTTGTTTATGCATTAAATAGAGTTCTAAGTAAATCGGTTGATGTTACTCTATATGAGATGCGGAATAACACAAAATCCACACTTTCATATATGAACGTATGAGGTTGTCCTGCTTATGTGAATAGGACAATGTCAGACAAGTTGGATGCTAAGTATGACAAGTTCTTAGTTGTGTGATATCCGCAAGAATCAATTGGATATGACTTATATCATCCCTTGAAACAAAAAGGTGTTTGTTTCACGGCATGATATTTTATTAGAAAGGAAATTCCTTCTAAAAAAAGACAGTGAGAGTAAAGTTGAACTTGGTGAAGTTCAAAACCCACAAATTGAAACTGATCAACCGATTGGACTTGAGATTGAATCTCATTATGATGAGATCACGATCGAACCTATAGATACACAAGTTTTTAAAAGATCTGCTAGGATACGTTCTGTTCCAATGAGATATAGATTCCTCATTGTCATGGATAAGAATGTAATTCTAGTAGAGGACAATGAGCCCACAAGCTATGAAAAAGTTCTAAATAGTTTAGAACACAAATTATGGCTTAAGGCTATACAATCTAAAATGGATTCCATGTATCATAATAAGGTATGGACTTTGATTTAACCACCTGAAGGGATAAAACCCATAGGGTGCAAGTGGGTCTTCAAGAAGAAGACTAAGATGGATGTTAACTATAACACCATTACATTCACTTAATTATACTTGCATTATGTTCACCTATGCTGTAACACCCCTTACCCATACCTAGGCGATCCCATCCGATAAGGAGTGAGATGCCGTATGAGTAAAGGTGCCACCACACAGATACAGAATACACATACATTCATACATAAACATACATAACGAAATACAGGGTAATTTAAAACTTCGCACCACTAATCAAGGAATAAGCTGATCATGCATTAATATAACTGGAGCATTACATTATTGTTCTGATCAACTAAGAGATACAATGGAAAATTACAAAACCCAGAATACATATACAAAAGTGGAAGCCATTACAAAACCATAGGAGAGTTCTATACAAAAAGAATCCTCAAAAAAAATTACAAAAAGAAGCCCTACACTAAGACCCTGCTGTGTTGGCTTCGATGGCGGCGACTCTCCCAAGACAACTCCTTATGCACCTGCACGGGTAAACACACCATGCTAGGCGATAAACGCTTAGTGGGGAAAACACACATATAGAATAAGGACAACCGTTCACAACGGTCGTCAAGGCAAATCACATGCGTACCTCGAGTGCATACATTAATCATGGCATAACGATAGCATAAACTCATGTTCACATACATAAAGCCATTCATCAGAAAGTTCATAATAATAATCATATCTTCATAACATATTATACTTTTCACTACTGAATTCATAAAGATATAACATATGTGATCCCATATAAAAATTCATACAAAGCACCTGCTGACCCGAGGGAGTGGATAACGAGTATACGGACAGTACTTTACGGGTACGAGCCGATACGGACAGTACTTTACGGGTATGAGCCGAGAAAACTAATTTTGCATTTTAACTTTCACAAAATATTTCAAAGGGGATCTTAAACAAGATCCTTTCACAAAAGGGTTCGCGAGGAACCAAACGGGGACCTGTTCGGGGTCCAAACAGAAACAGAAGCTGCAGCAAGGACTTTATTAGGCATGCCTAACTATCCACTTACTAGACTCTAGCAGGTCATACATAAACCATTTAATCCATTTCACAACTTCCAAAATTATCGTCATATATGTACATATTCATTTCATAGTTCCATATTCATATAATACCAAGCATAAATCTCATAACCGTTAAGAGAAACGGAAGTTCAAACCACACACAATGAAAGAGAACTCACTTAGCATATAAGGGACTGTCGCGCTCGCGACAGAGACCGAAGTCTCTTCGCTGCGTGCGCGCGACGGACTTCGCGACCGCGAGGAGGACAAAAGGGCCAGACTCTGTCGCGCTCGCGACGGATGTCGCGATCGCGACAGAGGACAATTGGTGCTGTCGCGGGCTGCCGACGAATCGCGTGCTCGTGATAGCACTTGCCCAGCAACGCGCTCTGTCGCGATCGCGACAGGTGTCGCGCTCGCGACAGAGGGTGCACAACACTTCGGCTGTCGCGGGATCGCGACGGCGTTGCGTGCTCGCGACAGCGAAGCTCCCAACACCGCTCTCTGTCGCGATCACGACAGTCGTTGCGATCGCGACAGCATCGGGATTTCAAAAATCTACAGAATTCTGCAGATTTTCCTCATCCAAAATCACCCAATCTCACATACAATTCAATCAAGAGCCTCTTACCTCAAACCCAGCCATCCATTAACATCAACAACCATAATATAACATTTATTGACAAGAATTTTCATACAATCCACTAATTTAAACATCCAATTTCAAGAATCAATCAAAAACCCAATTTATGCTTCAACCCACATCAATTCCAAAATTATCATAATTAACTCATAATATTGCAAGTCCCACATTCCAAAACAAAGACCCATACCATACATACCATAACAAAGCATATTACAACTCAATTTCTCAAGAATCATCAAGAACACATTTGCATGCAAAAATAAGAAATTCCCAAACCTCAAAATCCTTTGCTCCTATTGCTGAGTTCCACTTGGCCCAACCTTCTCCTTACCCTTCGGTTCACGAGGAGGCTCAACTAAGCAACAAAACAACACAACACGCAAACACAAAATCCAACTTCAAACCCAAATCCGAAAATAAGAAAAAGAGAAGAAGGTGGAGAACCAAATGAAGAAAAGGAGAATAAATGTAGTAGATTGCCTTTAAAATGCTATGAAATGATCAATTTCCACCACTAGAGGCTTGAATCTAAGCTAGGGCACTTAAGAGAGTGCAAAGGAGGAAGAAGAAGAAGGAGAAGAAGGAAAAACGGGAATGGGTTTTCAAAAATCTGATTTTCCCTTTTTCACCTTTTTCTCTTTCCCACTTTACACATGTCAATCATTTAGTGGAGGAGATTACTCACTCACACCCTAACTAAGTGCATCATATACACACAATGAGACACCCTAATAATGCATCCTACATATGTGTGAGCAACACACACAAGCATAGCCCCATAAACACACCCTACAAACATATGCATGTCCACACACTACAATAACCCACTAGTGCAAATCCTACTATGGTGCACTCATGCACACACAATTCTGTCCCAACTAATTCACACCATAGCACCATGCATGCACCCACATGCTAGCAAAACTCTTAAAATATGCAAAATTACTAAAATACCCTTATTATACAAAACTCATGCAAATGCATACACATACATATATGGCTCATTCAACTAGGGGGCAAACGGGGTGTGACATATGCAATTTCAAAGACTGTTAATTATTCGATTATTGCAAAAGTGGGTAAATTTTTTTTCTCTTTAGTTGTTCATTATTCAGTTTAACTTTTTGTATTCTGAACCTTTAATACTATTGTTAACCCGTACCATTTATATAACATTAATAGTCATGCTTAGGTTATTATCTTAGTGTCCAAAATAAACTTTTATCGATTGTCCTATAACTGTCCTATTCTACTATTCATCTAATAACAATTCCGGCAGCATAACGGCTATATTCTAAGCCTACCATTCCTGTAAATCAAACGATACTCAGCCCACACAGGGGCACAATAACATATATATCACAACACATCCATAAACACAGTCCAAATATACAAATGTGTAACATCCACCAAACCAGGTCATAACTGTCCAAAATATTTAAACTGTTCATATACATACCATAATACATAACAAAAAGTTTTGCAGATACATATACATGCCTTATGAAAACTAATATACAAGATATTCTTTGTCCCAAGCTTTGTCCGTTCAGCTCCCAAAATGCGAGGTATACTTCCCAAGCTCTAATCAATACTTACATGCAGTCAATAAAACTACGTACTAGGATCAAATATGCTTAGTGGTGGTTACAAATCCAAAGATTTCCATATCCTAATCTATGCTCGCACATGGATAAATTATATATATATATATATATATATATATATATATATATATATATTAATTTCACAAATCCTAACATTCCTCGGTATACATTTTATACATACATTTCCATTTCGTTATTTTATAGTCCAGTTAATTAATGGTCTGTAAATATTTAATTTATTTTACACTTATTATTATTATTATTATTTAATAATTAATTTCTTTCATATTAGTTAAACACCTAATTAAAATTTATGTTACTAATCAATTACATTTTAATACTTAAATTAACATTACCATTGTCATATTACAATTTAATCCCTAAACTTTCATCGATTTACTAAATTGCCCTCCTTTTTCACTTATTTACAATAATGCCATTAAATAATCTTACTTTCTTATTTATTCTATCTATTGGTACACAAATTACCGCTTAGTCGCCAAAATATTATTTTCATACTAAATTACGCTTTAGTCCTTATATAATGACCAAATTACTTATTTTACTAACTTATTTCATATTACCTTTTTATTTACCTGTAGAACTTATTAATTTACATATTATGAACCTTGCAGCAATGACACAACACATGCCACTCTCTAATTCTGTTGGCAGTTAATCTCTTGTAAAATCCTTCTAGTTCTCTCTAATAAGAATTCAGCCACATCTGACTAATCCAAAGAGGTTTCACTAAACTCCTCTACTCATCTCTTTCTTATAAGGTCCATAGGAGCCTTAAGAGCAGTCGGTCTATCTATAAGATGCATCAGCCCTTGCACCAATACCGAGTTATCCTGAGCAGGACCTAACCCTTCAGCTCGAGGTTGCTCAGGCACATGTGGATTAAAACTCCCGGTTGTCTCTCCTACATCTTCACTAGGATCAGAATCCATTTATACTATACAAAAACAACATTTGTATTAGGCCACGACACTGGACAAACTCATGACCAACTACTATATACACTAACATCTTATCATTCCGAGCCGTCTAAACTTATGCTCTGATACCAATAAAATTGTAATGCCCCAATAACCCCAGGGAGGATACCAGGGCACAACCCACACGCAAATGTATATACGTATACATACATACACGATTACTGAGGGAAAAAGCATATTATTAAACAAAAACATACTTGTATTAAAGAATTTTAAAACTATACATATAATAAAACATCATTGTTCATCTATTACAAAATATTGCTATCCACATTACATGGTCATATAATTACAATTAAAATTTGCACTTCATATACTATAATTGTCTTAACATAATATGATATTACTAATTACAAAAGAAACTCTATCAAATACAAAAAGAGAACTCCACTCATGTTCCTAGTGGCCAATAGAAGCTCAAAACTCTAAACCGAACCTGTAACCTACACCGAAAAATAATCAACACCGACAGACTGAGGTGTCACTATTAAAAGCATGCGTAGGTCTAGGTGTCATCCCCCAAATTGCCACATGTCCAGCTTTTATTGAATTGCCCAGCGAGTGTTCTGTCGCACTCACGACTATTATCGTGCTCACGACAGAACCTGAATTCAGCTTATTTCCACTAACTCATAGACCAAACTCCCATTTAAGTCCCTCAATTAATTTCTATCATTTATACACTTATTTTCTCTTCCAGTTATATCCTCTAAACCCATAACTCCTTACTAAAACTATTACTTTGTACCCTTATCTATACACTTATCACTACAAATCCTTCTAGGGTACAAATTGAGTCCTTACATAGCTCATTAGAACCAAGTCTTAGAATTCCTTTCCTCTTAACCATTTGAGATCTTTACTACAAAGCCAATTAAAATTGATCTTTAACCATCTGGGACCAAGATGAGTAAAGCATTGACCCTTATAGCTAAACTTAGAAGGAGAGCTTATTACCTCTACAAACAAAAAACCCACAGTTTTTTCTTAAACTATCTAAGGCTAACGTATAACTCAATCTCAACCATTAAGGGCTACTTCAGAAATTGAGCCACCAAGGCCGATAAAAATAAGGTGTGGGATTTTACATTCAAGGTCCAAATGAAAAACTCACCATCTCAACCAGTTTGCACAAGGGTTAAGATAAAGCCTTTGGTGCTAAAAAAGAAGCATGTTAGAAGAAGCAACCTTCCCGGCTAACGAGGATGAAAGTAAATACAAAGAAACCAATCGACACCAACAAACTGTGGGAGGTTCAATGGTAAAGGCTAAAAAGAGTATTAAAAAAAAGAATAATAAAAATAAATGCCCCGCGGATTGAAAACAAAAAAAAGGTGACCTCGCTAAAATTGGGCTCCCTGCCAGTGTGAAAATGGAAAAAAGGCATCCTGGATAAAAATTAAGGGCTAAGAGAAAATCTTCAATCATGAAAACCCAAGAGAACTGATTGATAACAGGAGTTTGATGCTCACATGATCTATCTCAAGATTATATGAGGTCTTGTATTTGAGTTGAAGCCAAATAAGGATCATGTGTGATGAAATCAAACTAAAACATGTGCATTTATGCAGCGATAATGGTATCTTCAGAAAGATTTATTTTGCATGATCAAAGTTGTCTAGTTCCTGCCCTCTACTTCTCTTGCTACTCGAGTGCTTCAGCTGATTCATCTTATTATAAATTGTAAAGCAAATTCTACATCACCTTCATGAGGAGAATTCAGCTCATACAACTACAGTCTAGGATATAAGTACATGGTGATTGCCTTTGGACGATATCCAATAATAGTTTTAGCCTTTCTTATAATTTGTAAAAAAAAAAAAAGAAGAAAAATGTAACACCCCCATACCCCCTGGAAGGATATCGGAGCGCCATGCGGACACATACGTATACATATACATACACTAGCGGAAACGATAGCATTACAGACATCAATACAAGATAAGAAAATTAAATAACACTTATGCCCAACATGCATCATACAAATGTTATACATATTACAAAATTATTGCCATTTTACTTTACATAATCGTTTCTGTACATATATTACAATAAAGTTTACATGTAACAACTATACTTTTTATCACATAATGATGTTACTCAAAACATCATAAACTCTATTTCTATCTTATACAAAAAGAGATCAAAACAAAACTCCTAGTGGCCTTGACCCGCAGATGCCCGCTCACTGATCTGAACCTGTAAACCTACATGGAAATAAACATCCGTGCTAAGCGATAACGCTTAGTGGGGATGAAAATAATGCAAAGGACTTCTCTTCGAAGTCACAAATAAATCACACATTTCATATGACAAAATCAAATAACTCATGCATATAGCTCTTATACGTGTATAGGTTGCATGCTCAATTATCAAATACTAGGCACTCACATGTATATAACATCTACTCTTCTACTTATTCATGTACACTACAACTTGTACATATCATTTATTCAAATATACGCTATCATGTGTCCACATTCATGTCAACACACTCATGTAATCATACACTTATATACGGAATTGTAATGTACTTAAACATTACTCTCATGTACTATAGCACTTATTCAGAACAATACTCTGAATCATCTCAAGTTCACTACACAACATTAACAAGCCTCAATTCCTTTTATGGTGGATACGGGACACTCTATAATAAAAACATTTTCGATGGACCGAAGTCACAAAACATTTTCATCTATCTCTATTAAATGACCATTCTCGGAGGTCGACCCGCTTCACCCAAACGGGACGGAACATGGGCAGCTGCACTCGATAATCCCTTTATAAGCATGCTTATCTATCCACTATAATGGTAATCAGGCTCAAAAAAAACAACTCATTTATACGCTACTCTGATGCCAAAGCATAGATTATAACTCAAGTGCACTCATCAACTTCAGAGGCATTTAATTCATATACAATCTTTATTAATCTTGTTCAATAACTAAAAGCATGTAACATTTAAATTCCATGCATAAACTCTTATATCACATCATCATATACATGCACTCATAAGTTCACACATATTTATGATGCCATTTGCTATCCTTCACACAATTGTACATTGTTACTTTATTAGCTAAATTACCAATCTTAAACATACTCAAATGTATTTTCCCATAGATAACCACTTTATAATCATTTAATAACCCTAATCATGTATAATAAGTTAAGGGGAAGGGTAAGGGGTTGACCCATACCAACCATGGGCTCAAAATGAAGAAGAAAAGTCTTAATATGGGTTGTTCTGTCACGAGGTCGCGACCTGTGTCGCGCTCGCGACAGAAGCTCGCCTCTAGTGCCTTACGAGACTGCTTTTTACACTAAACTTGCATCGCAAAAAAGACCCTCTATAACTCGTTTTTATGAAAACTGGTCTTCATAATAATTTTTCCCTAGGATGTTAGATTTCCAATGGGAGAAGTTTCATGTCGTTTGTACATCTTTAAAAAAAGATATGATCTAAACAACCTATACTGTTAAAATAACCCGACCCAAATAGGGACACTACGGTTTTAACCAATTTTTAGGGTCCTAAAGCAAGAATGAGCTCAAGATAATTTCTCATAATTTTATAGGTATAGAAGTCATGGTTCTATTGGATCAAGAATCACTCAATTCAGAGGTCTATAACTATACTTATGACAAAATCATCACACAAAGGCCAGGTGACAAATAAGCATAATTTGGCAAATCAAACTTTATCATCAATACCCACACTCAATTGATCACTTCACATACTTATAAACATATATACGCATATCATAAGCACCACAAGCAATCAAAATGAACATCTAACAAATAAACTCTAAAAGAACAGTTGAGCTAATTAAAGCTCATCATGCATCTCTCTATTCAAACATGTCTCTATTCAAACATATTTCATGTAGACATGCAAGAATAATAAAATCACACTCGATCCATTAACTAAAACTATAATGAGAGTTGTGTTAAAGAGACATGCACATTAGATCTCAGGGATTGCATAGGATTTGATTAAGTACTATTTTACTTTATGTAATCCTTTAACATTATTATTTATAAATAATAATCAAGCTCATTGATAGTAATACATGAGTGTGAATGTTTAATGGGTGAACATTTATTGTTATTTATATGAGATTGAGCATGTCTGATAGAGAAGTAACTCACTCACAAGGGTATTTACCTTAATTTTGTCAATGAGTTGACAAAGACTACGATAAGGCAAATTTTGAGCATATGATAATACTTAAAAGCTTGTTTAAAATAAAAGTATCATATTGCATAAATTACAAGATTAGTCTTATTAAAGTGCAAGATAAAGACATGCATAATGTTATATGCTTTGAATTAAGATCCAAATAAGGATTGAATGAAATCCCATAGTCACCTAAACATAACTACCATGCTCTGCCCAAAAAGCCAGAAGTAGTTCTTAAGTAAGCGGACTAAAGTTGGATGCTTCGGTGTATCGCAACCTTACGCTTCTATATGATGTTTATATGTAAGGAACCGACATATACCCTAGTCGGATTCGTATGTATTTGGAGTATAAAAGTGATTAAAATGTGTATTTGATCGGTTAAAGTGGTTAAGTGTAGCTGAGGACGTGTTCGGTATTCATTAAAAAGATTGAGGATAATTTGGGTATTTTGTATTTATGGACTAAATTGAAGGAATTAACTAATTGTGTGGGCCAATATTAAGAACAATAAGTTATAGGTTAAATGCAGAAGAAATAAGAGTTGAAGGATTAAAAAGAAAGTTTGACATAAAAAAATCTAAGATGGACCAATAGAAAGGTGACACTTTGCATTTATGGATAAGATGGAATCGAAGGGGCTATAAAAGGAGAGAGACACGGTTTGAAGAAAAGGAAGAAATTTGAAGTCTTCTTCTTCCTCTTCTTCTAACGCCATCTCTTCTCTCTCACTCCCTCTCCTTAAGACTCTAATACAAATTTTTTTTGGGAGATTCCCATAGTTTAAGCAAGATAAAGGGGAAATTATATAAGGTAAGGATTAAACCTTTTTCTTACTATCTTCTTCTTTATTGTTTATGAATTTTAAGTTTGTAATGTAAATGTGTTTTGGATGAGGGGCTTTGATGGATATGATGGTGGATATAAAGCAAGGAAGAGAAGGAAGATAAACAATGAGTAAAGAGAAAAGATTTTGACTCTACATGAGGTTTGGGATTTTATGTGATTTTGAATGAGTTTTGGATTTTGAATTTTTTATATGATTTTTGGAGAAATTGAGATTGAAAGTATGTTCATATGTATCTTTGAGTTGTGTTTTGGTAGAAATTAGAAATTGGAAGTAAATTATGAAATTTAGAAGTGACTTTATGTGCTAATGGGAATTTTTTAGGGTTTAAGGCTTTTTGCTTTAATTGTTCCTTTTTGCTATTAAGTCACTTCCTTTAATTGTAAAATTTGGATAATGCAATGAGTAAAATGTTTTGATTGTCTTGAGATGGTTGTATAGAGTTCCTAAGGTTAATTGCATGATTTTGGAAAGGTTTTGTGTGTGTAGAACTGTGTAACTCGGAATCAGGGCATGAAACTTGTCTCTGTCGTGAACGCGACCTTGGTTGTGAGCGTGATAGAGAGCTCTATCATCCGAGCTTCCATAGAGGAGTCCTCTGTCATGAGCGCATCCTTAGTCACGAGCGTGACAGATAGTTCGGTAACCCGAGGTTCTGTCGAGGAGTTCTCTATCACGAACGCGACCTATGTCGCGAGTGCGATAAAGTTCGATATGCTAAACTTTAGCCGGGTTGTTCTTTGCTGCGAACTCATTTGAGTGCACAAGTGTGACCGAGGCTTTCCCGTCCTCTGTCATGAGCATAACATTCCACGCGAGCGTGACAAAGGCCTTTCAACTTTCAGCAGCGAGCGCGATTGGCGGTCGGGAGCACAACGTCTAGTGTATTCCGTCTCTATTGCGAGCACGACTAGAGTCGCAGGCACAACCCTCCTTTGTGCTTCAAATATTTATTGTCTATTATACTTTGCATGTTTTCTCACTTATGGTTTATATATGATTTAAAGTATGAAGTATAATATGCTCTACCATGTGATCAATAATTGAGTTATGAGAATTAATCTGCAATCGTTACATTGTGAATGTATATGTGAATAAGTGTAAAATTATTTGATAATTTTATATGTGTACAAGATATCTAATAGCATGAATTTATTTAATATGGTTATATGAATATATAGACCCATGAAAAAAGTATATGATTATTTCTGAATAAGATAAGTATAAGAAGTATGAATAACAAGCAAATAAATGAATGTATGATCATAATAATGATGCATGTTTAAATAAAAGTGTAAAAGTCATATGAGTAATATAAGATAAATTTAAACATGTATAGCCTGTTTCAGTAGAGTTATGGTTAGATAGGTATGCCTATAGGGTTCTGTTTGTTGCAGCCTATGCGTTTCCTAGACCCTGATCAGGTCCCTACGCATTTCGATTCTCGCGATCCCTATGTGGTTAGATCTTATTTAAGATCCCTATGCATTTTTAAAAAGAAAAAGAAATCTTTATTTGTACCTTCGAGTACCTATGTGTTTACCCATTATCCACTATCTTGTACTCGCGGGCATAATTATGCATATACTTAAGAAATGAAATGATGAAAAATATATAATTTGATATGTGAATGGTGATATGACGATATATACCTTATGATTCCGTATGTTATGTGTTTTGATTGGAATCCCCGTTTTGGTTTCCCCTCTGTTAGGATTCTGTATTTGAATCCCTATGCATTACGTAAATTGCACCCTCTGATACTATTATATTTTGTATTTCGTTACCTGTTCTCTCAATGCGGCAAGTAATAAATAAATAAGTAAGGGAATATATGTAAAATATGAAAATATTATTGGTTACAAAATAAATATGAATGAACGAAAAAGGATGTTATGATTTATCACTTGTATGATGGATTAAATCACATGCATATGTTTATGATAAAATGCTTTAATAGATTTTAAATTTCGGAATGAGTATCAATAACAAGAGTTTATCAATAAGGGCATATCATAGTAGAAGAAAATAACAATGGAAAATGCTCAAGTAAGATGATAGGATAATATGTTGTTTAAATAACTGTAATAGTTTGGTAATGCAGATTCTGAACCTAGATGGATCCTTAAACCGGTATTATATTATTCTGTTTAAACATTATGAATGTGATTATTTATATGAGGGCATGATAAAAAAATTAGTGAAAATGTTTATAAATTATGTAATTGTATGTCAGTAACTAGTGTGGGTGTCATTTTTTTTATGGGTTCATTTGCATGTAATGAAAGTGTTTATAGTTAGAACTATGTGGTTCTAATTCCCAACCTTTGGGATACGTAGGAAGCTTGAAATATCTATTTCAAGTCCGAACCAAATTTGCAAAGATTGTTATATGTTTGAGAGTTTTGAAAAATGTTATGAATGGAAATAATTAAATGAAATCACTTGTAAGTAATGAGATTGTTTATAAGCGTGAATTTTGGAATGAATGTTGAGGTCCGAATTTCTAGGTTTGTGAATTGACAATTAATATAAATAAGTGTGTTTTAAGAGGAACCTACGCAGAAAATGCTTAGGCTATATGATTGAATGGTATGACATTTAAGTCAGCATGACAAGATTGAGTATATGTGAATGTGCTATATAAAGATAGATTTGGAATTTGTAATTAGTTTAAGAAGAGTCACTTCAAATGATATATATATATATATATACACACACATAATATGTGCAAGACAAATGTACTCAATGATTTGCATATGTTTTGACATAAGAATTATGATGTGAACCTAAGATATATATTACCTTCTGTACTTTATGTATATGTTGCTTATGCATGTGTTTTGTATAAACGACCACTGTGAGTGGCCGTTCATTTGATGTTTTCCCCACTAACCCTTTAGGCTTAGCACGGGTGTTTGTCCGTGTAGGTTAAGGAAATAGAAGTATCGTCCGGGCTTCTGCAGTGGTTTTGGCCATTAAGTCTATAAAATGTGTTGTATAAAAATACTGTTAATATTTGTAATGTAATTAAGTATTGTTTTGTAATAAGTGATGAGTTGTTATATGATCAATCAAGTAGTGTTATCCAAGAGATATATGTATATGCGATAAGTATCAAAAATTGATTTGATGTAAAGAAATTTTATTATTCTGTTCCTATTTTTACTTTGTCTGTGTGTCCATTTGGTAGCACCTCAACTCATCATCGCACACTGCCTGTATTATCTTACGGTGTGCTATGTATGGATAAGGAATGTTACATTTAGTGGTATTAGAGCATAGGTTTAGTCGGTTTTGGCCGATTAGGTGTTTAGAAGTGTGTTTGTATAGTTTCGCGTTGGTCAAAGCGGATGTCCTTGTTCTTCATGTATGTGTTAGGCATAGTAGTTTCCCAATAAAAGAAGGTGTTTAACTATGGTGTTGGCTCGATAGATCATGATCTACTAGTCCTGAACTTTTATGTGTATGTACGATCTAAAATGTGTTTGCTAGATGAGTTATTAGAGATTTTATTAAGAATTTACTTCAGTATAATGTGGATGTTTGGAAGAAAATTCTATGTGAATTCCTAAAGTTTTGCTAGTGGATGACCATTTCTTGGGAAGCGACGTTTATTGATGATGAAATTTAAGAATAGTGTGACTTATATGAGGATATGTGGATTGTATGAGAATGTGGTGACACTCTATATGCCTATCAGCTATCTCCTCGAAATTGTTTGAACATGAGCATATTGAAACATGGGATGGGAAAAGTGCATTGTTATAGCATAAATTGCATTTCTGCATCACCTTGCATACATGAATTGTCACATCCTCATTTCATCTGCATCATTTGATCATACATGAAAAGCATTTGTATATGTGTTTCATTTGGAGAGAAAAGCTGACAATACATCGAGTAGTTGGTGTTAGAAGGAGTGTATTGATGAAAAGTATAGTATTTATTAAGGAAAATGTAAAGTGTACCTAATAAAAGTTAAGAAAAAAAGAGTATTTTGGAACATTGTTCAGGTGAATGTGGTAAGATTTTGATTGATATATGAGTATTTTGAGTGAAGAAAGTAACATGTATACCCGGTATATTTGAAGTATTAAGGAATTGTGTAGTGATATGCTTTGAGTAAAATGGTTTACGTATGAAGTGTATATGTTTTGATTTCTAAATAGTGATAAAGGTAGTGATTGTTCTGATAAATATGATTTATTTGGACGTAAATCAATGAAAATAAAATTATGGGCTTTGATTAAATCAGTTCTATGAGTTTGAATATGGTTAAGAACCAGAAGATGTTATGACTTGTATAGTTACTCTGATTGAAAGAAATTGTTTGAGATTATAGTGAATTGAAGTAAGTGAAAATAGATAAGTATCCCATTTAAGAATGAAGTGTACAAGAATGAATGAAATGTAAGTGTTATAAGTATAGAATATATGTCTTAGGTGATGATATATGTAACACCCCAATGCCCCTTGGGAGGACAAGGGAGTGCCACGCAACACTACTATAACTAAAAACATACAGGATTACTTAACCAAAAATTATCACTATCATTAACTAAATAGAGTTTAAATCTTAAAGTACAAAATTACATATTACATATACATATAATCCGGCTATACAAAAATTGGAACATGAACTATACATCACAAAAGAATAACCTAGATAGAAGATCTCATTGAAGACTTCTCCTAGTGGCTTGCAGATGTTCCACTCAAAACAAGGCTCCAAGCAACAAACCTACATGGGAGATAAACACCCATGCTAGGCGATAACACTTAGTGGGGATATAAACATACTATAGACTAATACAGGAAAAATCATGCAATAATATACAATAGCAGCATATACCATAATTAAATAATAAGCAAACATTCATTATTCCATACTTCCTATCATTAAGTCACTAACATACAATATTACCAGAGATGATATTAACTCATGACGAAGTATATTATATAACACATTACTATAATCAATCAATGCAATAACAACTTAACATAGCCTGAACCTATACAGTAGTGGATAACAGGTACACTAGATACCATTCGGGCACCGATCACTAGATTATTAGTGATAACGATATTAACACTAGAGATATGTAAAACTCATAACACTAGATATCGATTAGGTACCAACAATAGACCCAAATGGGCCACACTAGCAACGGCAAACACTAACCCATATAAGCATGCTTATCTATCCACGACTCGAATGCAGGCTATTACTCAATTATCTCACTTAATGTTCATGTAAATACATATATTCATCATCACTTAATGTAAAGTCATTCATGAACCAAACATCATTGTTCACATGCATAAATATACTTATCAACCCCATGTACATAGACATTTATAGACCACATAATATAATTCATAAAAAATAAGGTAAAGGATTCGCATTTGAAAACTCCAGCAATGTCGCGCCCACGACAGAGCAGGGATACCTCTTCTGCCGCACTCACGGCATAGCTCACGCACGCGATAAAACACTACAAGCACTATTGTCACGCTCGCACCCATTATCGTGCTCGCGATAGTGCACAACCTAGCAATAATCATCCTATGAAGCATTTTGTCGTGCCCGCGACTATTGTCGCGCTCGCGACAAAACACAAATCTCAACCCAAAGTTGTAATATCACATACCTCTTTCAGCTCTCATTCACACTACTCAATTACCTGCACTCCAAACAAATCATCAGCATAAGTCATACCAAGCACATGCATCTACAGATAACCCAAACACTCATAACTCATAATTATATATACAATTAGCATATCTATAACCATAACTATGCAATTACACATCATTATGCACACAATCAAACATAGAACAATTTAGTTGGCAACAAGACCTCATCAATACAACATATTATTTCAATTTTAACCCATTCATTAGAAGAGCTATTAAACCCTTCCTAACCCACATTTTCCCCATGTAACTCACACATGTAAAGATACATAGAGTACAAATAGAATCGCAAACCTCTTGAAGCACTCCTTCAACTTTCTCAAGCTAGGTGACCTTCTCCTTTCCCTTAGATTTTCTACTAGCTTCTCCAACTTATAAATAACATAACATACACATGCAAAATAGAATTAAAATCATGAAATGAAATTTAAATCAAGAAAAGAAGAACACTTAACTCAAGCTTACCTTTCTATCTATTACTTAATCTCTCTAGCCAATGCAAATCTATTCTTAACAAACAATAAAGAGAATGCAGGAACAAAGAGGAGATGAAGAAGGATTGAAGAACAAGAGAGATAGAGTAGAATGGAGAGAGAGTGGCCGGTCAAATGAAGAACACAAAATGCCCAATTTTTGCTTCTTAAGAACCTTTTATTTGCTTGCAATAGCTAGGTGTCATAAGATAGATTTGACACATGTAATTCCACTTAAATAAATTTGACACATAGAATTCTATTAACTCACAATTAACATTAATTAACCCTATTTAACTTAATCTAACCCTCCACTTAACTCTAATCATGCCAATTACAATATGACCACTAAACTCTTTTATTTCATGCAATTCAGTCCTAATTCTCAATTATATTTTAATATAATTACTATGAACCCTTAATTAAGCTTACTAAATTACTCTAATCATGTTCATTACTCCTAGGGACAATTTCGGGCTGAATAATAAAGATTTGGAGTATAGTCTACAGACATTCCAATATAAATGAGTTTTGAGGACGAAATTCTTTAATGAAGAGAGAGTTGTAAGGACCCAACATGTACCCTAGTCGGATTCGTAAGTATTTGGAGTATAAAAGTGATTAAAATGTGTATTTAATCGGTTAAAGTGGTTAAGTGTAGCTGAGGATGTGTTCGGTATTCATTAAAAAGATTGAGGATAATTTGGGTATTTCGTATTTATGGACTAAATTGAAGGAATTAACTAATTGTGTGGGTCAATGTTAAGAATAAAAAGTAATAGGTTAAATGCAAGAAGAAATAAGAGTTAAAGGATTAAAAAGAAAGTTTGACAAAAAAATCTAAGATGGACCAATAGTAAGGTGACACCTTGCATTTATGGATAAGATGGAATTGAAGGGGGTATAAAAGGAGAGATACACGGTTTGAAGAAAAGGAAAAAATCTGAAGTCTTCTTCTTCCTCTTCTTCTAAAGCCATCTCTTCTCTCTCACTCCCTCTCCTTAAGACTCCAATACATATTTTTTTTAGCAGATTCCCATAGTTTAAGCAAGATAAAGGGAAAATTATATAAGTTAAGGTAAGGATTAAACCTTTTTCTTACTATCTTCTTTTTTATTGATTATGAATTTTAAGTTTATAAAGTAAGTGTGTTTTGGATGAGGGGCTTTGATGGATATGATGGTGGACATAAAGCAAGGAAAAGAATGAAGATGAAAAAGGAGTAAAGAGAAAAGATTTTGACTCTACATGAGGTTTGGGAATTTATGTGATTTTGAATGAGTTTTGGCTTTTGAATTTTTGATATGATTTTTGGAGAAATTGAGATTCAAAGTATGCTCATATGTATCTTTTAGTTGTGTTTTGAAATTAGAAATTGGAAGTAAATTATGAAATTTAGAAGTGACTTTATGTGATAATGGGAATTTTTTAGGGTTTGAGGCGTTGTTGCTTTAATTGTTCCTTTTTTCTATTAAGTCGCTTCCTTTAATTGTAATTTGGATAATGCGATGAGTAAAATTTTTTTATTGTCTTGAGATGGTTGTATGGAGGTCCTAAGGTTAATTGCATGATTTTGGAAAGGTTTTGTGTGTGTAGAACTGTGTAACTCGGTATCAGGGCTTGAAACTCGTCTCTGTCGCGAGTGCAAAAGAGAGCTTGGTCATCCTAGCTTTCGCCGAGGAGTCCTCTGTCGCGAGCACGACAGAGAGTTCGGTAACCCGAGATTTTGTTGAGGCATTCTCTGTTACGAGCACGACCTATGTTGCGAGTGCGACAAAGTTTAATATGCCGAACTTCAACTGGGCTGTTCTCTGTCGTGAACTCATCTGTGTGCACGAGCACCACCGAGGCCTTCCTGCCCTCTGTCGCAAGCACAACAGAGGCCATTCAGCTTTCAGTCGCGAGCGCGATTGGCGATCGCAAGCTCAACGTCTAGTGTATTCTGTCTCTGTCATGAGCGCAACCCTCCTTTGTGCTTCAAATATTTATGGTCTATTATACTTTGCATGGTTTCTCACTTTATATATAATTTAAAGTATGAAGTATAATATGCTCTACCATGAGATTAATAATTGAGTTATGAGAATCAATCTGCAATCATTACGTTGTGAATGTATATGTGAAGAAGTGTAAAATTATTTGATAAGTTTATATGTGTACAATATATCCAATAGCATGAATTTATTTAATATGGTTATATGATTATACAGACCCATGAAAAAAGTACATGATTATTTCTGAATAAGATAAGTATAAGAAGTATGAATAACAAGCAAATAAATGAATGTATGATCATAATATTGACGCATGTTTAAAGGAAAGTGTAAAAGTGATATTAGTAATATAAGATAAATTTAAACATGTATAGCCTACGTCAGTAGATTTGTGGATAGATAGGCATGCCTATAGGGTTCTGTTTGCTACAGCTTATGCATTTTCTAGACCCTGATTAGGTCCCTATGCGTTTGGATTCTCGCGATCCCTATGTGGTTGGATCTTATTTAAGATCCCTATGCATTTTTAGAAAGAAACAGAAATATTTGTTTGTACCTTCGGATACCTATGTGTTATCTACTATCTTATACTCGTAGGCATAATTATGCGTATATTTAAGAAATTAAATAATGATAAATATATAATTTGATATGTGCATGGTGATATGATGATATGTATATTATGATCTATACGTTATGTTTTTTGATTGGAATCCCCATTGTGGTTTCCCCTTTGTTAGATTCTGTATTTGAATCCCTAAGCATCACATAAATTGCACCCTCGAATACTATTATATTTTGTATTCCGTTACCTATTCTCTCAATGCGGCAAGTAATAGATAAATAAGTAAGGGAATATATGTAAAATATGAAAATATTTTGGTGACGAAATAAATATGAATGAACAAAAAAGGATGCCATGATTTGCTAATCGTATGATGGATTAAATCACATGCATATGTCTATGATAAAATGCTTATGGTGAGATAGGTATGTCATACATTTTAAATTTCGGAATGAGTATCAATAATAAGAGTTTATCAATAAGGGCATATCATAGTAGAAGAAAATAACAATGGAAAATGATTAAGTAGAATGATAGGACAATATGATATTTGAATAACTGTAATAGTTTGGTCATGCAGATTCTGAACATAGATGGATCCTTAAACCGGTATTATATTATTCTGTTTAAACATTGCGAATGTGATTATTTATATGAAGGCATGATAGAAAATTAGTGACAATGTTTATAAATTATATAGTTGTATGTCAGTAACCAGTGTGGGTGCCATTTTTTTTATGGGTAAGTTTGCATGTAATGAAAGTATTTATAGTTTGAGCTACGTGATTCTGATTCCCAACCTTTGGGATACGTAGGAAGCTTAAAATATCTATTTCAAGCCCGAACCAAATCTGCAAAGATTGTTATATGTTTGAGAGTTTAGAAAAATGTTATGAATGGAACTAATTGAATTTAATCACTTGTAAGTAATGAGATTGTTTATAGGCGTGAATTTTGGAATGCATGTTAAGGTATGAATTTCTAGGTTTGTGAATTGACAATTAATATAAATATGTGTGTTTTAAGAGGAACCTGCTGCAGAAAATGCTTAGGCTATATGATTGAATGGTATGACGTTTAAGTCAGCATGACAAGATTGGGTATATGTGAATGTGCTATATAAAGACAGATTTGGAATTTGTAATTAGTTTAAGAAGAGTCACTTCGAATGATATATATATATATATATATATATATATATATATATATATATCATTCGAAGTGACTCTTCTTAAACTAATTACAAATTCCAAATCTGTCTTTATATAGCGCGCGCGCACACACACACACACATATATATATAAATATTGCGTAATATGTGCAAGACAAATGTACTCAATGATTTGCATATGTTTTGACATAAGAATTATGATGTGAACCTAAGATATCTATTACCTTCTGTACTTTATGTATATGTTGTTTACGCATGTGTTTTGCATATATATATATATATATATATATATATATATATATATAATGTGAGACATGAGCTCCTTTAAGGGAAGGAAAGAACACTATAATACATGTTTTATACCATATATGGTTAAGTGACTAAGGGATGAAAATTTAATATTATTTATCTCTACTTTTCCTGGTATGAGACCTTATTTGAATTTTGACCCTTAGGACCCTTAACCTATACCTGAAGTATGGTTCAATGTGGCTAGCTTATTTAGTCTCCAAAAGGTCATGAGAAAAATTTGATTTGGCATATCTAACTAGAAAAGTGGGCTGAATCATAATAGATGGCATATACTAAAATGGAAAGATAGCTTTTTAGCACATTCATAAGGATTTGTGGTTCACCAATATGTCTATTATAATATCTATGAGTAGAAACATAATAGTGAACACGAAAGCTGTTTTATGAGATAATGAGTTAAAACAGTGAATGTGAGAAAGCCATCTGGGTTAGGCATATGTGAATAAAAGGATTTTATTTTTCGAGATGTTATGTATCCTTAACCGGTGCATAGCACTAGTGCTCTTGAGGTATGCTGGTCCATTGGAGATTGAGAATGGAAATTGTTTATTATGTGCGAGTCGGAGATAATAGAGTTTTTGTACGCTCATGATTCTTAATATAGATAGAGTTTCATATCAAGGTAAGATTAAGTATCCTTATATGATAAAAATTATTTAATCCTATTTCAGAAATAATTTGAGTTATACTGAAAATTGGTTTTAGTTTTAGGATACTATAAATAGATAATGAGATGTCATATTTGTACTGCTTAATGATATTTAATAATGCATAAAGCGTAATGAAAAAAAGAAACACTTTAAACAAAAATTTCTAAGAGGTTTTTAGATAGTAAAAAGCTGCTATTATCTCGCAAGTAGGTAAAAATCAGACCAGTGACGTAAAAAAAAAAAATCCTTATAATTGCTTTTATAATAGTTATACGCTACAAGATGTAGGTAGCATGTTACCTTTATTTTCCTCTTTCAATAATCAATTGGTTCTGAATTAATTTTCATTGGCAAATGCATATTAATATTAATACCATCTTATCTCTATTAATTTCCAAAATATTCGTTTTTCATTTTCCATTAAATGAATATAATAAAAGTTACTGGTAAACAATATTATGAAAAAAAAATCAAAATAAAGTATATTCTGTAATGGGATGAGATAAATTAACAGTAACTTAAAAATTAAGCACATGCTTGATCCAAAAATTGTTATGTTATTAGTAACCCAAGAATTAATTTGAGGCAGCTTGAATAACTTTAATAAAAAAAATTAAGAGCTATTTTTGTCCTCGCTATTAAATTCCATATATATATATAATTATTTAATAGAGAGAAACTTTCAAATCATTGAAGCCATTGATAATTGAGACTTGACATTTCTTTAATTATGAAGGTAGAATTCTTATGCATGCATGTGATAGTCTAAAAGATTAGGTGACCTGCTCTCTAGCCAAAATTGTCGACATAAAGTTCTATATATACCCAAATAATTAACAGTTATATTTTCATCAAACAAATTAGCTAATAATTAATTATTCAGTGAAAGTAGAAAGACAGAAATCCATGGGTTCTTTGAATTGTTATATGATGTTATGTTTGGTTTTGATGTTCACAGGGAAGTCATCAGCTCAGCTATCAACAGGTTTTTATGGTAAAAGCTGCCCAAAGCTTTTGAGAACAGTTAAATCTGTTGTTGAAGATGCTGTCTCCAAAGAACGCCGGATGGGTGCTTCTCTTGTTCGCCTCTTCTTTCACGACTGTTTTGTCAATGTAATTATCAATCTTCCCTCTACACGTGCGCGCGCACACACACATTATTTTTATACATAACACTATTATTTTGTTAACTTTTATAAGCTTTACAGACTTCTAACTTTTATTTTCTTACATTAACCTTTTAAATATTTATTTTAATATAGGCTAAATGCGCATTTTTACATTTATCGTTTGTTAAAATAGTCAGATTTGTTCCCAACGTTTATTTTTTAGCAAATTTGTCCCTAAAATTTATAAAATGGGAGATTTTTATCCCTGGCATAAATTGTCGTTAATTTTGACCGTTAATACGTTAATTGACAACTAGTACGACACGTGTCATGCATTAATTGAACACGTAAATCAAACGTTTGGGTGTCAATTATGCATTTTTACCTCTAACGTTTTTTTAAATGCGTAAATTTGCGTTTAACGTTTGTAAAATTAGAGATTTTTGTTTCTGCCGTCATTAACCGGTAACTTTGACCGCTAATACGTTAGTTAACCGTTGACGGTTGGGGCAAAAATCTCTCATTTTACAAACATTATGTGCAAATTTGCCTCAAAACAAATGTTGAGAGTAAATTTGTCCATTTTGACAAACGATAGTGATAAAAATGTACTTTTTGCCTTTAATATACATTGAGTGCATAGAGAAATTTAATAAAACAAAAAATAATAATTTTGTAAAATAATACTATTATTTTACTTAAATATTGCAAAATTGAACACAATATAAATAATATTAAGTCACGGACTTAAAAATGGCCCTGTGACCATATAACTAAATTTGAGGGATACAATTGGAGACACCAAAACTTGGCATAGAAAAATTACTTTAGGCACCAATTTCTGCAGAAACCATAAGCCGCCAAATTTTTTTGCTGACATGGATGATTATGTGGGATGTGGCTTTTAATTTTGTAATTGATACCTTTGATATAGATAATGCAAAATCTATTTTTCATTTTAAAAAGTAGACCATATAAAAATATACCAATTGTTTGGACAGGTTATTTGAGAAAATTTATATTTAAAGTACAAGCGTTATTCATTATTTACATTGTGGGTCTGCTCTCCAATTTTCTCTTATTCACCTCACTTCTGAAAAAAATTCACTTGAAATTATTGCATAAACAATTACACACAAACATTTTGTAATTATTCTGTATTTGTAGTTACATATTAAAGAAAATATATATCTGAAAATTAAAAACAAATTATAATCTTAATGGTAATTTAATATTATAAAATAGCTATATAGTCAAAGATTTCCAATGGGATCTTGAGAAGTACTTGTACTGCCATCTGTTCGAGAGAGAAAAAAAAATCACTTAATACCAATTAGTTAATATTTATGGGCTAACTGTAATTGTCTAAATAGATCCTAACCTCTGTAGGAAAATTTGAAAATATATAAATAAATTATTGATTATAATTGCCGACACTTTTTTTTCGTGAACTTAAATCAAATTACTATAAAGGTTGGTGTATATTGTCTCAAGTGGTTCGTTATCAGATATGACTACAATGATATTAGTAATTTCTAATCTTGTCCTTTGAAAGAATATAAATTGAGAGACACTAACACTATTTTTTGAAAGATAAGTCTACTCCTCAACTGTAAATGTATTTTTTTAGTTAAATAAATTACTAACTCTACCATACTAGTCAACAAATGGGAGATATATTTTATTTTAAATAAAGTATGAGAAGTGGATTGGGCCCTGCCAAGTGAATTGGACCGACTGCATGGATATATTTAAATATGTCATTTATGGTGTTATAAGTTATCCATCTTCTAGTAAGTTGTAATTCAAAATGTTTCTCACTAGAAAATAATTAATTTTATTTTGCAGACATTAATAGAATCCACAAATGTCAAATTGAAACGTAAATTAGTCCAAGTAGAGTGAGACATATATATTTTGTTGAGATAAAAATTAAAATCTTTTTGACCCATTAATATTTAGGTTCACGATTAAAAAAGTTTACCAACCTGGAACAATTAAAAGAGATAATTTACACAATAGGTTTTTCAACTTACGATATATAATATTAAAGTTATAAACTTAAATTCGTAATACACTAAAATAATTTAATTTCAATTACTGCAACTATTATCCGATTAATTGATTTTTATTAATTTCTTCCATTTAAAGGGTAACAAGAATGATTCCCTTTAATTTCTACGACATAATTAGAATTCAATTAGCATTTTACTGTTCTCATCTCTCTCAAATGTTAGACCGTTCAATCAGCATTTTTTTGTCATTTGAATGGAGATGAAAAATTAATGTTGATTTGACTCAGATTATAATAGAAAAATTAAAAGGGGACGGATTTTTGTCATTAACTAACTGAAATGAAACAATAAAAACCGATTAATCGGATATTTTAGTTACAATAATTAAAATTAAGTGATTTTAAGATTACAAGTTATAAAGTTAAGGGACCTATTGTATAAATTATCCTAAAAGTTTCTTTTTTTTTTTAAATTTTTGTAGTTATCCAATTTTATATTTTACGTATTCTTAATTAAGAAGCTTAAATTTAACATTGCAACAGGGTTGTGATGGGTCTATACTGCTAAAAGACACAGCTTCATTCAGAGGAGAACAAACAGCAGGCCCAAATAACAATTCAGTGAGAGGATTTAATGTTATTAATAATATTAAGGCCAAAGTGGAGAAAGTCTGCCCACGCATTGTCTCCTGTGCTGATATACTGGCGATTGCGGCTCGTGACTCTACTGTTATTGTGAGTTTTTTTTTTTTTTTTTCCTCAAAAAGAAATTAATATTATTTTTAGAATTCTCAGATATAATTAGTAAAATAAAAATTGTTGAAGCTCGGAGGACCAAATTGGGATTTAAAGCTTGGAAGAAGGGATTCAAAGACAGCCAGTTTTTCAGCAGCAAATAGCGGAGTGATACCTCCTCCTACTTCTACTCTCTTTAATCTCATCAATCGCTTCAGAGCCAAAGGGCTTTCCATTAGGGACATGGTTGCTTTGTCTGGTATGTAAATTTACTTTCATATTTTTTATTTGTTTCTTTATTTAATATTAATATAGCTAAAATTTAGAGTCGCAATCCGATATGCCTTACATAGTATACGTGCGGTGCATACTATTGGATCATACATAAACAGTAGCGTGAACCCTATAAAGGCACCAAATGGTGCCCAAAAAATTAATAATAATTTTTTTTTAATAATTCAAAAGGGTGGTTTTCTTTAATTTTACCATTTTTATTATATATATATATATATATATATATATAAAAGCATGGATCAAGATATATTTTTGGAAGAAGACATGACAAAATTTAAGAAAGAGAGTTTACAACTGCAGGGATGACGTGGCAATTATATATGCAGCTAATCTAACTATTTGTGATGAGTGAATTAATTAATTTATTTATTCTCATTAATAGATTATATAGTTAGTTATGATAAAGTAATTTATTTTTTCCCATTAGTCTAAAAGCCATTTTGCACTGAAATCGCAATTATATGTTGCAATTTTTTATTTTTTGAAAGTGCCACTGAAAATTTTCTGATATTTTACCTTTTTTTAATTATTGTTAAAATTGTCAGAAAGTTGCCTGCCAAATATTTTTTAAAGGAACAACTTTTATTTTTTATTTATTTATTTTTATCGAATAATGGTTAAAGATTTGTCAGCAAACTGGGCTATCGGGTTTTCAAATTGGAGTTTTGTACCTATTTGCCAAACTAGAACACAATCTGAATTTATTTTTTTTAGGGAATTAAATTTTTGTTTTTATTTGACAAACTTAAATATTTCAGTTTTTTTTAAAAAAATAAAAACTAAAAATGGGTATATGAAAATGAATGTACAAGTTTAAGATTTTGATTTCCTCTTCTTCAGTGGACTAAACCACAACCTGGGTTCATTAAATGTAATGTTGATGCAGCAATTTTTGTAGATAAAAATGCATTAGAATTTGGTGCTATTTTATGGCATCATGAAGGTCATCTTGCGAAAGGTTTTTTAGGTTTTAATCAATAGATTATCACCTCTTTTATTGGCTTGAGAGAAGTCCTTTCTTGGTTTAAAAGATGGACTTGAGAGACGTCCTTCTCTCTCTTTCTTTCTTTTTTTTAGTGTGTTTTTGTTTTTATAATATTTCTACTTTCAAATATATATATATATATATTTGATTTCCAACAATATTATTTTCTCCATTATTTTTCAAACAACTACTATTGAAATTTTATTCTAAGTTTCCATTAATTAAGAGAAAATATTATTTATTGTTTTTTTTAATTTGGACAATTATTCTTATCATTTCAATTATTTTTACATTTTTCCTTCCATATTAATTATTAAAAATGTTTATAAAAATAGTTTCATCAATTTGTAAATATTTTCTAAATAACAAAAATTGTTAAACATTTTCTGTCTAAAAAATATTTATATTTATATTATCTCTTATCTTTTTGGAGGGGAACAAATGGACTAATAACTTATATAAAAAAAAAAGTCTCATATTATCGAAAATAATAAAAGATAAAATTATCGGATTATCGAGATTATTAAATTAGCCTTATTTTCTCAACAAATACTTAACAGCTAATTAGCATTTAGCTATCGTTAGTGGATTGTTGTGTTTATTTAATTGATGCTGATGAACTATTGTTATTTGAAAAGAAAAAGTAAAAAAGTTAAAGCTGTTAGACCGACAGTTTTTAACTCTTACTCTGATAGCTTTAACAATAATTAAAAAAAATAAGTAATGCCTGAGGCAGGAAGCGTGTCTCGCCTAAAACCGCAAGTGTTACCTGCGATTTCAGGCAAGTCAAGCTTTAGTCCTGCTCCTGCCACACGTGTTGCAATATAACAGAGCTCTCATGTGGTATTGATCCAATACACTCGAAATCCGTAATTAATTTTTGACCCAACACATATTTATAAATTTTTTTAAAAAAACATTAATTTAAAAATTATCCCTTTATTTTAAGCCATTTTAGACAAAATTAAATATTTATTTTTTTTGAAAACAACTATTATATTATCCCACTAAACAAATTAAAACTAAAATTATAATTATTATTTTTTTTGAATTTTTAAATGTTAATTACAAAAATAAAATAATTTAGAGCGATAAATTATTTTAAAGAAATAATATAGGATGAGATACAATTAATGTAATAGAATATAAATGAGCTCATGCAAAATATTTAAAGTTGTTCTAAAAATAATTTTATTTTTTAAAATTATTATTATTAAATTTAATTAGATTTGACATTTATTAATTATAATTTTATTTTTGATTAGCCTCAAAGAAATGACCCAATTTAATTATTAAAATTTTAAAAAAATACTTAATATCAATTTAGATTTATAATAAATATTAAATAAAAATTGAAAAATATAGTTTTTGAATAAAAATTGATACTTTCATTAGTCTTAATGGCATAGTGAATGAAGAGGCTCAATTGAGATAATCTTTTGATGTTACAGATCCAACTATAACGTCTTAAATGATATGGTTCTAATCGTGAATTAATTCAAAATTTAATTTTTTTTTTTTTATGAATATCCCTAAGAAAATTAGACTTCTAAGGAAACCATGTATATGATTTGTCCATCTGAAAAGATAGTCTGAACATAAATTATAATACTAGGATCCCACACATTTGGGCAAGCAAGGTGTACAACATTCAGAAATCGGATATACAATGAGAGCACCATTGATGCATCATTTGCCAGCACAAGAAAGAAGATTTGCCCAATTGCAACAGGTTCTGGTGACAATGATTTAGCACCTCTTGATGTTCAGACACCTACTAGATTTGACAATAATTATTACAAAAACCTTATCAACAAAAAGGGTTTGCTTCATTCTGATCAAATTCTGTTTAATGGTGGATCTACTGATTCTTTGGTCACAACTTACAGCAAAAGTTCTAAATCCTTCAATTCTGACTTTGTTGCTGCCATGATCAAGATGGGAGATATTGATCCTCTTACTGGCTCTAGTGGTGAAATCAGGAAGATGTGCAACAAGATCAACTAAATAAGAGGAATTTTCCCTTAAATTCATATTGCTTTTTTTTTTTTCTTTTTTGGTAATTTTTACAAAATCTTGTATTGGTGTTTGAGTGACTATCCAGTTGTGTTTGTTAGATTATGTTATTTGAAAAAGTGATCAATTCAGAAAGGCGTTTGATTTTAATAAAGCTAAAGTAATCATTTTCTTTCGGCTGTTGTCCTTTTTATATTTTTACAAAGGTTAACTTTTTTTTTAATTATATTATGACAAACTAACATATGCTGCCGATGGACGTGTCAACTTTTGATTCTTACAAAAATTCAATTCGAATGCGTCCAAAAAAAAATTAAAATCTAAACTCAAAAAAAATTCATATAATCCGAATCTAACCCAAAAAAATTGAGAGTCGGTTTAGGATCGATCCAAGCACTATAAGATATAGCTATGATCATATGCATCACATTTATAACGAAATTTTGAAATTTTAACTATACTAATAAGGATATTACCAGAAAATTACATATTCTATTTATCTAATTCGAAAAATCACTTGTTGAATTTTGTTGAACAGTTAATTTTTTTTTTGCACTAGATTATTGTAAATCACATTGTGCAATAACGAACACTTCCAATGATAATCCACGCTAGAGAATGATTCAATGAACCAAAGCATGGATGACTAAAAGCAGCCAAAATCTCTGTGAAATAGAGAGAGAAATTAATGGCTTCAGTTCAACTCTCACTAATCTTATTACTTTTATACTCAAAAACATAATTCTAATGAGATTAAAACTCTAAAATGGTTGGAGAATTAATTCATAATTAACTCTTAATTAATTAATTAATTAAATTAGCTTAATTAAGGCCCCGTTTGGCATAATTTTTCAAAGGAAAAAAAGTTGATTATGGGATAAAAAGCTAGTTGTAAGATAAAAATAAGTATTTGATAAATACTAATTTTAGAAAAATCAATTTTTTGAAAAGTTAAAAGACTTTCTATTAGAAAAAGTTAGAAATTGAAATTTTTTATAAAAACTGATTTTCACCTTTTAATGGCAGCAGATTTAATATTTTTTTAGATAAAAATATCTCTTATTTTATTTTATAATGACAATTTTATCTAATATAATTTTTTTTTCTATTCCTCTTATCCTATCACCCAAAAAAATCATCTGACATTAAAAATAATTATGTTATTTTTTTTTCTCTTTTCTTTTTTTATCATTCAAAATAAAATATATGATTAATTAAAAAAACAATATATATATTTTTAATTTTTTTATGTTATATTTATTTTTATTTAATTATATATGAAAATATATGTTCTTAATAGTTTAGTGAAATAAAAAAATTCAAATAAGTGGGAATTATTATTATTTTTTAGTTAGATTTTGAATATAATATATTAAAATTTATATATATCATTTTTTATTTTTTTATTCTAAAAAGTCATTTTTAATCATATCATTTACCAAACAGTTGACAACTGTTTTTGATTTTATAAGTTATTTTGAATTTTATTTACCAAACAGTTACATAATTTTCGACATACAACTTTTTGGAATACAATTTTTTTTTAATTAAAAAATCTGTTTTCATAAGTTTTATTAAACTGACCCTAAATCTTGTCTAGATCTATTCTCAATAGGCCATGCGCAGAAGCCCTCCTTATATTGGGCTTTTATGTGCAGACTTAGATTTAATTGCTCAAAGGGATTCCAAATCTAACCAAATTAAATATATAAAGTCCATTATACTCATGGATCATATTTAATTTGATTTGGTCCAAGAATTAGGCTATTAAGGCATTTTGTATGCTGTCTGCACAAAAGCCACTCTTAATTGGCTTCTACACATATGACTTTTATTCTATACCTATATTTAATTCTCCAATTGGTCCAATATTATTATTTCAGTCATATAATATTTATTGTTTAATAATATTTTATTCTGAATCAGAATGGACCAGTCTGGTCCATTATTAAAGACTATGCATAGAAAGCTATACGGACTTTTTCTGCGCATGAACAATTAATCAAACTCTTTTAATTAATGATTCATTTTTTTTTATTTCCTCTATCCATAATAACATCAACTATTATTACATCTATCTTTTTTACCATTATACCCTTTCCCTATAGGTGTGTGACTCATTGGATTTTTCGGTCCATTTGGCAATACAGATAGTTGCAATTAATGAATTGAATGATTTAAAGTCTTTAAACCATTATATTAAATCTCTAATTAATATTTATATTTATATTGTTGTTCAAATCATGAGAGACTTCTAGTTAAATATCACGATTATCCCAGTGATAAAATGTCAAGTGGTTTTATTGAACCCTTTCATAAAACAGTTACCATGCAATTACTTATTTTACCTTGCTTTATCTATGGAATGTGTCAACTCATACAAACCTAAATATTGTTGATGTAGATAGCCATGCACTACAAGAAAATATAGTTTTCGCGACGGATATTTAGCGACGGAACAATTTCCGTCGCTAATTAGCGACGGAAAAAAAATTCGTCGCTAAAAATGGCGGGAATAATTTTTCTGCAGTTTTAACGACCGAAATTACGACGGAAATCGAATTCCGTCGCTAATTTTAGCGACGGAATTTGAATTCCGTCGCTAAAATTATTAAAAAAAATAATTTCTTTTATCAGCGACGGAATTAATTTCCGTCGTTAAATAAAATTAAATATATTAATTAAAATATTTTTAGCGACGGAAATATAATTCCGTCGCTAATTTTAGCGACGAAAATTAAATTTCGTCGCTAAATTTATAAAAAAAATAATTTCTTTTATTAGCGATGGAATTAAGTTCCGTCGTTAAATAAAATTAATTGTATTAATTAAAATATTTTTAGCGACGGATTAGATTTCCGTCGTTAAAAAAATTAAATATATTAATTAAAATATTTTTAGCGACGGAATAGTATGTCCGTCGCTAATGTTTAGCGACGGTATACTTATACCATCGCTATATTTTTCCCGTCGCTAAAAATAAGGGTTTTAAATTCCCTTTTCCCCTCTTTTCTATCTCTCTTCTTTTCCCTCTCTCCTCCCTCTTCTCCCTCCCTTCCTCCCTCACGCTGTCTCTTCCTCCTTCTGCCCAGCCCCTGCATGCCCACCGCCAGATCTGGCCAGCTACCGCCGTCGGAAGCCGCCGCCGATCGGTCCGCGTTCGCCTGTACCGCCTGCTTCCTCCTCCGCGCCGTTTGCTCCTCCTTCTTCTCCCTCCCTTCCTCGCTCACGCTTTCTCTTCCTCTTCTGCCCACCGCCAGATCTGGCCAGCTACCGCCGCCGGAAGCCGCCGCCGATCGGTCCGCGTCCGCCTGCTTCCTCTTCCGCGCCTCCACTCGTGCTCCCTGGTTCTGCCGCACCCGAGGTCCAGCTTCCTCCTTATTTTTTTAATTTATTTTATTTTGTTAATAATATGTATGCATTTTTATTATTGTTTGAATTTATTGTATAATTTGTTAATATATATTATTTTATTTAAGTTTTAATTTTTTAAAAATTTTATTATTGTACATTAAATTTATTTTATTATAGTTTTAATTTTGAGTTATATTTGTTTGTATATTTATTATTTTGTGTATTGATTTTGTGTTATAATTGTTATTATATATTTGTAATTTGTTAAAATTTGTGGGATTTTTGTTTTTATATGTGTAAACATTGTATCACTTTAATAACTTTTATCCAGAAAAAAAAGGACATGCTTCTAGTTATTTCTGTTCATTGTGTTGTTTGTCACCATTTTCTTCCCAAGTATTATATCCAGATAGCATTTATCTTGCATTAGTCTATATTACTTGTCACTTGGTGTTTCTGCAGTACCCAACAGACTGTTACTGGAATCAAATATTCATTGAACAATTTATTATTAGTAGTATTATTAGAAAATAATTAACTTAATAATTTATTTGAGGATTTTAGTAGTATTAATTTTTTCAAGTAGTTTATTATTAGTGTTATTAGTCTTAGCAGGAATATTGTTAAATAATAAAATAATATGATTTATTGTTCTTAGTATTATTAGAAAATAATAAACTTAACACTTTATTATTATTATTATTATTATTATTATTATTATTATTATTATTATTGTTGTTGTTATTATTGTTTTATTTAATTTTTTTATATGCTTTTTAAATTACTGACCCGATGGAATATTAAATTTCGTCGAAAAATTCTAATTTTTTTTTAATTTTTTAAAAAATTCCCGACGGAATTTTAAATTCCGTCGGTAAATTCTGAATTTTTTTTTATTTTTTTTAATTACCGACGGAATATTAAATTCCGTCGGGAATTTACCGACGGAATATTAAATTCCGTCGGCTTGCCGATGGAATTTAATATTCCGTCGGGAATTTTTTTTAAAAAATAAAAATATTTTAGAATTTCCCGACGGAATATTAAATTCCGACGGGAAAATTGCTGACGGAATTTAATATTCCGTCGGGAAAATTGCCGACGGAACAATATTTCCGTCGGGAAAATTGCCGACGGAACAAAATTTATGTCGGCAATTTTTACCTACAATTACATTGCCGACGGAATTGTCGGAATTGCATTCCGTCGGCAATTTCATTTCCCGACGGAAAATCTTGGATTTTCGTCGGGAATTTCCGTCGGGAAATCCTTAAATTCTTGTAGTGATGAACTAGTTGATAAAGAGAAGAACCTATTGAAGTTTCCAAATGAGCTTGACATGTGCCATATGCATGTGCATATCATGTGAGTTACACATCCTTTATAGGTAGCCTTTCTTTTGGTTGGTAGTTTTCAATTCTAAGCTGGAATATCCAAAATTCCTATTCCTAGTCTAAAGAGGAAATTCGGCCAACTCACTCCTATTAGTTCTAAGATTTATTTTATGCCTATAGAAGGCTTATTTTATGCTTATACAACATTACATTATAGAATTTTATTATGCTTTATGTATGAATTATATTCCAAAGTGAGAGTTCTTACTTTGAGTTGTTTCAGGAATTTGGTTATTTAAATTTTACTTATGTAGTTCTATTCTACTTATTTTCTACTTTAGATCTTAATTATCTTTGAAATTAAGGTTTGGAGTTTCTCAAATTAGATTTCATGATAAGGTTTATGAATATTCAAATTGATTTGGAGTTCGATTTCTAATTGATTCTTGAGTTTCACATCAATTTTTGTTCTAATTATTTAACCATTGTTCCCAAAATGCCTCTTGTGGATCTTATCCACCTTGGCATCCCACTTTGGCTACAGATTCTCTAAATAAAGGTATTATAGAACATATGAGATAACTCTTTTAATAAATCTGGGATGGTATCTTTTATTGATCACTCAACTATTTTCAAGTAGATCATGATATACCCAACCTCTTAACTATGTTCATCCCTCGATGAAGGTAAGGAGTTATGGAGTCAAAGTATACTACTCACTACTTAAGACAACTTTGATAATATCAAGTCTGAGGATACTTGTGCCATTACTATGTAGAGATTCCTCACTGATATGGACTTATTATCCATGTGTGGATTCTCATGGCAGATCTCTAATGAACTTGTTCTTCTGCATCCACATGTTAGCTTTGATAACTTCCATAATCACAATTATGAGAACCCCTGCTTGAACTTTTCAAGAAGCATAACATATGCAGGTTTACCCGTATTAACAATGTTCTGTCTTGTTAATACTATGACCAGAGACATTTAAATATTAAAACATTTGCATGCAATAGGCATATCACATTATGAACTCTTTCATGATTTCCTTTGCAATGTATTTATAATACCAAAGATTTCATTTATTAATTTAAGATTTGAAATCAAATTAGGTAATCACAACATAGTATTAATAAATAAATGATCTCTTCTCATAAATGATAATAAGTTTATACACTAAAATCCTTAATCTACATGGGCTCTAGCCATACTCCTATCTAATTTTTTTTTCCAATATTAATATCTTATGGGCACGTTTGGTTCGCTATATTGTATTAGCCTACATAGTATTACCCTGTACAGTATTAGCCCGTATAGTATTAACCCGTATAGTATTAGCCTGTATTATAGTATACAGTGTTTGGTATAATATTGTATTAGCCTGTAATATTTTATACTGTGTTTGGTGTACAATAGTGTACTATATTATTTTTAAATAAAATTAAAAAATATGCAATTTTAAATTATTTTTAATATTACAAATTTAGACAAAAAATATCGTAAAATATAATTTTTCATATATACATCACATTTATTTAAAAGAAAGTGCACAAATTTATTAAAACATAAATATATACTAATAGATAATTTAACAATCAAACAAACAATTTAATTAATAGTATTCAATTATATAATTGAAATTTATTAACAAATGTGTTGCAATTAATAATTTTATACATGATCCAATAACACATCAAAATAAATAAATTTCATCATTATTATTTTAAACATAATCCAACAAATCAATGAATACAAAAATTTCAAATATCTTTGTGAAACATGAAATCTAATTAAAGACATAACTAATGCAAAATTCACTCAATCACCCTTTATTTGTGTAAGTAATCTCTGAACAAACATCTCCCTAATTTCGGGTTCTAGTGACCTGAATGATGCCACATGTTGAGGTTTATCGACTATTGCTTGAAAAACCAAGATGATTCTCGAGAGAAAGGCCCATTGCCTTCAGCTCTTTAAAAATGTCAGAACGGTCATCATTTGCTCTAACAAATCTTTCAGTAACTGTAGCAATTTGCTCAACATTTTCTTTGAATATTTCTCTAAATAATTCCATACTATTAGCATCAGATTCATCACCTACCTTGTTTTTCTTTCTCTTTCTTGTTTGAGATGTATTGGCAGATACGTTTGGAGCTGACATTTGTGAATTCTCATCAATATCAATCCCTTGCATAATATCCTCATTAATGTTATTTAAATTTTCATCTTATCGATCAACTGCAGTTGCCATATCAGCTGGTGTTTCTGCTCCTCTACCATTTGCTCTTTCTTTTCCGAATATATTAGCAAGGCGATCAAATATAGGAAAGTGTTTACCTCTCCATCCCACTGCATCAGTATTGTGCTACAATAAAACAAAAAGTATATAGTAAGTTAAATTCAAGTTTTATGAAAAAAACTAATTACTCGAATGATTAAATTTTAAACCTGGATATAAGCTTGCCATGCCTCATCGCTGTCAACTTCAATACATTTGGTTATATTAAATTTTAATAGTAATCACCCTTTTAAATTTTATTCCATCAGAAGATATTATTATATTAATTAATTTGCGCAAAAACCATTCGTTGCTCTTCAACTAGTGTATTACTAGTTTTAATAATAATTAATAATTATGTCCACTATATTATTAATTATGTCCACTATATTAATTAATTTATATCAGAAGTTACAAATTTTTAAATTAACATACATCAATAAACATTATTATTTTTTTCCTACCAAGCATGATTTTTGTACTTGCCTAATTATGGCTACAAGTAATTAAACAATAATTTCAAGTAAATTAACATTATTGTAGTATTGATTTGTATTTATAACTACTTAACTAAAAATTAAATATTTAGTTTAAAGGTCAACACTCATATTAATATTGCAGTAAGTCTAACCATTAAAAATTGATTGAGAAAGAGCAATGTGCTCATGGGGGTTTAATTATGATGAGGCAAGCTTCAACGTAATGAATAAATAGATTATTTTCTTTTAATTAAGCCACCCAGACCATATGCAAAGGGAAAATGTAGCTGAAATTACCTAAATTCATTGAAGGTAATTAAGTGCTCTTTCATTATTTAAGTCAATTCTTTAATTTTAAGTCAAAAATAGATATAGCTTATTATACAATGCAACATGAATATACTTCTGAAACTAATAACATAATAAAATTTACCAACTCATTGTTGCTTTAAAATCATGTTAAAAGCTTATAGTTGCAAAGATATACTCACTGTATGAAGAAGTGCAGCAAACGTGCAAGATATGCTCAAATGACTACATTAATAAGGTAAATTATAGCTTTAACAAAGCAGAAGAATTAAAAGAACAATTATCATTGGTCATACAGTCCTATAGGGTGACAATGAGCAGCTCAAATTAAAAAAGAATTTACCAATCAAGAAAATAAAAAAGTGGGGGAATTCTAATCAGCAAACTACAATGTAAAACCGAGGCATTCTATGTGTGCTTTCGATCTTGTCTATCTCATTGATCAAGGGATACAAATTATCAAAAGCAACAACTGCTCTAATGAATCAATAGTATAAATTTAGCACAAAACCCAGAAAGCAACAACAGCTCTAATAAATCAATTGTATAAATTTAGCACAAAACGCAAATCTACAAAACCCATAAAGCAACAACAGCTCTAATAAATCAAAGTAAGAAATTACACAGGAAAAGGAAAGGAAGAGGGAAAAGAAAAAAACTCACAGTATTCCTTCTTTCCTCAACAGCAACAGAGCATAAAAAGAGCTGGAATATTTGTCTATTCATCATGAACACAGAGCAAAAATAGAAATAAAATCACAAGCTTGAAAATCAATGCTCACAAAAGAAAGAAAGAAAGAATTAATAATCCAACCAAGCAAAAGATCATATCCTCTGTAACACTCTGTTTTGGAATAGATAGAAAAAAAAAGAAACGAAGACACAAATACCAGAAAATAAGAGATAGAAAATGAGAAAGGAAAAAACTATACATACCGAAAAATAATAAATTTGATCGGCAACAGATGATCTGATCGGTGGCTGGCAACGAAAACTATAGAGCGAGATAGGGAAGAACCAAAGGATTGAGCAGTAATCTATTTGGGGCTTTTAGGGTTTTGTTATTTTTCTTAAAACAAAAAAAGATGAAATAGAATATCTGTTGGATATTGGATCACTGATGAGGGTGAAAGTGGCACCAGAGATGAGGAGTATCAAAGGGATGAGCGATGCCGGAGTTCATCACAGTGTTTATCGTATTATACAAACCCAAGGGTAACTGGTGTATTATTATATCCAGTATACTACATATAAAATATCTGACTCTGTATTACATTATACGGGTATTAATTTTTTTTAAAAATAACCAAACACTGTATATTCTATTAAACTGTATTATATAATGCTATCCCCTGTCTAGTACATAAAATAAGCTTCATTAAGGCAAAAAAAAAAAAAAGAGATAAAAGAGATGGACGAATCTAACCCAAGCTAATAAGCTTTCCCATTATACCCAAAGTAGCATCCTTCATTGTCATTAACAATAGAAATTGAAAAATTCAATAAAGTATAAGAAAAAAGAAGAGGGGAAAACATCCCACTATTGGAAATAAGAATACGAATTAGAATCTTTTGCTAGTGCATGAGCTTCTACATTAACTTGTCTCTTTATCCATCCCACAAAAATATTATTCTTGGCCTTTAAAATAGATTGAGCATCCGTAATAATAGAATCAAACTTAGAAAAGTCATCTTCTTCTCTATTAAGTGCTTGAACTACTTAAAGAGCATCCGCAAAAACAACACCCATTGAAGAGAGGTGTTGAATAGCCCATTGAATAGCTATCCTAGCTATCAATGCTTCAGCCATAGAAGGATAAGTAACACTATTAAATATACCTATTAAAACATGCAAAAAAACACCTTCCTCATTTCTAAAAATAACACCAAAACCAAAACATTTTTCATTCATAAATAATACAGCATTAGAGAAACATTTCCAACCCAAATGACAAAAATCCTAGTTCATGTGGTATTATCAAAGTCACTCGTCCCCAAATTAATACTTCCCTTAAGAGCAAAGCATTTAACTGTTTCCAATCTTTAAGAAGCTACAAAGCCGAATTAAATATGATGTCACCAAGGCATTGAACATTGTGCCAAACAACAGAGTTTCATTCACCCTAAATATTCTAAGCAACTGCACAAAAATCATTCAATTTCTCTTTAATCAGTACCCTTGATAAATTAGTAAAATTGGTCGCAAAATCAGCATTGCTAAGCAAGTAGCAGTAGCTCTATTTATGCTTTACAACAATGAATCAACACATGTGACAAATGCTCAACTTCCCAAAAAAAAAACACACCCAGTAGTAGGCAGTTGAATACCTTTTTCGGGCTAATCTATCTCTTGTTAAAAGCAACTCTCTCAAAGCCCATCATATAAAATTCTTGATCTTTGATGGCACTTTCATATTCTGCACCACCTTCCATTGTATCTCTCCCAAATCACTCCACGCTTTCTAAGAGCCAAATAATGTCTCGACTTTACTAAATAACTACCTTTCTTAGCAAAATGCTAAATATACTTGACGGGATTATTTGACCAACCAATCAGAATACTCAAAATGGCATAAACAACTTCAATAGAGGGCAACTGTTATAACTTCCCTAAATTCCAACTCTTACCATCATTGCACATTAAATGCCCCACTCTCATGTCATCAGGTCAAGCATCCATCCCACTGTCAAGATAAAAATTGCTATCTCTAAGGATCCAATTATCATGCCACATCCCCCTTTCAAACCTTCAATCTCATAACTCGTTTCAATAGACCCTTGGAAGACAAAATACTTTTCCAAGTAAAACTTAGGTTTGCACCCAATTGAGCTTACCAAAAATCTCCCTCTAGAAAAAATTTAGATTTGAGAACCCTATAAAGAAAAGTATTGGATCTTGAACCCAGTCTCCAACCTTGCTAACCCAACATGGCCAAAGTAAAACAATAAAGGTTATGAAAACCCATCCCACCATTACTCTTACTCACACATATCGTATCCCAGGATAGTGATCAGTCCGCCTTCTGTAACACCCCAACTACCCCCTGGAAGGATAATAAAGTGCTATAATTCAACACACAAATCTTGCAAAACCTGAATGATTACTTTCATTACTGTACTTGTTTAACACTACAACAACAGTTATTTACAGACACAATTATTCTCAAAATAATACAAACTTGCATGCTTCTATAATTAAAGACATCATCCTATCCTTGTGTTGGCCTATCCTTCTGCGGATGATTCCTCAGAGCAACTCCAATTTGTACCTACACAGAGTAGAAACCTATGCTAAGCATAAAGCTTAGTAGGAAACATGTAGAGCATGGACAACTAGTCAAGATAGTTATTAAAGCACACACAATATATGACATGACATATGCATGCAACTATCATGCATTTGAACATGTTAAGTTATTATACAAATTAAAGGCATTAACATTTCTTTCAATAGTAGAGTACATTACTACAACATTTAGATAACATTAAATAAATATCTTAAGCTTAAATAATATACAAAACAAGTTTAACACATCAATATTTTTTTACCGAGTACATTTTAATTACAAGCTGAACAATCTATCTTATCTTTCATGAATACATTTCCATAATGTTCAACTTGCTACAATTATTAAATTGCCTATTTTTCCCAAGGATGTGGATAACTGGAATACATACAGTAGGTACCCATAAGTACAATTCATTTTAATTAATTAATTATATTTATTTGACAAAAAGTGATCCAAACGGGGCTAATAGAAGACCCAAACGAGGCCGAAATAATGACCCAAGCTGAGCCAACAGAACACAATGGTATCCACTACCCGGTCAAAGTAGGCTTTTAATCATATCAAGTCAATAGTAAATATATATATTGAATCAATGATATAATTTTAGTTCATAAGAGTATATTACAAATATACAGAATAGTACAATCAATGTCACTTTCATATCATGTCGGCACAACATATCATATTATTCCTACATATTACTTCCTATGATAAGTTTTATTCATATATTCCTTCTACTCTTCAATACACATATGAACTTTTTATGATTTGGTTTGGACTTGGAATAGTATTCCAAACTTCCTCCATATCCCAGGGGTTAGGAATCAAAACCACATAGTTCTACATGTCTAGATATATGTATAAAGTCATTCACATATAAAAAGCATAATAACATACTTACATATACACATATACATTAACATATTCATGTAACTTATACTTAACAGTGCAAAATCTGAACAAATATCTTTTAATCCAGTCAAATAATCATCATAATTAATTTGGTAAAATTCTGAGTTCATTCAATGGCAAAATCCATAACCAAATTCTGAAAACAGGGGTCACATGGTGGCCATAAAATCTTGGCCACCGTGTGAGCGAGCAAAGTTTGAATCACTGATCAAATAGAAGAGTTTTAAATGGCAGTCAGGCAAATCCTGCACACCATGAGGGATATCACACGGTGGACAGAAAAGGCCGAACCACCGTGTGGATCGTCGGAAATCAAATTCTTCAAATCTGGGTGCGTTCACACGACGGTTAGGATTTCCTGACCATCGTGTGACATGGTTGTGTTCATTAGATTTTACTGAAACACAGTTGTGTTTTCCTAGAGCACATCTGTGCTTTTTTAGAAAATCACAGCCATGCCCTATTTTCTGTCTTCCAACCCGTTTCCAAGAAAATTCAATCAATTAACCTAATAACTCTTCCAAATTCACATTTCTCTTACATTTAATCTCAACAATAACTTTAGTTACACTTAATTAGCTAATTACACAACCAAAATCATACTTAATTCCACAATTAAAATCCCTAAAACATCATTTAATTTCACGTCTAAATTACTCATTACCAAATTCACTTACATGCATTCTTTTAACAAATTCACTTCTAACAAGAATTAATTCATGCCTTAATACCAAATTCACATCATTTAAACACAAATCACTTGAACTTATAAAATTACAATCACAATAAATAGAGAACTCACAAACCTCATTTGTGATTCACTCCCCTTTTCGTTCATCAAATTCCTTTCTTCAAGCTCTACTAATCTCAGTTTTCCCTTTTTCTTTCACTTAATTTGGCAGATTACAGCTCAAAAACACATCAATAATTCCAAATTAAAACCAAATTCAAATATCACATCATCCACTCTTAGAAAAAGAATACAAAAATGAAGATGAAAATAATGATTACTTACCTATTTACTTGTAGTTACACACACCAAAACTCATTTCCTCCCTTTATTATTCATTTGATCATACTCAAGGAATAAAATGGAAATCAACTCGTGAGGAAGGAGGAAAAAGCTAGAAATTTCATGAAATTCTCCCCTTGCTAACCGACCTTCTTCCTATTCATAGCCCTCCAATTTTACTGTTAGGTGTTTGCTAATGATTAGTCATTTAAAACAAATTACCAAGTAATCCTTCCTTTCCTTTTATTTTATGTATTAACCTCTAAATTAAATCAAACTTATAATTTATCCCTTAAACTTATTTCTTTAAGGCATTTTAGTCACTCTTTAATACATTCCTAATCCATACAAGCACATTCAGTACCTTACTTCCTTCGGAACATGTCCTATTAGGATTAGGGGGTGTTTTGGGTCGTTATATTTCTCTCCCCCTTAAAAGAATTTCGTACTCAAAATTCACCACTGCCATACGTCCCAATACTATATACTATATTAACAGTCTTCTTTTGTAACATATTATTACTTTAATTCTATTGCATCAAAATTCTTTATACAAATTTCTACTTATACGATACTTTGCTTCCTTAATGTTAAATGATTCACGTATCCGTCTACATCCCAATTAGGACTTATTTATACACTATCTTTTCAGAATAATTTATTCTTTTCTTGTTACATTCATCTATCTTCTCAATCATTTATCCTAATTAACAGACTGTTATTCCTAAAGTATCTGATATAACTAAGTTTTCTTAATAATTAACTGCTTTATCAAAAGTCCGTAATACAATTCATTCTTAGAGTCAAATTAAAATCTGTGACAAAATAATTCAATCAAGTCAAGTACAAATTCTATATTTATAGACACCGAGTCCCGAGTCAATCTAGATCAGGTTACCCAGTGTTAAAATTAGTGCATGTTCACAGGAAATAAGGTAGGAAGTGATTTTTCCTTATTAAGCTCCTTTTGAAAAAAAAAGTAAAAAAAAAAAAATTGCCGACCTTTGCGGGCCGCCCCTTAGAGGGGCGAGCTTGGCAGGCTGCCCCTTGCGGGGGCATCTGCGCTTGCGGCCGCCACTGCGTGAGGGACCACCCCTTACGCTTGTGCTGCGCGAGGCCTCCCCTTGTCATATTTTTCCCCTTCTGTCATTTTTACTCACCGAAAATCATGGAATTTAATTTTGAATTGAATTCCAATGCTATTTTTCAGGATTTTTGAGAGTTAATTCTAGTTTTTTCGTTTTAAAATAGGAAATTTGGATTTAATTGACTTTATTATCTTCCTAAAATCTCATTTTTCGGAGAAAAATACAAAGTATTTTTGGAGAGAGAGGCAAGAAAGGAGAGCAACATTCTGTATTTTTTTATTTTCCTTAAAAAAGAAAATGATTTTTCTTCTTTTCTTAGGATAGGAGTTTAAACCTTTGATCGGAGAATCGTGCTTGAGATAGAGAAATTAATTCTCCTTTCTTGAGACAGACTTTTTTTTTTGGTTTTTAAAACAAGTTCTTGAATTTTTAGAGAGAAAAAAAAGCTTGAGTTCTTCTTAGGTTTTGATTTGATTCTTATGGATTTTCGACAAGAAAAATAATTCATGATCTACCTTTTCCAGATTGACAATTCTGAGGGTAAATAATTCTAGTTTAAATTTCTCTCTCACCTTTTATTTCCACTATTAATGGATATTTTGAAGCTTTTTAATATGTGATATTTTTTTTTTGTGTTTAATTTGTATATTCATTGGGCTCCTTTACTCCAAGTCCAGTAGAGGGATCACAATCTCCTAAAGCTGCCTCCAATAGTATGGGATCAAGTTCATTTCCATGAAGTTCCCCATACTCTACATCTACCCCTATTACTAAATCATCTACCTTTCCATCTACCACATATGGTACTTCATCAACACAAGTTCCTGTAGTAGGCAATGCTTCTATACCATCACAGATATCGGGGATAGAAACAGTGGAAAGTCTTAGGTCTGGGGCAATTAAAGTTGATGGAAGGATGTACATTATCATTGAAGCTAATTAGTGAGTTATTAATATATAATTTTTATTACTTTTATAGTGTTTCATTTGAAACGATTATGAAATTGCTTGTCTATTAGATTGGTTCCATCTGGAAAGTCCTCCTACTCGATTACGGGGGTGATTCAAGGAGAAAATTGATTATGAAAGTTATTTATGGAAGAAGGTATCTCAGGAAGCAAAAAAAATTTATTTTCAAGAGCTTTAGGTAAATAAAATAAATTAATAAATCTTAATTATTTTATATAACTTTTTATACTAATTAAATTCTGATTGTAGTTTATAAATACTTACATTATGTTTATATTTTTCATTTTTAATCTCAGAAAGATTTTTGTTGGGATTCACAAATTGATCCCCTCATGTATGGTGCATGGGAGCGTCGAGCCCATGCATGTGATAGAGACTTTGTAAGCCTCATACATAAGAAGGGTGTACGACCTCATTTTGTAATCGAAGAAATATAGGCACACTAATAGTAGTACTGGACATCAACCGAGGCCCTCTCCATTACCGAGCGAAATTTTACTAATAGGCTTTAGGACCGAAGGGAGTTAGTGTATCCTTATATATTGAAGGAACGTTGTCCCATCGGGAGCATGCTGATAGACTTGTAAGTATTCAAAAATCTTACTCTTATGATTAAGAGTTCTCTTTTATTGCAATAAATGCAACACGTGATAATTCTCAAAATGATAAATTGAATTGAGGAGGATGGGAAAAATATTGTGTAAGAAGTTTGAATTAGAGTTGGATAGCAGGAAAATATAATATAGAAGTGCTTTTGTGATTTTTATATAAGAGGGTTGGTATAAATTTAGGGGAAACTCTACCGAAAATTTAGTAACCTATAATTTATTTGCAGGAAACATCTTTGGGCAAGAAGCCTAGACCACTTGAGGTGTTTGTGCACACCCACACACGAAAGTATGACTGTGTGACATTCATCAACAACCAAGCTAGAGAAGTCCATGTATATATGTTAAACTTGCAATTTACTATTATTTTTATATATCGTATTAGTTAAACTTTAGTACTAATTAACATAAAAAATTTATTTTATGACAAGAACGAGTACAGCAGAGTCTTCAATAATAGACCGCAGATTCTAAGAATGCTAATTAGACTCAGACATTTTATGATACAGTTGTCGGTAGGGGCCACTGTGGATGGGTTTTTGGCTTGCGTTCTTTTGTGAAAACTTGCTATTCTCACTCCTCCTCATCCAGTATAGTTGCCTCTAGTAGGCAGGCAACATCTAGTGGTGAAGTCATGAACCACATATATCAGATGGAGGACATCATTAACCGAAAATTCCTTGGCATGTCAGCGTAGTGGTCTAATCATCCAGATTCGCCAGCTACTTAGTTACTATTTTTTAAAATATTTACTATTTGTAGTACATTTAGTTGATAATACATTATTATTACATTTTTCCCAAATTTATTTATTTTAATTAATAAATTTTTCATTATATTATTTTTGTCAATTATAATTTTTATACTATTTATGATTATATCTTTTAAAATTCAAAAAAATAATTTAAAATAAAAAAAAAGTAAAATTTACAAAAATTTAGTGACAAAAACTTGATTTTCGTTTGCAAAATTTAGCAATGGAAATGTGATTTCTATCGCTAAAATTAGTGACAAAAATCAAGTTTCCATCACTAAAGTCTGCGATGTAAACATGAATTTTGTCTCCAAAATTAGCGACAAGAAGTCAATTTTTCGTCGCTTGATAGGTGCCTGCTAATTGATACATTATTTAGTGTATGTTTTGTGTAAGTTTAGTCGAGAGATAAATTCTTACTTACATCTAATAGAAGTTCATCATTGATGCATTATTTGAGAGATCGTAATGATATATGGTTGTTATAGGTTGTTTATTATTCCTGAAATTTGCATGTGTAGACACCGGGTCCCGAGGCGGTCAAAGATCAGAATTACCCGATGATGAAAATGATACCGGCTCACAGGTAAAGGTGTCAAAAATGATGTTTCTCTTGTCGAAATCTTTTTTTTTATCATAAAAAAAAATTAATAATGTTATTAGGAAGTGTTATTTTTTTTATATTTGAAAAAAAAAAAGGAAAATTAAATTAGTTAATTAATTTCATTGAATTAAATTAAATTAACTGATTTAATTTGGAAAAAAAGAGAAATTGAATTAACTAATTAATTTAATTGAGTTAAATTAAATTAATCAATTGATTTAAGAAGAAAATTAAGTTGGATAATTAATTTGATTGAATTAAATTAGTTAATTAATTTTATTGGGTTAGTTAATTAGTCTAATTAGAAAAAATAAATAAAAATATAAAAGAAAATAAAAAAGAAAAAAAGATTTAAAAAAAAAAAAATAATATAAAACTTTTTAGATTTGTTTTAACGTGGTAAAGTGGCCATAATTTTATATGGCCACTTTACCAGGTCGCGTGGTGGCCATTGCCACCACGCGACCATTTTGGCTTTTAGCCAAAGTGGTCGCGTGGTGGCCGCTTGGCCACCGCGCGACCACCTGCCCCTTGCGCGCCCCTCGCGCGCACATGCGCGCGAGTGTCCCTGCGCGCTGTGCCCTTCACCACGCGACCACCTGCCCAGTCCCGTTGTTTTCGCCGGTTTTCTGCATTTTTCAGTCTGATTTTTCCAATTTTTTTCACCGTTTTATGTTATTTTCGATCAACTAAAATAAAGACTTTCTAATTCTTTCCATTTTGAGCCAAGACCAACAAATCAAAAGGGATTTTGATCTCCATTTCTCAGGAGGGCATTCATTTTTTTTCAAGGGATTTTTTTTTTTTTGGCTTTTCTCTCATTTTTCCAGAAACCACTTTCTTCTTCCAAATTCTTCTTCAAAAATCTTTAAGTTTTTCTTCCCAAGTTTTAGTTTTTGCTACTACAAAATATTTAATTTTGGGTTGATTTGAGCAAGAAAAATTAATTTTCTTGGCTTATTCAACCCACCAAAAATATTTTCTTAAACTAATTTGCTTAAAGCACTTATTTTACACTTGTTTTGAATATTATTACAATCACAAACTCGACAAGGGAAACAAATCGAGACATCCTATTCCCGATCTAAAAAAATTCTGAGGGTAAATAATTTGGAACCGACCTTATTTATTTTTTTATTTATCATTTATTCACGGTTGTTAATTTTGGCATTTTTTTTGCCATGTTGCCATGTTCATTTCCTAGCAAATTTGACATTGTCGGCTACTGTTGATGTCCTAAATTTAGTTCTTTTGGCCTAATTTCTTAACAGCTGCTCTAGTTTGGCTTTTGGTATTTGTATTCCCTATTTGTTTTTGCCGTTGGTCCTTAACCATATTCCTATTTGCTTTTTGGTTGGTATTTGTTTAGTATTTATCCTCATCATTACCATGTTATTTATCATGGTTTTGTGTTTATCTATTTCATGCTCATTGTTGTTCATTATTATGATTATTGCTGTAACCTTTGTGTTTACATTTGTTATTATTATTATTATTATTATTATTATTATTATTATTATTATTATTATTCTTATTTATTGTTATTCATTGTTGTCAATGTGCGGGTTGCATTATCCTATTATTATTATTATTATTATTATTATTATTATTATTATTATTATTATTATTATTATTATTATTATTATTATTTATTGTTATTATTATTGCCATGTTTATTTATACTATATTCATTATTGTTTATTATCATTGCCCATTATTATTATCGTTGTTGTTGTTATTATTATTATTATTATTATTATTATTATTATTATTATTATTATTATTATTGGCATTATCGTCATTAATATTATTTTGTTGTGTTCGTCTTATCATTATTATTATTATCATTATAAATTGACTTGCCTAATAATTATTTCATTTTTATTTGATTAATTTTTAGAACCATTACTAATATTTTTGATGTTAATTTTTGTCTGAGATTTAACTTGAGACGGGTTATGTGAGTATCCCCGCGGCTCCCTGGATGGGTCGCAACGCGCGGAGGGTCACATCGGTTCGGTGAGATCTCTCTAATTCTCTATCTTTTTGTTGTGTTTATTTGTAAATATTTATTTTATTTATGCGCGCGTGCGATAAAAAGTCACAAAAATACTTTTATAATTAAATCAGGATTTTCACTAATAAATTGGGACCAACGTCCCTTATTTTAGCTGAACTATAAAAATGTCACAATTAAAACGAAAAGTCAATTTTCAATGAAATGGGATCACTCATCCCGGTTTTCCAAATTCAAACAATCAAAATGACTTTTCGAACCCTCTTCAAATAAACGCGAAGGAACCAATGTTCCTAAACATTCGAATAGGCACGAAGGAACCAATGTTCCCAAAATAATGTCCCGATTTATGCATGTCTTTTATTTTGATCTTGTGTGAGTGTTTAAATTTATGTACATTATTTTCCTTTGGGCCCTTGTAATTAATTTTTTGGGCAACTTTATTTATCTTTTGGGGATTGTATTCCGTCCCACTTACATCTTTAATCTCCTTTTAATGGGGTTGTATTCTGCCCCTATTTCTATTGTAATTGCGTGCTTGCGTGTTTACCGCTTTCATTTACCGCTTTCTCTATCTATTGCTTTATCGCTTTTATTTACTTCCTTTACGTGCTTGAAAATGCGCTTTTACTTTTAATGCATCTCGTGTGAGATGAGAGATATAATTTTAAGAATTTAAAAACCCATTTATAATTAACCAAAGCATAAATAAGAGGGAAGTTCCGGACACCATATCTCTGGTTTAGACCGTTAGAGGTGAGAAACCTTTTCCCAATTTCTTGCAAATTGGGTGGCGACTCCAAATACCTCAAAGGTGCCTTTAAGCGTCAATAGGCTAGGTTATTCTCCCCAATGTTCTATTGGGAGGGATACACCGATGATGTCTCATGGCGCCCATGATCAAAAGACGCGAACCTTCATACTTCGAATCCTAAAGCGGATTCAAAGAGAGGGCCCTTGCTGGGTTGTACCGGGTTCGGCGCGCGTCACAGTGGCGACTCCACTGGGGACTTGTGTTTGAGACTTCACTCCGAAAGTGCTTTGGTTAAAATGTATAATTGGGTTTTTAAAACTTAAAATTCTATCTCTTTTCAAAAATTTGCATCACATTTTAGAGCCTTAGACTTTATGCTAGTTGGTCCCCTATTTACCCCGGTGCGTTCCCGAAGCGCGACCCTACTTTCACTCATTGTAGGGAAGTGTTAGCGATAATCACCAGCCCAAGCCTCGTACCATTTGGTATATCAAATGACGACCCGATCGGTCGCTATACTCATGACGAGTTAGACCCGTTGGCGCGGACCATGCTTGGGTAGCCCTAAAAGTTTCATCACCTTGACCAAAGCTCATCTAATGGCAAATAGAAACTTCCCCTAGGAAGTGTGCTCCTTAATACGATGCTTGTGATGTGGGCCGTCACGTATTAAACAAAATCAAGCAAATTAAGTGGTTCCTCATCAAATGCTTTCATGCCCCAGTGAGCCCACCTTAATTTGGTTGAATTGCCTAAATACGTAATGTCCAAAACTCATACGTATGTTCATTAGATTAAGAGTGTTATGCTGCCGATTTTTCGCTGTGTACCATGCGCGTCCAATGGGTTCCCTGTTAACCCATGGACTAAGCCCACCTAGGAAAGGACTATTTGACCTCGTGTGCGGGAGAAATAAGGTAGGAAGGATCTACTTGCTTGTATGTGGTTGCGAAATACTGCATAACTCACGATCATGCATTGTAACTGTCATCCATGCATCATTCTAACAATCTTGATCTTTCAGCCACCATAGATTCATCTAAGTGGACTAGGAGTTCTGACGGCCGGCTAGTGAGGACAGACTCGCCCTTCGAATTGCTAGAATTAGTGCCTTTTTGGGATTCTGAGTCGTTCTCAACAAGCAGCGAATCATCCTCAATGGAAGAAGAGACCGGAAACCTAACCACCCAAGACCTTGCTAAGAGACTGGAGGATTTTGAACGAAGAATGCTAGATATGATGGGAGCAATGGCCGAAAGATTTGCACAGCCTCCTGCTCCCCAAGCACCAGTTGCTCCACAGCCACCAGTAGCCCCTCCTCGGGGGCAAGCCGAACCACCTGCTGGTGGGGAGGCTCCCCTCGTCGGAGTTGTTACCCACCAACCTGTGGATGAGCCTAGAGCTGATGTTGTGCCAGTAGAGCCAAGAAGAGTAAGGATCCCAGACCCTGATGAGGATTTCTTAACGAATAGAAGGTTTGAGGAGCTTGAAAAGAGGTTGTTGGCCACAATCAAGGAAAGGATGGATGCCATGGTGCTCGTTCTTCAAGCTCAGTTTATGGCGACTGCTCTTAACCAAGTTAAGCCGGCCACTATCAAAGAAGCCTACACAGCAACAACTTTGGTGCTTCCTTTTACCCCCAAGCCCGGAGGCAAGATTCCACTTATTTCACCAGTCGGGCAAAGAGAAGGGAGGCCTACTCTAGAATATAACATCATGCCTGAAGAGGGTGGAGATCTAGTGACTACAAGTGAGAGTTCAAGCATCCACAATAACACTAAGGGTAAGGCCAAGAGGATGAAAGCGCCAACCACGAAGACGGACCAAAGGTACTACTCTAACTTAGGCCGCTCTCTATCCTGGGTACTGGAGAGGTTGACCAAGGAAGGTAAGCTGAGACCACTTGCACCTAGGCCAGCTACAACTTAGGGACAGCCGGGGCATAGGGATGACCAGTACTGTGCTTTCCATCAGCACACTGGGCACCTGACGGATTACTGCCGAACTTTGAGGAATAGGATCCAAGACCTCATCGATTCCAAGCAAATCACGGATCCCGAGAAAAGAGAGAAGAAGAAGAAGGCAAACTGCAATGCAATCCTTCCACCATAGATGTGATCGGGCCAATCCACTTCGTCGGCATGTTCCTCCAAAGCCACAAGCAGAAGATCATGTTTTTAATGCTCACTGCTTTTCAATTCCAGTACTCTTTTAGGACAATTCGGTCATTGTAACATTTTGAACAATTCCTGTTTTGTTTATGCGATATTTCTTTGATTTCATTTCTCATGATCACGATGCATCCATTCATTTTGACATTAACCCAAATAATACGGCTCTATCTAGTCTCGGAACTTTGGAAAATCCAAATAAAATCTTGGTAGCATCTGTTATGACTCCTGAAGTGAGATAAAAACTTGAGAGATAATAAAAAAAAAAAAAAAGCCTTTGCCCGGATCTGCTATGACATGCTGAAAATTGATAAGAACATTCTTGAGATTAATACTACTTCCACGAGCCAACATGATGACGAACCGAATTTTGAAAGCCATTTCTTTGCACCCGCCACACCTGAGTCGCATGTGGTGCGACCAAATAAAATAAAGCTCCAAGATTTACATCTAAAGTCGGACAAATAAAACTCAAGACCATCACGAGAAATAAACAACCCATCAGAGCCAAGCTATATGACCTTTTTCCTCTCGACCCCTTGAAATGTGCACCCTCGCAATCGATTATGATTGACCCTTAACCATCCAGAACCCTTGTAGCCAAATTTCTTATCAAAGCTTACATGCTCGACCAGATTGAACAACAATGGTCCCCGCGGTTAAGATGAAAAGTGCACGTATGTGTAAACTTCAGGACTTAAGCAAAGCTTGTTAAAAGAAAGAAAAATGGGGCGAAAAAAAAAAATTGGGCTAAAAAAAATAAAAAAAAATAAAAAAAATAAAAAAAAAATTGTGGTAAAAAAAAATAAAAATAAAAAAAAATAAAATTGGGGTGTAAAGAAAAGAGGGAAGAAAAGAGAGAATTGATCAGGGGGCAAGGGAATGCTATTTGGGGGCAAGTTTTGTTCAAATCCCGCTGATCTACACATGCCTGCACATTGCCATTCTTCTTAGTTACTGAAGAGGACCAAAAGGGCTAACCCCCGAGCCATCCATCCAATCCCAGCCGACGAAAACCATTTCGAAAGCTTGAACTACCAAGGCCAATAAAAGTACCCCAAATTATCCAAGCCCAACCTGTTACCCTAGCCCGGCCGTTGAAAGGCCATTCCAGGGTTTAAACCACCAAAATCGATAAAAGTACCCCAGATCATTCAAGCTGAACCGCCAAAGCCAATAAAAGCCAAGCATGAAACTTCACAATCAAGCCCCAAATAAGTAACCCATCAACTCAACCAGTCTGCACAAGCGATAAGACCAAAACTTTGATACTAAGAAGAATCACTCTTAGAAGCAGCAGTCTCTCCGGCTAACAAAGACGAAAGCAAATTCAACCAATATTGACGAACTGAAAGAGGGTCCATGGCAAAGGCTAAAAAAAATAATAGTAATAAAAAAAAAGAGAGAAAATATTCAATCAAGAAAACCCGCGAGGGCTGATTGATAACAGGAGTTTGATGCTCTCAAGATCTATCCCGAGATTAGATGATGTCCCATATTTTTTGGGTTAATGCCAGATAGTGATCATGTGTTATGAAATCAGATTGAAATATATGCATTTATGCAAAGATGTATGAGTGTAACCAGGGCAGCGCATCTTGCACACTTAAAATTGTCTGAGTCCGGCACAAAACCAGCACATTGTTACTATCTACCCTCTGCCACTCAGGCACTTCAGCCAACTCATCTTGTTACCCACTGTGAAGCCAACCCCACAGCACCTTCCTAATAAAGAACCAAGCTCATACAACCAAAATCTGAGACATAAGCACATGCCAATCATACCCGAAAGACCTTTCGCAACAACTCCAACTTCTCTCACACCAAAAAAAAAAAAATAAAAAGAGGCCGTTAGAGATGAAAACCATGACTGGCGCTCTAAGCAAAAGTTAGGCCAAAGGGCAGGGTGAAAACCTGGCAACAGGCAGTCTTCCCTACAAAAAATGAAATATATAAAAGCCGCTGGATTGGGTTGGGTCCATTCCAGGCAAAAAATAAGGCACAGGGTTATGTGAAAATCCGACAAGGACGCATCTCCCGCTAAGAAAAGCTAGTGTGAAAATCCACGAGGGACGCACTACCTTCAAATAATGACTACAGGTATCAGAGGAGAACCTCATAATCCCCCAGAGGCATGAAACTCAAAAGCAATTCCAGAGGGCACCGATCCTACCGCAAACTGACGACCAAATCAACTGTCGCCTCCAGAATCCACTTAGACGAATTCTTGTCCTGCATTCCTGCATACATATGCATCTCACGTGCATGCTCACCACTTTTCCTGCATGTTTTGCTTTCTAAGTCTTGCAGAAAGAAAGAATCAAATGGCAACGCCAACGAAAGGTCAAGCGACAACATCGATCAAAACATCAATTCAATCCAAGTCAGCAGCCAAAGACTTCTCAGGGAGCATCAGCCAAAGACTTCTCAGGGAGCGTCAGCCAAAGACTTCTCAGGGAGCAGCAGCCAAAGACTTCTCAGGGAGCAGTAGCCAAAGACTTCTCAGGGAGCATCAACGAAAGACTTCTCAGGGAGCATCAGCCAAAGACTTCTCAGGGAGCAGTAGCCAAAGACTTCTCAGGGAGCATCAGCCAAAGACTTCTCAGGGAGCGTCAGCCAAAGTCTTCTCAGGGAGCGTCAGCCAAAGACTTCTCAGGGAGCAGCAGCCAAAGACTTCTCAGGGACCAGTAGCCAAAGACTTCTCAGGGAGCGTCAACGAAAGACTTCTCAGGGAGCATCAGCCAAAGACTTCTCAGGGAGCAGTAACCAAAGACTTCTCAGGGAGCATCAACCGAAGACTTCTCAGGGAGCAGTAGCCAAAGACTTCTCAGGGAGCATCAACCGAAGACTTCTCAGGGAGCATCAACGAAAGACTTCTCAGGGAGCAACAGCCAAAGACTTCTCAGGGAGCATCAACGAAAGACTTCTCAGGGAGCAACAGCCAAAGACTTCTCAGGGAGCATCAACGAAAGACTTCTCAGGGAGCAGTAGCCAAAAACCCCTCAAGGGGCAATCAACCGAAGACTTCTCAGGGAGCAGCTAACCGAAGACCTCTCAGGGGGTAATCAACCGAAGACTTCTCAGGGAGCAGCTAACCGAAGACCTCTCAGGGGGCGATCAACTGAAGACTTCTCAGGGAGCAGCTAACCAAAGACCTCTCAGGGGGTGATCAACCGAAGACTTCTTAGGGAGCAGCGAACCGAAGACCTCTCAGGGGGCGATCAACCGAAGACTTCTCAGGGAGCAGCGAACCGAAGACCTCTCAGGGGGCGATCAAACGAAAACTTCTCAGGGAGCAGCCAGCGAACCGAAGACCTCTCAGGGGGCAATCAAATAAAGACCTCTCAGGGGGCACCAGCCAGTCAAAGACCTCTCAGGGGGCGCCGATCAGCCAAAGACCTCCTAGGGAGCACAACCTCAGAAAGCATGACGCACCAACAATCCCTCCTTGTTTGGGAAAGCGACCGCCTCAGGTACGTGTCTCTTCCCTTCTTTTCTGAATTTTGGCTCACTTAGGCACCTATGTCCTAGAGTTCCCCAAAATTGGGGGCAACTGTAGACACCGGGTCCCGAGGCGGTCAAAGATCAGAATTACCCGATGATGAAAATGATACCGGCTCACAGGTAAAGGTGTCAAAAATGATGTTTCTCTTGTCGAAATCTTTTTTTTTATCATAAAAAAAAATTAATAATGTTATTAGGAAGTGTTATTTTTTTTTATATTTGAAAAAAAAAAGGAAAATTAAATTAGTTAATTAATTTCATTGAATTAAATTAAATTAACTGATTTAATTTGGAAAAAAAGAGAAATTGAATTAACTAATTAATTTAATTGAGTTAAATTAAATTAATCAATTGATTTAAGAAGAAAATTAAGTTGGATAATTAATTTGATTGAATTAAATTAGTTAATTAATTTTATTGGGTTAGTTAATTAGTCTAATTAGAAAAAATAAATAAAAATATAAAAGAAAATAAAAAAGAAAAAAAGATTTAAAAAAAAAAAAAAATAATATAAAACTTTTTAGATTTGTTTTAACGTGGTAAAGTGGCCATAATTTTATATGGCCACTTTACCAGGTCGCGTGGTGGCCATTGCCACCACGCGACCATTTTGGCTTTTAGCCAAAGTGGTCGCGTGGTGGCCGCTTGGCCACCGCGCGACCACCTGCCCCTTGCGCGCCCCTCTCGCGCACATGCGCGCGAGTGTCCCTGCGCGCTGTGCCCTTCACCACGCGACCACCTGCCCAGTCCCGTTGTTTTCGCCGGTTTTCTGCATTTTTCAGTCTGATTTTTCCAATTTTTTTTACCGTTTTATGTTATTTTCGATCAACTAAAATAAAGACTTTCTAATTCTTTCCATTTTGAGCCAAGACCAACAAATCAAAAGGGATTTTGATCTCCATTTCTCAGGAGGGCATTCATTTTTTTTCAAGGGATTTTTTTTTTTTGGCTTTTCTCTCATTTTTCCAGAAACCACTTTCTTCTTCCAAATTCTTCTTCAAAAATCTTTAAGTTTTTCTTCCCAAGTTTTAGTTTTTGCTACTACAAAATATTTAATTTTGGGTTGATTTGAGCAAGAAAAATTAATTTTCTTGGCTTATTCAACCCACCAAAAATATTTTCTTAAACTAATTTGCTTAAAGCACTTATTTTACACTTGTTTTGAATATTATTACAATCACAAACTCGACAAGGGAAACAAATCGAGACATCCTATTCCCGATCTAAAAAAATTCTGAGGGTAAATAATTTGGAACCGACCTTATTTATTTTTTTATTTATCATTTATTCACGGTTGTTAATTTTGGCATTTTTTTTGCCATGTTGCCATGTTCATTTCCTAGCAAATTTGACATTGTCGGCTACTGTTGATGTCCTAAATTTAGTTCTTTTGGCCTAATTTCTTAACAGCTGCTCTAGTTTGGCTTTTGGTATTTGTATTCCCTATTTGTTTTTGCCGTTGGTCCTTAACCATATTCCTATTTGCTTTTTGGTTGGTATTTGTTTAGTATTTATCCTCATCATTACCATGTTATTTATCATGGTTTTGTGTTTATCTATTTCATGCTCATTGTTGTTCATTATTATGATTATTGCTGTAACCTTTGTGTTTACATTTGTTATTATTATTATTATTATTATTATTATTATTATTATTATTATTATTATTATTATTATTATTCTTATTCTTAATTATTGTTATTCATTGTTGTCAATGTGCGGGTTGCATTATCCTATTATTATTATTATTATTATTATTATTATTATTATTATTATTTATTGTTATTATTATTGCCATGTTTATTTATACTATATTCATTATTGTTTATTATCATTGCCCATTATTATTATCGTTGTTGTTGTTATTATTATTATTATTATTATTATTATTATTATTATTATTGGCATTATCGTCATTAATATTATTTTGTTGTGTTCGTCTTATCATTATTATTATTATCATTATAAATTGACTTGCCTAATAATTATTTCATTTTTATTTGATTAATTTTTAGAACCATTACTAATATTTTTGATGTTAATTTTTGTCTGAGATTTAACTTGAGACGGGTTATGTGAGTATCCCCGCGGCTCCCTGGATGGGTCGCAACGCGTGGAGGGTCACATCGGTTCGGTGAGATCTCTCTAATTCTCTATCTTTTTGTTGTGTTTATTTGTAAATATTTATTTTATTTATGCGCGCGTGCGATAAAAAGTCACAAAAATACTTTTATAATTAAATCAGGATTTTCACTAATAAATTGGGACCAACGTCCCTTATTTTAGCTGAACTATAAAAATGTCACAATTAAAACGAAAAGTCAATTTTCAATGAAATGGGATCACTCATCCCGGTTTTCCAAATTCAAACAATCAAAATGACTTTTCGAACCCTCTTCAAATAAACGCGAAGGAACCAATGTTCCTAAACATTCGAATAGGCACGAAGGAACCAATGTTCCCAAAATAATGTCCCGATTTATGCATGTCTTTTATTTTGATCTTGTGTGAGTGTTTAAATTTATGTACATTATTTTCCTTTGGGCCCTTGTAATTAATTTTTTGGGCAACTTTATTTATCTTTTGGGGATTGTATTCCGTCCCACTTACATCTTTAATCTCCTTTTAATGGGGTTGTATTCTGCCCCTATTTCTATTGTAATTGTGTGCTTGCGTGTTTACCGCTTTCATTTACCGCTTTCTCTATCTATTGCTTTATCGCTTTTATTTACTTCCTTTACGTGCTTGAAAATGCGCTTTTACTTTTAATGCATCTCGTGTGAGATGAGAGATATAATTTTAAGAATTTAAAAACCCATTTATAATTAACCAAAGCATAAATAAGAGGGAAGTTCCGGACACCATATCTCTGGTTTAGACCGTTAGAGGTGAGAAACCTTTTCCCAATTTCTTGCAAATTGGGTGGCGACTCCAAATACCTCAAAGGTGCCTTTAGGCGTCAATAGGCTAGGTTATTCTCCCCAATGTTCTATTGGGAGGGATACACCGATGATGTCTCATGGCGCCCATGATCAAAAGACGCGAACCTTCATACCTCGAATCCTAAAGCGGATTCAAAGAGAGGGCCCTTGCTGGGTTGTACCGGGTTCGGCGCGCGTCACAGCATGTATAATAACACTCTAATTCACTAATGAGAGTTGTGAGTTAGAATTATAAATGCATGTTTTAGGCACTCTAATTTATGTCGAGAGAGTAAATTGGAATCTTATTCAACATGGCTTGCATGACAAGAATACACTAATAATCAAGAATAATCAATTCAAGTTCTATTTGTTATTATCATCATTAATCATTTGTCTTCTCTGATAATCAATAATTAGGTTAGATAGTATTAAATGTAGTTTTTCCACTTTCATGTATAAAATATTGATCATTGTAAACAAGATTAAAATTGAGTAGTAATAGTGTGTAATATTTATCACATTCCTCGTGGCATCGACATCTTTTGTACTATAACCGGTACACCGTATACTTGCAAAATTAGCATATTGAAATACGCTAACATCGCTAATTTTAGCGATATACATTTTCTATTGCTAAATTTCATCTTTATTTAAGTTTAGCGATGGAATTTCTTCAGTAAATTTCATCGCTAATTAGTGATTTTCTTGAAGTGTAGGATTATATTGCAGTTGCTACAGTTTGACACCTATGGTGTTCAAAGTTAAGACTGAATTATCTCTATAGTTTGGTACCTTTGGGTATCTATATGAGTTACTTACAAGTATTTATAGGCAATATTTACAGTTATCTATAGGCGATACCTTCCAGTATCTACAACTCCCGTTATCTACACTAACAGAAAAGTGCAGGCTAATTATAAAAAATAATTTAAATGCTATAAATAAAAGAAATGGCAGGGAAAAATAGATGAATTATATTGTATGTTTATTTTATATGGATATATGGACTATATATGTCTTTGTATAATGTATGAATGTTACACTTGAACTTGTTTGCTATTATTACTCTTACTTTGATTATGCATTCTTGTACTTTAATATTTGTGTTTGTGTACTTGGTGGATGACTACTGGGAGTGGTCATTTAAATTACACATTTTCCCACTAAGATTGAAAGCTAAGATGGGTGTTTATCATTATAGGTCTAGGTGATAAGGATTTTGCACAGGGAGAATCTGCAGGGTCCAAGGCCAATTAAGAAAGAAAAGTGTGCAATGTTTTAGGTCTATATATCTTTTTGGTTGTAAAGCTCATATTTATGTAATAATTAATTTTTCTAATATGAAACAATTTGTAAATTAACTGGATATGTATATGTAACCTTAACTTTTGATCATTAATATGATGTAAAGTTAATTGTGTAATATGTGTATGTATGTATATGTATATGTATATGTATATGTGCATATATATTCATATACACACACACACATACGCGCGCCCACACACACACACACACACAAGTATGTGTGTGTGTGTGTGCGCTTATATATATATATATATATATATATATATGCACATATACATATACATATACATATACATATATATACATATACATATTACAAAATGTGTGTGTGTGTGTGCGCGCACGCGTGGATGACAATAAAGGATATGAAATGTATATGCATGATGAATTTTGTTGTACCGTGACTAAGCTAACAATAATAGATAAATGTGTAATGCCCCCAACGCCCCCGTTGGAAGGCTGCCGGAGCGCTACTAGAACACTCACTCGAAAACATGCATACATACCATCGGAAGCATACAGTAACAATAATAAACTCAAAATCTTAATATTAACTAAAAAATATATTATATACATCATTCAAAAATTACAGAAGGATCCTTAATAACAAAAATTACATATACAAAAGATTACAGGATGTAAAAAGATAAATAAGACTCTACTTCTAGTGGCCAACCCTACAGATGCGCGACAAGAGCGGAATAAAACCTGCCACCTACACGAAAAAATAGCCCGTGCTAAGCGATAATGCTTAGTGGGGAGGAACAAAGACAACAGAACACTATACAATAATCTCATACAAAACATATATAATTGCAAGCATCACAGACTGAATAGCAGAAACAGAGATACAAATGTCCATAGTCACTATAAGGAAGCAGAGTTTAAAACAGCAAGCATAGAGCAATTGCAATACTGGAATCACTTAAAGATCATAACACTTCACTAAACAAAATGCCAACCACTATAAAGAAAAGCCTAAATTTCAGTGGTGGTGGATATGGGAACACTATACGGGAGACCGAAGCCTCAAAACATTTAACACTCAAAGGTAGCACGGGAGACCAAAGTCTCAAAACATTTTCACTAAGACCATAACGGAGGTCAACCGTAATCACTAGACCCGAAGCGGGCCAACACTAGCAGCTGCACTCACTGTCTCTTTATAAGCATGCTTATCTATCCACTACTATGACACTTCAGGCACAACCACTCACTCACACTTCAATACTACAAATTACTCAAGTACACGATTCAAAACACTATCATATTATTATTCATTAATACAACACTAGGACAATATATCATCAAGGCATAAGCAAAACCGTGTTCCATGCAATAGTGAGAAACCGTGCAAAGTGGGACAAAAAGGATCAATTCAAAAAACAGGGCAAGCAGGAAAGGCTTCTGTTGCGATTGCGACGTGTGTCGTGCTCACGACAGAGAGCAATGCACCCCGTCGAGCACTCGCGATGAAGCACGCTCGGCAGACACCCCCTTTATCGAGCTCTGTCGTGCTCGTGACAGAGACCGGGCACTCCCCCTTCGCGTTCGCGCTCGGAGGCGTGCTCGCGCTGGGGTTCGGTTGACCGTCTCATTACTCTTATCTATTATTTCTTCTCTATCATTAAATGAATTTTATTTAATGGAGCTTGAATCATATTTCTGTTATTTTCTATTTCCATCTATACTAGTAGTCTTTTAATGTAGAATTTTCTATTAGTATTTTATGCATGATCATTATAAGTATGAGTTTAATTGAAAGATGAATTCTTACTTACATCTAATAGAAGTTCATCATTGAAGCATTATTTGAGAGATCGTAATATTAGATGGTTGCTATAGGTTGTTTATTATTCCTGAAATTTGCATATATAACATTCTAATTCATTAATGAAAGTTGTGAGTTAGGATTATAAATGTATGTTTTAGGCACTCTAATTTATGTCGAGAGAGTAAATTGGAATCTTATTCAACTTGGCTTGCTTAAGAGATTAAAAATTATAATTAAATGATGGAATCAAGTTTCATAGTTATTAATTCTTCATTAAATATTTTGTCTTCTTTGATTAACATGAACTAGGTTTAATTAGTTTATATGATAGAGTAGTTTAGATTTAACTCACAATTTAATGATCATTGTAAACAAGATTAAAATTGAGTAGTAATAGTGTGTAATAATTATCACATTCCTCATGGGATCGACATCTTTTGTACTATAACCGGTATACCGTATACTTGCTGAATTAGCATGTAAAATAAGCTAACACATAGGATCAAACATATTCGCCCCTCTAACCATTCTAGAAACTATTCTAAAGACCTTTCTAATGTACTGCCTGAACCTAAATCAAAACTTAGTTCCGAGCTCTGACTTGATGTACTCAATAGTGATTGTTCTAGGAAAAGCTTATTAACAAGGCAGTTGTTAGAACCCCATAACCACTTGGGTGATCAGTGATCTATAATGGCTGCAAAAAAAGGCAATTAACATGATGCATGTTCAAAATATATATGCATAATCGTGAGATGTAGCATCAACAATCACATACAAATCCTTCCAACCTTATTGCTCCTACACACATGGCCAATCAGTCTTTTTCCTAGGTAGGCTTAGTCTAAGGGTCAATAGGGGACCTATTGGATGCATATGATGCACGATAAAAATTTGGTAGCATAACACCTCTTTATTTAAAATGCAAGCAAAAGGTTTGACCATTGCATATTTGAAAAATCCGAATAAATTGAAATGGGCTTACCAGGGCATGAAAGCCTTCGATAAGTGGACATTTAGGCTCATTTATGTTTCCCCAATACATAAAGGCCCATAGCACAAATGATGCAAGATTATTACGGAGCTTACTAGTTACCCTAGTGGAAGTATTTATGCCATTACATAGGCTTTGGTCTAGGAGTACAACTTTAAAGCTATCCAAGTGTGGTCTCTGTCGACGAATTTAGCTCATCATGAGCATAACGACCAATCAGGTCACCATTTAATATACCATAAATTATGGAGCTTGGACTGGTAATTATCATTAACATTTCCCTACAATGAGTGAACATATGGTCGTGTTTCAAGAACGCACTAGGTTAAAAAGAGGGATGCCTAACATAATCTAGGGATGCATAATATAATCTAAGGCTCTAGCATGATTCTAATGCAAATTTAAAAAAAGATAAAATTTCTTAATTTTAATCCCATTTATGTCACACTAAACACAAGTCTTTTACAGTAAAGTCTCATAGCCCCCAGTGCAGTTGCCATTGTGATACGAGTGTGCCACTAGCACAGTAAGGCAATCATTTTATTTGGATCGAGTCTCGCTTTTAAGGACAGCCAAGCCAAGGTTTCTCGCCTGTAACGATTGGTCACTTCGCAATGGTCAAAGGATTTGACCCATTTCATCAAGTCTCAAATCTCAAAAAGGTATAAGACAACATTCCAAGTTACACCTATTCCATTATTGGCAATCAACCTCAGGATGCATCTTTTTGGGCACCACAAGGTAGGTATAAATGAGTCACCACCTAATAGAACAATAAAAAATGGTGTTTAGACTTTATGAGGCAAAACCAAAAAAGGGTTAAGTACCTCACTTTTATTTGGCTTATTAGGTTTGTTCAAAGCCCAAATTCATCTTCTCGCTTTCTGTTCTGTAAAACCCTAGATCTTTCATTAGCGTTGGAGCTCGATCTTTGACCTTTTTATACGCTTATAGATCTTGCCTTTTTCTCTTCACCAACGCAATTGAAGAAAATAATGCATTAGTTGTTACTCCAGAATCACAGCCTAACAAATGGAAGAAAAAGAAGTCCATAGTCTAGGAACATTTTACTATAGAAAATGTTGGTGCTGGATGTAGAAGGGCATGCTGTAAGTAGTGCAAGCAAAGTTTTGCATATACCACAGGTAATAAAGTAGTTGATACCAGCCATCTTAAGCGTCATATTGCCAAAGGAACCTGCACAGCATTTCTACGCAATCAAGGTAATCAGTTAATGCTATATACCCTAAGGAGCGGAATTAGAGGTGTCACTAATCCACCAAAATGTCGCTATCGGTCCCCTAGCTTACCTTATGTTCCATTTGATGTAGACCGTTGCCGTCATCAAATTGCTAAGATGATCATCTTGCATGACTACCCTCTTGACATGGTTGAATATTCTGGGTTTGTAACTATTGCTCAAAACCTTCAACCTCGGTTTGGAATGGTCAACTTCAATACTATCTATAGGGACTGTGTTGCAACTTACTTGGGGGAAAAAAATATAAGTAGTTGCTTGCTAGTCAACCTTCTCCTTCTTGAAAATAGTTTCTACTGTACCATCTTGATTGGGTGTTTTAGATTAATTATTTTATCCCTTTTCTCACATGTATCATCGTGGAAAAAAAATAAAGACACAATCAATCAAGCTAGAAAGATGTAAATCATGGCGTAAATATCCATAAGATATTAAATAAGCATCCATAAAGCAGGTAATTCATCAAGGTCCTTTTTAGTGGGACATTGGTCATTGAATAGAATTGTGAAGAAGCGTTTATTGTGAATTTTATTGGTTAGAAACAAGGAATTTGGTCCTAATTTATTTAAAGAAACTCTCGTACTATTTAATTGTATACAAAAATCTTTTACATTATTAAAGTTTGTTATTTATATGTGATTTTTAAGGATAAAATAGAACATTGGTCCCATTTTATTAACAAAAGTCTGATTATTTAATATAAATATTTTTATGCGATATTTCATTAGAGTAAACTTGCTTCGCTATATTGACCACATTGCACACACTAATACAGATTATGTACAAAAGGGAAATAAACTAAATGGAATAAAGTAAAGAAAAAATTAAAGAAAAATGGTTTTAAAATGAAATATGGGGTATGATTAATGAGTCACACCCCAAAGATCTACTCACACAAGTCATAAGCATGACTTTGACTCACACTCGTGACTAGTGAGTCATGGATATAAGATAGCTAGGCTCATGAGTTTTTTGGAGGGAGAAATTAAGTGCATTGAGTCACGGCCATGAGTCACTTCAAAATAGTGACTTTCTTCTTCCTCCTCTTTATTGTTTACTGCCTTAAAAATGGGTTAAAATCCCAGAAAAAATAGATGGAAAAAAAGGGTAAAAGCCCTTAAATTTTTTTTTAAAAAATAACTTTAAAACAAGTTTTGGAGTGAAAACGAGTCAAAACTGTTAAAACAAAGCTTCTAACACAAAAAACCTACAACACTTCTATCACACAACAATACCCTCAAAACAACTTAAATCTAATCAAAATGAGATAAAATGCTTTAAGAGCAACTAAAGGTTGAGGTTACAGCATTCAATAGTGAATGTATAAACTCAAACCGTGAGAAACTAGGCCAAGAGGAAGAAAAGTTTTGTAATATTACCTTCAGTGTACTTTTCTCAAACAAACAATGGAACTTCGAGTTCCAAGATCTCTTCGAACTAGAAGCTTAAAACAAAACTTGAGAATATAAGCTCAAAATCTTGAAGGGCAGAAGCTAAAGAAGCTGAAGGATCACAATGAAAATTTTCCAACCCCCTTTTCATTCTTCTGTATCCCTTTTATAGATTTTTTTTTTCGAAAGTTTCCATGTCACGAGTGTGACTTGGCTCTTCCAACCCATTGGGGTGTGAAATACTCAATAATAGATGTGACTTCAAGTCATGGTCGTGACTCATAAAGTCACAAGTGTGACTTGAGTTCAATCACCTAAAACTAACTTCACCCCTATTAAGTGATCAGTAGGGCCTAGAAGCCCAAAATCAATTTGAAAAGGCATGAAAATGCGAAAAGACACTGAATCTCTCGATTCCTTGTTTTCATAAGAGAAATGTTTTCTTCATTAGGTAACTCTGACAAAAGTCGCCTCAAGATCTAGTGTCTACAGTCACTCTTTAAAATAGCTTTGGGTGATTTTTAGGAGAAAAATAAGTTCTAGTTTGATAAAAGTATCCATTTTAATATATAAAACCTTAAGGTCACATTCCTTATATAGAAACGTGTAAATAATTTTTTTAAACTAAAACGGCCTCGTATACTTACATAAATCGAATTAATTTATTATTTTGTGAACTTTAGTTCACACATACAACAATGTAGAATATTGGTCCTTTTTGGAATTATTTTGACAAAGGTGAGTTTTGATTAAAGAAAATCAACCCTTTTATTAGAAAACGTCAATTAATTAACTAGAAATATTTTTTGCTATCTTTTTAAAAGAGTGTAAAAGAAAAAGCCAATTAACTAACAAGAAATCTATACAATCTTTTTTAAAAGATAAATGCTTAAAAAAATTAAATAAATAAAGTAAGTAAATTAAATAAAAGTAAATAAATTAATTAGGGAAAATAAATAAAAAAAAAGTTAATAAAAGAAATAAAATAAAGAAAGAAAGGAAAAAATAAAATAAATAAGTAAATATATAATTTAAATAAATAAGAAAAGTTTTAAATAAGGAAAAGATTTTTATCTACAAATTAAAACAAAAAATATTTTTTTTAAAAAAAAAAAGATATGATTTTCTCTTTTATGGAAAGATATTATTTTGATTTTAAGAATCTTACCATTTTAAAATAAATAAAATCCCAAAATTAAATCAACATTTTATCCTAAAATAAAATCAAATTATTCAAATATATCAAATATCTAAAATAAATATTTTAAAGATGGCAACTAAAACTAAATCAAATATATTAAACATGGTAATATATTAAGCTTATATTTTAAACATGGCAATTGCTTTTAACACACAAATAAATATGGCAACCACATAATGCAATTAATTTACACATACAAGGATAGAATTTAAATTTAACAAGAAAAAAAATAAAAAGGAAAATAATCATATAAATACATAAACAAATAAATAAAAAATAAGGAAACAAATAAATTAAAGGGAGGAAACACGTGTACTGGGCTAATCTCTAGATGTCATTTCTTCTGGGACAAAAACCAAAACGGAAATATGCAAAATGCAATGTTATTGAAATCGGACCGAATAAAAAGCCGGCAAAACTGAGGGTTCGTGGTTCGACCGGGTTCAATCGGATTTTTTTCTATTTTTTAAAATATTATTAATTAGTATAATTTTTATAAATACTACTGTATAAACGCCTAAGCAAAAAAAAAATCTATCAAAACATTTAACATATGCTACAAATATACTAATAATAAGTTACAAAACATATTAAATATTCACTAAACATAAGTTTTAAACATTCAAACAAATTCATTCTACATCATACATATTTAAAAAAAAAAAGTCATCTTCATCACTCATTATCATCGTCATTCTCATCATCGTTGTCGTCATCTCCATCACTATTACCAATACCACTTCCTTGAGATTCTTTTGCACTAAACTCATGCTGCTCATCAAAATCTAAAAAAAAAAAAGAGAACATACAATTTGATTCAATTTCACACATTCACTCAACATTTTAAGCTAAAAGCATATAATAAAATATAACTAATATTAACAAATTATATAAAAAAACAAACCAGTCATAGTTGATCCTGCAGCATCGTTTGGAAATTCTACTAGCATATTCTCAATCTCATCATAATCAAGTTCCCCTTCTTTTCCATGATCCAAAATTCAATTTTATCAATTGAGTTGTAATCAATCGGATCAAAAGATTTCTTGGACGATAACCTAATAATTATTTACTTTAATGCAAAGAATAAGATTTAAATATAATTAAATATATGAATTAGAAATAACATGCCTATTTTTCAATCACAAAATATAATGACTATAAACCAGGTTATTTAATCGCTCATGCTCTAACCTATTTCTCTTCTTTGTATGGATGCGTTCAAACACATTCCAATTCCGTTCACATCCAGAAGAAGAAGCGGTTTGACCAAGAATTCTGATTGCCAACTTTTGTAAATTTGGAATATCATAACCAAATAATCTCCACCATTCATCTTTCATTGAATATAAAATGCAAAATAATATAATTTAAATTAGATACAAAACAATTTAAAGTAAAAATAATAATAGCAGTAATAAGAGAATGATTCTTACCCCGGTTGAGTGATTTTACTGCAAGCAATCGCTTTAGGACGAGAAAAGCTCATTTGACACTCTCGAAAGATTTTTAACTCATCTAACATCGATATACAGGTCGACTCATCCAGAATCTTATCCACCAAGTTTAACATGCCACACATAATTTCAGACTCCGTACAAAATGAAGACTGATCATATTGAAATGTAGGGTTCAAGAAATATGCTATTGCATGAAGATCTTGTCGCAACAAGCAATCCCATCTATTGTCTATGATATCAATGTAGGACTTGTACAATTTCTTCTTATTCCTAAAAATATTCATAATTGCCAAACGTGCCCTATGCATGCCCTCATAAACATAACCCAAAGATGGCTTTTCATCAATGTCACAAACTCGCAACAAGCATATTATTGGAGTCATAACCCTCACAATCATCAAACAATTATTCCAAAAATTTTGATCCAACACAATTTGTTTCACTTCTTTACCTTTTTGCTACTTTAAGAATTTTTTATATTTAGCACTAATAACTAATGCTTGCAAATCATCTTTATGTTCATACAATCTCTGCAAAGAAATAAAGGTAGTAGCAAAATGAGTTGCACCAGGGTGAATAATTTCTCGCCAACCAGGTCTCTTTCTTAGCCAATTCAAAGTCACCTTATGATTATACACAAAAACAGTAACTTGAAAAGCAAGAATAACAAGACTCTGAACTATGGGCATATCTCCAACATCTTTCAATATCAAATTAATATAATGAGCTGCACATGGTGACCAATAAATGAAAGGGTATTTCTCCATAAGTTTAAAACCTGTAGCTTTATAATTAGCCCCATTATCTGTTACCATATGAACAACATTGCGAGGACCAACACATTCCACTATTTCACTAAAGAGATTACACAAATTTTCTGCATTTGTGCAAATATCAGAAGCATCAACAGATTTGACAAACAAAATCCCCTTTGGACTATAAACTAAAAAATTGATTAAAGACCTCTGCCTATTATCAGTCCACCCATCTCCCATTATAGTGCAACCAGTGTCAGCCCAAGTATTTCTAATTTGATCAACAAGCAAGCTTACATGCATCTTAGCATCATTCAATAAAGTCATTCGCAAAGCATGAAATGAAGCATGCTTATATCCATGACTCATGCTAATAATTTTATCAATAGCAAGTTGAAAATATGGCGAATCAACAACATTAAAGGGAACGCACGCATCATAAAACCATAAGGCAACTGCCAAGTCAATGTCTTTCCATTTTTCTGTACTTTGCATACATGCCTTAATAGAAGGTTGAGAAGGATCACTTACACCTCTTTTAAAATATGATTCAATTCTAGCAACAGCTTTTCTATTTACCTTCGTGACATCATTAAGAGATTGACTACCATTGTCTTCAACCACTATCAAATCCTCAACTAATCCCCTTTTCTCCTTAGCTTTTTGTAAATTACCATCTAATACGTTTTTGACTTCATATTTAACATCTGCAAGAGCTTTTTTGCATGGATTAATGTTGCCTTTAATCCCAGCAAGGTGTTGCTTTATCCTGTTTATCCCTCCACTACAAACAACCTTTTGACAAAATGAACAAATATATATCCTTCTACCTTGTGCATTTGTTCCCTCAGTAATATATTTCCATGCAACATCCATTTTTTGCCTAATTGTACGTTTTGAAGGAGTTGTAGAAGCTTGTGCTCCAGTTCCAGTAGAAGATGTATTCAATTCAGCCATTGTTTCCTATAATAACGTTATAAGTAAAAAAAAAAATAGGTAAAAAAAATTATAAAAAAACATGTCAACATAAAAAAATGGATCACAATTTCAAGTAAAAAAACAATAAAACTAAAAATAAAAAGCAACTTTTGATGGTAACATCGCTCGAATTGTATAGATATATACCAAAAAATTTATTTAGAATAAATATATTATAATAAAATTTAATAATGGGCAGATGATAAAATAAAAAATAACATAATTTGAAAATCACGCATAACCCATAAATTATAAGCACATCAAACCTTAAACCAGCAAAAGTTAAATTTAGGAAAAAAAAATCAAATCAAATACCTGATAATTAATTAATGCTTTTTTTTAATTTAAAAATCTCAAAAGAAATTCTCAATTTTTGCAATGGGGCATGGAGCTGAAATCTTGGAGCTTTATCTAAGGAATTGAATTCCACCATACTGATTTATAAAAATCCATAGTTTTACAAAAAAAGACAACATACCAAAACACTAACAAATAGCAACAACCAGTGAAATTACAAAAATAAATCACCAAAACTTCGAAGACACAAAAAGTTAAAGACAACTCCAAATCACCAAATTCGTGTCCCACCAGTCTAGATCTAAATCTCACCTGATAATCAAAACAATTATCACTTTTTCACCAAAAGATCAAAACCCAACAGCTTAACCGAGAATTATATTATATTATAGCTTGACAAGGTTTATATAAATAACTAAGCAAGCACAGTAATAGTGGGTATATCGCCTTTGAAGTTATCACAAATAAAATAACAAATGAGAGAAAGACTCACTGATTTTCAGTATCCAGCATAGGAATTTGGCGATAGGATGTAAGTGGCGGCGTGCGGCGACGATGAGACTTGGGAGTTGCAGTGGGCGGCAGCCACTGAAGGAAAATGAAGAGAGCAGGTGAAGCGAAAAAAATGAAAAAGGCTGACCCTCAAGACCCTAATTTCCTCTTTTTTTTTTAAACGTTAACTAAACGGCAATGTTTTTCCAATTTAGACAAAATTCTGGTTTTCTCCGGTTCAATCCAATTTTTTTCCAGTCTAGTTTTATGTAGTCAAACCAACCGATTAGGCTATCAGTTCGCAATTAAACCGATTCAATCGATCGGTCCGATCCGGTTTCAATAACATTGGCAAAATGCAAGAAATGGAAATGATAAAAAGAGTACAAAAAATAAGATTTGATCCCTCATGACATGACGCCAATCCTCAGGATCATCACGGATCAAAAGAATAAAGAAAAATCAAGTTTTAATTAAAATAATAAACCAAAATTCCATAAATGGAATTTGAAAAGAAAAAGAAATTGATTTACAAAAAAAGGTAGATTTGTTATCCTTTCCCTCGTGACATTACGTCGATCCTCGGGATCACACCAAGACAAAGAAAAAGAAAGAAGAATAAGTGTATATTAATTTAAACGAACAAAGAAATGTAGAAAAATATATTAAAAAATAGAAATGAAAAGGAAGAAATGGGATTTAACTCTGTCTAATTACCTTCAGAATCCGGCTATGAAATCTCGAGGATTAGCTTATATTTTGTTTAAGAAAGTGAGTGTTTGATTCATAAGAATCAAGAAAGAGTGTTTTTTTTTGTGTTTTTAGACTGCTGGACAAAGCATTTTTTAGCAGAAAATTCAAACCCTCGGAAAGTGTGCCTCTCTCTATTTATAGAGAGAGTGGGGGCTGAAATTAGGGTTAAATGACAATATGGGCAAAAGCACAGTTGTGCAAATGCAAAAGTATGAATGTGCTTTTATTGGTTATCAGAAAACATGTTGTTTGTTTGATAATAGAAGCATGTTGCGTAGGAAAGGCAAAATACAGCCTTGGAAAATCAAAAGCACGGCCGCGATTTGACATTTTACCTAAATTCATCACAACGGGGCCTCCAAACAGGGCTCAAACCTTTTTCTTACTTTGTTTAAGCCTGCCAAGGACTCTTGGGCCCCGATAAAGGATAAAAAGAGTATTTAAAACTTATTTTATTTTATTATATTAAAAAAGACTTTTTAAACCAAATAGAGACCCTCTCCCTTTTACATTACCTTTATCATGATAAGGTAATCCCTGACGCGGACAACTCAACCTAAGGTATCTACACTCCCCAACTAATCTCTTAGGTAAATGCTAAAGGATAGATCAGAACTGACCTTAAAGTGATAGTGTGTGCCATGCAAGGTTTTTTATGTACAAGCAAGTGATGAACGTAAAAGAAATGATGTAATGTAACATAAAAAGTAAACAACTTGACCCTTGGGAATTTAGTGTCTCCAATGGAGTCACCATTTGGGCTCTCCTATACCCTTGGGATTCCCATTACTTATCAAGCCCTTCGTCGCCTTTTCTTTTTTGAGTTGGCTTCCTCCTTGTGTGTAGGGGTGCGCAAAATTCGGTTTAAACCGAAAAATCGAACCAAACCGATCGATATTTTTAATTTGGTTCCGTTTTTTGGTTTTTCGATTCGATTTCGGTTATTAAATTTTAGAATATTCGGTTAATCGGTTCGGTTCAGTTTTTGAAGGCAATAACTAAGGTATAACCGAACCGATCGATAACATGTACAAAATGATGTCGTTTTATACATGTGATTAAAACACACCGTTTTGGTTCATAAACCTGTCTTCCTAATCCAGTCCTCACTCCTCAGCACGTTTGTTTCATTTCTTTCTCATTTCTCTTCAACTCTTCCCTTCTTTACCCTAGCGCCGCCATCGTCCTCTCTAGTCTCCATCGCCCGTCGCTGAGCAGCCCCTACCTGCCTCCGATCGTTGATTAACGGTGGATTTCGCTGAGCAGCCCCTACCTCCCTCCGATCGTCGGTCAGCTCTTCATTTCTCTATTAAAGGTACCGATGCAATTACCCTGTAATTTTTTTCTTTAAATCAATGCTGCAAGATCCCTCTATCTTTCTCTTTTCTGCAATTAATTTTGATTTTTCAACTTGGGAATGTAGCTAGTAATTTTGATTTGTCAATAAATCCAATTTTGATATGTCAATAAACCTAATGTCTTAGTTCTCATAGCATAAATTGAACTATTAACTCTTTCCATAGAATTTTACGGCAATGACCATTGGTCATCTGTCATTATTTGCTTAATTGGAAAAGTATTTGGATATTTGTGAACTGCAGGGCGGTGTAGACGTGTAGTTGTCTCATTAATGGTAGAATTATCTTGGGTGATGCTAATAATAGATATATAATAACCATGAATAGAAAGGTTCCCCGGTTCTCAAAACTATGACCCTAATTACTAGTATTACATTGCACTGCATGCTGTTATTTTGATCATAAATGACACTGCTGATTCATATGAGAAATGGAGACCATTTTGAGTGAAAAATCTTCTTGGATTTTTATATAGATCATTAAGTAAATCCATTGAATTTAGAGAAGTCACATTAATATATATATATATATATATATATATATGCAAGTGTATACAGAGTTTTAGCTATTTCGTTTATAGTTACGGAGGTAGTATAGAGTTTTTATATGTGAATGTTTATGCACTGATGCATGGTTGATTTTGGAAAATATGTTTACTTATATTGAGGAAGTTTTGGTGAGTTACAATCCAACATAAAATTGTAATGACTCTATTTATGTTAATTGAGGCTGTAGTTTTTACCTAATTGCTTGGGGTACTTTGCTACCAATTATTGCACTTTTTAAACATATCTGATTTTGTTTTGAAATGAGTATACAAAAAAAGAAATAATTATGTTTAATACTTTAACAATTTTGCAGGAATTTTTGAGCTACGTTTAGTCAATTTTGATCTTCAATTTTTATGAGCAGAATATGTCTACTCAACCTGTAAGATATTATAACTTGTGTTTATAATTAGTCAAGTTAGCATTTTCCAAATTTAATGATATATTTGTTGTTTCAGAATTCACAACAATCATAACAACAACCACCACAAGGCATAACTAATGAGGGAGGAAATTCAAACACATTGCCTTCGAGTGGAGATGCAGCGAAGTCAACAAAACGGAAGCCTGTAAGACCAAGGTCTAAAGTGTGGGAACATTTCACAAATTCACTGATGAATCGGGCGGCATAAAAGGCAAGTGTAACTACTGTAATAAAGAACTTTGTTGTGATCCTAAGAGAAATGGCACTAGTGCACTAAACAAACACCTTAGTTCTTGTCAAAAAAATCCACGAAGTATTGATAACTCACAAAAACAATTGTGTTTGCAACCAATGGGTGAAGGTGATATAGGTAGTTTGTCTAATTGGAAGTTTGACCAAATGGAAATTAGAGAAGCAATTGCAGAAATGGTAATTGAGGATAAATGTCCATTTAAAGTTGTTGAAAGTAAAGGTTTTAAGAAAGTTATGTATAAAGCATGTCCTAGATTTAAGGTGCCTAGTAGGTGGACTGTTTCACGTGATTGCTTTCAAATTTATGTTAATGAAAGGACCAAATTAAAAAGCTTTGCAAGAACAAACTCTCAAAGGATATGCCTGACCACTGATACATGGACATCAATTCAAAGGATTAATTACATGTGCATCACAGCTCATTTCATAGATAATGATTGGAAATTTCATAAGAAAATATTGAATTTTTGTCCAATTTCAAGTCATACGGGTGATTCACTTGGTAGAGTATTAGTTGATTGATTGCTTGAGTGGGGAATTGAAAAGGTATTAACAGTGACAGTTGACAATCATAGTGCTAATGAAGTAGCTTGTAATTTTTTTAAAAAGAAGCTTATTAATTGGGGTACTTGTATAGCACATGGAAAATATTTACACATGAGATGCATTGCTCACATTATGAATTTAATTCTTCAAGATGGCTTAAAAGAGGTGAGATGTTCAACTAAATGGATTAGGAATGCTGTGAGATATGTTAGGAATTCCCCTGCTAGGATAAAGAAATTCAAAGAATGTGCTGAAGATAGTAATATTCAATGTAAAAATTCTTTGAAATTAGATGTTCCTACTAGGTGGAATTCAACTTATGAAATGTTAAGTGTTACTGAAAAATATGAGAAAGCTTTTGAGATATTTGAAATGTTAGATCCATATTTCAAGCTTGAAGTTGAAGCACATAATAATGATGGAGTTCCTTTTATAGATTGGGCCATTGTGAGGAGATTGAGTAGTATGTTACAATATTTTTATGATGCTACCATGCGCATTTCTGGATCATCATATGTAACATCTAATACATTTTGGACTGATATTAGTGACCTAGTTGGATCAATTTTAAAGTGGACTTATAGTGATGATTTAGAGATTAAAGCCATGGGTTTAAGGATGAAAAAAAAAGTTTGATAAATATTGGGGTGATCATGAAAAAGCGAATAAACTTATTTATATTGCACATGTATTTGATCCAAGGGAAAATTTTGAAGCAATGGAATTTGCTTTCTGTAAGATTCATGGTGTGGATGACGGTAAGAAGTTGTTTAAAGGAGTAAGGGATGCACTTTTTGAATTGTATAATGAGTATAAGTGTGTGGTTCAACCTAAAGGTGGTCATTTTTCATTTTCACAATCATTTGGGAGCCCTTCAAGTAATGTTGAGTTTAGTGATTCTAATGTAGGAATAAAAAGGAGATTGAAAGGTGTCTTTAGAGAAGAATTTAAGAGACAAAAGGAAAATGAAGGTTTTATGGAGATGAGAAAGACTGAGTTAGATATCTATTTAGAGGAGGCATTGCAAAAAGATAGAGAAGATTTTGATATTTTGAGATGGTGGAGGGTGAATTCTGAGAGGTTTCCTGTTCTTACACACATGGCTAGAGACATTTTGGCTGTTCCAATTTCTACAGTAGCTTCAGAGTCCGCATTCAGCACTGGAGGGAGAGTTCTAGATTCATTTAGGAGCTCTTTGACTCCTAAAGTGATAGAAGGTTTAATTTGTGCACAAGATTGGCTCCGGAATGGTATTGAATTGAAGAATGAAGAAGATTTAGATGAAGTTGAAAGACATGAAAATGGTAAGTTAAAGCTATAATTATTAGTTTATTTATTTTATATTTAAAATTCATATGGTATTTTTATTTTTGCAAGCTTTGAATGACTAACTAATTTATTTTCAATATTTAGAATTGCCCATTGTTGGGACAGCATTGAGTAGCAGTTCTCCTTCATTAGGTAGTTATTTTTATATGTAAATTATTTTATTTTGAGACTTAAATTATATACATATATTTATCAATTATTAATATATGTTATTTTTAGGTGATGGTTTGTGATGATTTTGGATTTTGATGAGTGGCTTGAAGGTTGATGGAATGATCTAATGGAGTTTATGGAATTGTATTTTTAATTTAGACTTGTATTTTTCATTTGGACTTATATTTTTGAATTGTATTTTTAATTTGAACTTTATTTTTCATTTGGATTTATATTTTGGAATTGTATTTTTAATTTGGACTTGTAATTTTTATTTGGACTTGTATTTTGGAATTGTATGTTAATTTGGACTTGTATTTTTTTCAACTTAGATGTTTTTATTTTAGTTTTATTATATGTAATTTTGTATATTTTTTAGATAATTTTTTTATAATTATAATTTTGAATTCGGTTAACCGAACCGAACAAACCGATAATATCGGTTCGGTTAATACATGCTATTCGGTTCGGTTTGCTTAAACATCAAAATTTCGGTTATCGATTTTTTCGGTTCAATTTTTGAACCGAACCGACCGTTGCACAGGGCTACTTGTGTGTGCTTTTCTAATAGTGATACCCCCTAGAGGGTACAAAAAAAGTTCGAAGTCGCCACCAATCAAGTGTGTGATGCTATTGAAACACTATAAAATGGTCTGTATTCAGGGTCAAGAATGTTGCTAATCGAGGGACGAATTAGGTACCTTGACTTTTTGCTAAAATTTGTTGATTTTTAGCTTTTCTTCTACATTTTTCACTACAAGAAATCTGAGAAATAGAGACGGAAAATAGAGACGGAATTCCGTCTCTAATTGAAAATAGAGACGGACATTTTTCGTCTCTATTTCGTCGGTCTCTAAAAATTAGAGACCAAAATATTCCGTCTCTATTTTTAGAGATGGAAGGGACGTTTCCGTCTCTAAAAATAGAGACGGAATAGTGCTTTCCGTCTCTATTTTTAGAGACGGAAGGAGCGTTTCGGTCTTTAAAAATAGAGACGGAAAGAACGATTCCGTCTCTATTTTTAGAGACGGAAATGAGTTTCCATCTCTAAAAATAGAGACGGAATAAGTTTTTTCGTCTTTATTTTTAGAGAGGAAAAATGAATTCCGTCTCTATTTTTTTTGGAATTTTTTTAATATATTAAAATAAATAATATTAAATTTAAATATTCCTTAATTTTATATAATGAATTTTCGTCTCTAATTTATTGATTTTTTTATATATTAAAAATAAATAATATTAAATTTAAATTATTCTTAATTTTATATAATGAAAAAAATTAAATAAATAATAAATAAATATGAAAATATTGTATTATTTAATGTATTAATATATAAAAAGTGTAGTGAGATTACAAATAAAAAAAAAGATAAAAATTCTAAAAATAATAACTAAGATGGAGGAGAATGCGGACGACCAGCAGACGGTACTTGCGGGTCAACAGGTAATCTACGGCTAATGAAGTCCTCCAGCATATTGATACGGTCCATTAGTACGCCGACCGTACCGCGTAGCTCAATGACCTTATTAGTACGCCGACCGTCTCCAACTTCTGTCCATATTACTCATTAATATTAAACTGCTTAGAAAAAATCATAAGGTCGAAGTTAGTATTTAATTTGAACTCAATTCTCTAGCCTACTATTTCGCTTTAATCCCTAATTAGTTTTACATAATGATTCATTTCCCTAAATTAAAATCATAAATATTTTGTAAAAAAATGGACAGAGTTCCCCCTATACGGGTCCCTATCCCCTTGTCAAACATTAGCAATTTTAACACTTCGGTAAAATATCAACCAATCGCAACTACACAACAAACTCATTGTAATAAGAAATTTACCCATTCATAAGATAATTTACCAATTTATAAGTAATTAGCTGGTCGAAATTCCCAACGAACAGCTAACCCTCCATTGTCCTCAGTTATTACATCCTAACTTACACATATATTCTTAAGCTTAGTGCAAATTTCACAAAATTAAGATACATTTTTAATTCTGCCTTAAGATTGTTCCAATATTTAATCTCAATTCATCAATTCAACTTAATTTGCTCAATTTATTAAAACTTTAACTATCAGTCCAAAATAACTAACTAAACTAAATCTAATTCACTAATTTTTCAAGTATTACTAATTACACTTCCATTACCTATCTATGCATTTTTTTTTTATATCCATTTATATATGAAGATTTAATTTCCGTTATCTATAAATTTAATTACTAATCTGATTTATGTGTCAAATTTAACTTTTACAAAAATAACGTACAATGTAAATTCTAACTTACATATTAACCTATATTTCTTCCATTTACAAGTACTGTTCTAGTTCCCAGCTATGGACAATTTCCCAATTCTTCAATTCAACCCGCAATTCTGTAAGTCTTAATTTCATTTCTAATTAGCTATGATAAAACTCATGAAAATACAACAAACAATCCAATGGTATCCAACATACACACTGTCCACTTAATTGCATTTAGTAAAATCACACTTAATAAATTTTAATTTATGGAAGAATCACTTAGGAAAGTAATTTTGGTGGCCACATACCAATTTTCTGCCCATTTTTGGTCCCTTCACCGTCACCGGAGCCTCGCCGGAGCTCCACCGGAGACACCGAAACCACCAGGAGGGAGCTTGAAGCGCCGGGGTTTCTTTTCCGGTGATCACGCGCCGTAATTGCCCTTCGTTTTGCCGAAATCGACGTCGGCATCTTCGGTTCTTCTCCACACCGATCTGCTCATCGCCGGCAAGTGAGGAGGATCCATGGCCACCGGAAGATTCGTCTGGCCACCAGGAGTCCAGCTGTGCTGCTCGTGTCACCGATCGTCACCGGAGTTGGCCGAAAAACGCTGAAGAAGCTCACGGTTCTTCTCTCGCTTCCCTGGAATGGCGTCGCTGCAAACCTGGAGAATCCACAGCGGGGGCAGCGCTGCGAGTTGCGACGGTCCGATCCCCACCTCCAATCGCCGTCGATGGTCGCTGGCGGTGCCTTTCGCCGCTCCTTCTCCCTCTCTTCCTCTCTTTCGGTCTCCTTCCCCGATCTCCCATGTTCTGTCTTTCCCCCTCATTCTTTTTCTATTTCATTTAATTCCCACAAATTCTAAACTCATATCTCTAAAATAGAGACGGAAATTGATTTTTCGTCTCTATTTAGAGACTGCACGATTATACCGTCTCTATTTAGAGACCGTAAATATTACTCCGTCTCTAAATAGAGACCGAAAACAAAAATATTTCGGTCTCTAAATTTAGAGACGGAAAGAAATTTTCGTCTCTAAATTTAAAGACGGAAATTGCTTTCCGTCTCTAAATTTAGAGACCGAAATATTTTTCCGTCTCTAAATAGAGACGGAATTATTTCGGTCTCTATTTAGAGACGAAAATATATTTTCCGTCTCTATTTAGAGACGGAATAAATTTTTCGTCTCTATTTTCGGTGTCAAATTTTGGAGGGAATCGATCCTGCCATAAATAGAGAGGAAATTTTTTTTGTCTCTAAATAGAGACGGAAAATTATTTCCGTCTCTATTTAGAGATGGAAAACTGATTTCCGTCTCTATTTAGAGATGAAAAAATTTTCGTCTCTATTTTCCGTCTCTATTTTTCATTTTTCTTGTAGTATTTTTTGTATATTATTTTAGAAATATTAATTCTGTAATGTCATTAATATTTGGATTTTTAATTTGTTGACTCCATGAAACAATGTGAATTTTTATTTTATATTTTTTGTAGGTTTTGTTATTTTTGAAAATATTTTAATTTGCATAAATTTTGTCAATTTTCTTTGAAAAAATAAGTTATTTAAATTTCTAATTTTGAAAATTTGCACAAATAAGCTCAAATCCTAAGCTTGTTGAATTAAAAAAAAATCATGAAATTAAAAGTTAACTTCTTTTTCCTCTATTTTTTGTATTTTTGGATTTCTTTGTCTCTCCTTCTTTAGTTGGTTTCTAATTACTTTTCCTTTTATGTTCTTTCTTCTGAGGGTTCCTATAAGCTTTCTACAACTACTGGAAAAAGGTAACTCCTTATACTGTAACTGGATTGTTTATTATTTTTGGCTTATGAAGTTCGCTTGTTGTGATGTTATGCATGATTTTTGAAAAAAAAAATTAAAAAGGGTTTTGTATAAGTAAAAAGGTCTTTCCTAAATGTTTTCCCTTCTTTGAGCCAATTTATATATTTCTTGCAAAAGAGAAAACATGTTTCGTTTTACTGGAAACTAATTTGTTTTATAAAAAAAATTATGTAGAAATGTTGTACATATATCATTGAGGTTTCAAAAAATACGGGGTTTATTTTGTTGGGTGTATCTTTTTGGCTATGGTTGTTTGGATGGATTTTGTTGGTTTGGATATTATGTTGGTTTAAATATTTTCTATTGGTTTGGATGCTATACCGAGTAACATGGTTGGTAGATTGGATGTTCTATTGGTTTGGTATTGTACTGGGTTCGATATTTGGTGGGTTGAATGCTCTGTTTACTAATACCAAATATTTATAAATGCTTCAAAACTTATATGAGAAACTATTTTGGAATAAAAAGGTTTAAGGACTCCTATTGCTAATTAATTGCCCCGTGATGTATGGAGTCCAACTCTATCCCTTGCAAGGCCAGTTTGGCAAAACTTATGAAAATATATTTTTTAATTGAAAAAAGTTGTATTTCAAAAAACTGTATTTCAAAAAGTAGGTAACTGTTTGGTAAATAAAATTCAAAATAACTTATAAAATTAAAAACAGTTGTCAACTGTTTTGTAAATGATATGATTAAAAATGACTTTTTATAATAAAAGATAAAAAAATGACATATATAAATTTTAATATATTATATTCAAAATCTCACTAAAAAATAATAATAATTTTCACTTATTTGTAGTTTTTTTATTTCACTAAACTATTAAGATTATATATTTTCATATATAATTAAATAAAAACAAATATGATAAAAAAATTAAAAATATATATATTATTTTCATAATTCATCATATATATTATTTTGGGTGATAAGAAAAGAGAAGAGAAAAAAAAAAGAATTGAGTCGTTTTTAATGTTAGATGATTTTTTTATGGTATGATAAGAGAAAAGAGCAAAAGAGATTTTTTATATTAGATATAATTGTCATTATAAAATAAAATAAGAGATACTTTTATCTAAAAAAATACTAAATTTGCTGCCCTTAAAAGTTTAAAATCAGTTTTTTCTGAAAAACTTCAATTTCTAGTTTTTTCTAATAAAAAGTTTTTTTTACTTTTCACAAAATTGATTTTTTTAAAATTAGTATTTACCAAACACCTATTTTTATTTTATAATCAGCTTTTTATCAAATAAGCAGATTTTTGGCCTTCCAAAAGTTATGCTAAACACAACCGCAATCTAAGCATTGCCACAAATTAGTTATCCGTGTTGGGTCAGGTAGCCATAAATAAATTCTTAGGTGGTGTTTAAGAATGGCAAGAAATTAAGAAAATGGAGAAAACTAACAAAACTGAAGGCACGATAAAAATGATGGATGCAAATGCATGTATGATATGGTAATTCTTTGTTATTCTAAATTGGAAGCCATTGTGTGTTGAGATATCATCACCGACTTGTGTATAGAGAAGCATAGATACATGAAGAATTATCTAGAATGGTACAACATTAGTAAACAACTGACTTAACATACTATATAAGGAGTAATAGGCTCCAATTTACGTGTGTGTGTGTAGAAATTAAATGCGAGAGCTAAGTGTGTGCAATAAAGAAATTAGATGCGTGAGTGCAAAGTGGGTCAGTGTGTGTAAGTGTTTGAGGGTGGTGAGTATAAAATTTCTAATTAATATATTAAGTTTTGAGTTTATCCAATTGAGTCTTCTCTAATAAAATTCAACAAGTGGTATTAGAGCCAAATTGGTCAAAGATTGAGGTGTGTGATCTAAAAGGTCAGAGTATAGGCGATTTGGGATCGCAGTGGTGCGCCAAGAGGGAAAGTCATTATTTATACAAAGTCTAAGACCGTGGAGCTTATTTGTCAGGTACCAAACTTACTTAATAAAGTGTGAGGAGTTTATTAAGTCACAATGGCGGATTTTCAATTTTAAGGCGTAATGAAAAAGTTGAATGATCACAATTATAGTTTATACCAAACTATTATTAGGTCATACTTGGAGGGCTAAGAATTATGGGAGATAGTTAATGGCAGTGAGACTGCAGTACCTGAAGCCACGGGAACACAGGCATCCACAACTATTGCACATAAATGGAAGGCAAAAGCTGGTAAAGCTCTTTTCATTCTTAAAATTTCTATTGAATATGACATTTTTAAGTATGTAAAAGACACAAGCACACCGAATGAGGCATGGGATATTCTTGCATCTATTTTTTGAAGAAAAAAGAAATGAGGCTACAATTTTTGGAAAATGAATTAACGGCAATCAAGCAAGGAAAGATGACAATCAGTCAATACTTCTTTAATGTGAAGTCATTGTACAACAAAATTTCAGAATTGGGCTCAAAGTCCGCAGTTAGTGAGTCAAGAAAGAGAAGAATTATTATCTATGGGTTGAACCCCAAATATCAAGCATTCATAGCAACTATTCAATGATGACCGACTTAACTAACATTAGAAGTATTGGAGAATTTGTTGGCCAATCCCGAAAGCTTACCGACACAAATAGCAAGGATCTCCATAAGAATGAGGAAAAGGTACTTTTTAACAATAAAGGAAAATGTGGACCAAAAGGTTCGAACTATTCAAAATTCAAATCTTCAAAAAAAGATTGAAAAAAGAAGATAGTAGTAAGGAAGAAAATGACAATAAAGATGTGAGAGATAAAAAGAATAAAGGAGTAAGGTCATCTTGAAGGGGAGATTGAAAACGTCAAGGTCAAGAAGATGATCGAAGTTATAGATATCATAAGCATAATGTTAAATGTTTCAACTATGGGAAGAAAGGGCATTATGCTCAAGATTATTGGTGTAAGAAAAATTCTAAAGAAGGAAAGAAATAAACTTCATATAGTTGCATAGTAGGTCATGATAGTGAGGAAGAATGGGTTGCTCTAGCCCCGTGTTCGTTCCTTGGGTCAATGGAAGAATAAAAAGAGGTGATAGATTTCGATAGTCCTTAAGCCACTCTCGTGTCATTATTTGAAATACGTTGAAGAAGAAATTGAGAGGGATGAAGAATGGGACTTTGAGGCATCTTAGAAAAAGAAATTGAAGAAAATGCTAATGAAGGCAACTTAACAAAAGGTAAAGATGAGTTAGAGGAAAATGAATCAACTCATATAATGATGATTAGCAAAAAAGTTGATCATAGCAAGGTGAAAGTGTAACAACCCAAAACAGGCCTGGTTGGAATTTGCATGCTAAGTCGGGAATTTAAGGGTATTTCATTAATTTGTGCATGAGGAAGATTGGATAATAAGGACTTAATTGCAAGTTAATTTATTAAATAAGTTAAGTGGGAGAAATTATTTGGTGTGCATGTGGTGTATGGATGTAGGGTGTTTATTGTGGTTTTATCTAGTGTGTGTGTTGTTTGGTAACAAGGATGTAAGGCAAGTATCTAGTGGTTTGTGTGTATGGTACTAAGGATGGGGAAATATCTATTTAAGAATTATCTAGTGAGGAAAGAATATGGTGCCATACAATGAAAGTCAAGGAAGTGGAATTTTGGTCCAATGAGAGCTTGCCATGTGGACTTGGTAGGTGTGTGCATTAAATGAGAAGAAAGAAAAGGGGAAAAGAAAAGAGAGAGAATGCAGGAAAGGGTTGCTTCCCGTTCTCCTCTCTTCTTCAGCTCTTCCTTCTCTTTTCTTCTCTATTTTCTGCCCTTCCTCCTTGTCATTCTTGTGGTTGGTGATTATTGGTGCATTGGTTGAGTTTTGGGTCAGCTTTGAAGAGGTATGTGTTGGGTTTTGGGGTTTCCTACGTTTGGGTTTCTTCTTTTGGTTTTGTTTGATTTAAGTTGGGGTTTGGATTAAGTTTTGGGTTTTGTTTGTGCAAGTGATTGGTGATAAGAAGAAGCAAAGTATAGGAAAAGAGAAGATTGAAGCTTAAAGAGAGCAGCTGATTGTGCAACAAGAGGTTTGGGAGCTTGATTACTACATTTGAGTTTCAATTTGTCTCTGCCCTAATTCTTCTTGGATCATGAATGTGTATTTGTGTGTGATTTCCAGAAATTTGAGTGTTGCTATGAGTTTATGCATGATTTGTTTGGGAATAATTTGTGTATTTATGATTTTATATGTTAATAAAATTCTGGAAAATTGTATGATATTTGGTGTTTAAATGGTGTATATGACTTGGGGTTTTGAGCATATTGAATTTAGAACTTCCATTGTGAATATCAGATTGTGATTATGTGAGTTATGCTTAAGTAAGATTGTTAGTTTATGTATGTTAAATTAATGGAATTAAGTTAATGATTGGAATGTGAAATTGCATGTTGGTTGTGAATGGTAAGCAAGGAAGGTGAGTTTTTGGGTAATTAACATGGTATAAATGTGCAATTTTGGTGTTGTGTTGTTTGGGTTTCGAATTGGAGTGATTTCTGCAATTTTTGGAAATTCCAGAAGTCACACGGCGGTAAGGAATTGGCTCACCGCCGTGTGAATCAGGGAAATTCCTCAGAAATACAAGGCCGCGGCTTTACACGGCGGTAAGGAGATACCCATACCGCAGTGTAAAACGTTACTGCCCAAGTATGTCTGTACTGGGAGTTTTACACGGCGGTAAGGGTTTCCCTTACAGCCGTGTAAAATGCCTCTATCCATCACCGTGTTGGACATGTTACACGGTTGTATGGGCTACGCCATACCCCGTTGTAAGTGTCTTACACGGCAATATGGATTTGTCATACCGCCGTGTAAAACGCTACTGTCCCCCAAATTTGCAGATTTTTGATCCTCTTCTTTTTCACTCCTTCTTTACTTATGTTTGGTTTTAAACATTATTTAGTGTCATTTTACATATCTCATATCAGTTAATGGTATGTTTTGCTATGCTAAATTACGGAATGCTATAATTGATATTAGAATGAGTTATTTATGCCTTTAGTTATGAACTTAGCATGTAATTGGTATTATGCTATGCCAAATTTATTTGAATATTACGGTTGATTTCTGAATGCATTATTATTATGCTTTAGCCGTTGAACTCAATGTGTTATGCTTAAATGTAATTTGGATTATGCATGGGTTATATTTAGTTATCCTCATCTATTGCATGATTAGGATTCTGTATCATTAAGCTCTGGCATGATAGTGTTTCTATACTTGACTCTGATATGCTTGGTAATGTGATCTCTGTTAGACTATTGTTTTGTTTAAACTGTATGATTTGGCTTATCTATGTTAATTATTGTGATTCGTATCGTGTGATGCATATTGAATACAAGTGGCTTGAATGCCATGTTCATGGTTACTATTTGTATGAGCATATTATATTAAAATGTGATAGGTGCTATGCATACTTTTACTCATGAACTTCCTCTCAAAATAATATTCTATGTTTAAGTGTAAATTGTATCATTTCATACTTAGGATTATGCATTGTTAATAGTTGGCAAAATATTGTTCTATGTTTGACTCTGATATGTTTTAGAATTCTAAATAGTGGTAAAGTGTATTGATTGAATATATGTATACTTCTCCTATACTCTGGATTATGTTTGATGATATATATATATATATGTATGTATGTATTATGTGATTCGAAACATGATTTGTTTTATGCATGACCTGCGAGAGTCAGTCTAGTGGATAGTTAGGCATGCCTAATAGAGTCTCTTTAGCTGCAGCACCTTTGGACGTTTGGACCCTGATCAGGTCCCCGTTTGGTTCTTCGCGAACCTTTTAATGTGTTCGGATCCTCGCGATCCTTTTTAATGTGTTTGGATCTTGTTTAAGATCCCCCTCAGAAAATGTTTTGAATGTGATAAAATTAAATGGTTTTCGATTCGTACTCGTAAGGTACCCTTTGGCCGGTTCGTACCCGTAAAGTACTGTCCGTATACTCGTTATCCACTATTGTGAGTCAGCAGGTGCTTTGTCATTTTATTTTGGTTTGAAATAACTATAAGAATGTGACATCCGAATGAGCATGATAATGATTTGAGGTATCAGTTTATATGTATATGAACGTGGATATGAGCTTCGGAACGTATGTCTTATTTATATAAGCATGTGAATCGGATCAGTTGTGGCTATAAGTATGTAAATTGATATGTTTAAGATTGTGATCTTGACCTCTTGAATGCTTTGAAGGTAGTGCTATGACATATGTTTCTTTGGTTTATGCCATCGTAGTGGTTTCGGTATGTTGACATACGTTTACATTTCATGGTGTGATAACATATGTATTACGTAGTGACTTAGAAGTATTGCTGTGTTATAATTTCTATGGTCTCTGCTATTGGGGTGTCTTCGGCATGTTATCACGTGATTACGTTTTTGGCATGTTATTATATATATCAGAGTAGCGCGGCGGAAGTGTTGTGCTTCGACCTTGTCAGTCGGTTCTCGTCTAGTGTGTGTGTATTATGGCATGATAGTTGTATGTTCTGACATCTAGTGACTTTGCATGATATTTGTGTGCATCATGGTATGGTAGTATAGTGCATCAACTTCGTATTTCGGGTATCAGTTAACGTGTATGTGCATATTTGCATGATAGTTGCATCGCGTGTGAGTCAGCCTTTGGTTGGTATATGGATACTTTGGTATGACAGCTGTATATATATCATTTGTGTCTTCGCATGATTCGCCTTCTGATATCTGATACTTCGGTGGAACCGGTAAGTGTTTGCATACGAGTTTATATATAAATCTGCATGATGATGCATGTATATTTGTTTTGCATCGGTTGTCTTTTTTCCTCCCCACTAAGCGTTATCGCTTAGCACGGGTTCTTTTCCCGTGTAGGTGGCAGGTTTTGGTTCAGTTCAAGTCGAGAATCTACAAGGTCGGCCACGTAGGAGTTAGAAGTGTTTTGTTACCTTGTTTTCAGCTTCTGTATTTCGGATTCTGTAATTTTGTAGCCTTTTGCTTATGTATTTGATTATGCAAGGATCTTATTGTAATTAAGTTTTCAGTTATTCCTCAGTTTTATCTTTCGCCTTATGCTTCCGCTGAGTGATTATATGTAAGTATGTGAGTTAATGTATGTTCAGCTATTATTTCTTTAAAGTTTTAATTTCCGCTGTATTTTCGTATGCATGTTTTTGTATAATTGTATGCTTCCGCTTTGAGTATGAGTGCATCTGTGTGAGTGAGCGTCGGGTAGCGCGCCCGCCGGCGCCCTTCCAACGAGGGCGATGGTGGGGGTGTTACAGAAAGAGATGATTAAAAAAGAAATAGAGAAGCAGCCACAAGAGATTAACAAGACAAATGTCGAAAAGCAAGCAAGTAGGGTTGTCAAGATGCAAACATAGAGGATTGGAGAGCAGCACAAAGAAAGGGTACCACAAGCTAAATTGTTCAAGGAACTTTCAACTCCTACACATGTTTGGAAAGAGATGACGCGATGAGGAGAAAGGTAATAGTTCATTCAAGAAATCATTAAAAAGAGAAAGTAATTAATAAGTTCGGACAAAAAGTCAAAAGAAAATTTAATTCAAAAGGAAGAATTTAACGATCAAGAAGGACGTAAAGTGCCAAAGATATGATAGAAGGATAGTCGATGATGCGGGGAAGTGTTGAGATATCATCACTGACTTGTGTCTAGATAATAATAATAATAATAATAATAATAATAATAATAATAATAATAATAATAATAATAACAACAACAACAACAACAACAACAGCATAGATACATAAAGAATTATTTAGAATGTTACAAAGTTGATAAACAACTGACTTAACATACAATATAAGCAGCAATAGGCTCCAATTTGTGTGTGTGTGGACATTAAGTGCAAGAGATGGGTGTGTGAAATATAGTAATTAGATGTGTGAGTGCAAAATGGATCGGTGTGTGTAAGTTGTTCAAACCCCAAGCTTCCATCAAAGTTTAATAAATGACAGGGAAGAAAAGAGCTAGAAGAAAATGAAAAATACCTCTTGTGTATTAACTCATGAAAAACAAAGTATTAGAGTTAGTCCATATATATACAGAGCTACCCAGCTAATAAAGACAAAACTAATGTAACTAACTAAAATAAATACAAAACGATGAGTATTATTATATTAGTAAAATGGTGAGAATTGTTGTAACAGTTCTTCAGCCCCCCCCCCCCCCCCCCCTCAAGTTGGAGAATGGTGGAGATCAACCAGTCCCAACTTGCGACAAAGCTTGATGAATAAAGGAGCATTCAAAGCCTTGGTAAAGATGTCAGCAATCTGCAATGAGGAAGCCAAGTATGTCGTATCAATCAAGCCTTATTTCAACTTCTCATGAGCAACATGACAGTCGATATCGATGTGTTTCGTTCGTTCATGGAAAACTGGGTTAGCAGCTATGTGAAGAGCTTCTTTTTTATCACACTTCAAAGAAATCGGAAGAGGCAAGATAAGAGCAAGATCATGTAAAAGGTAACTAAGCCACTAGAGTTCACAAACTCTCATCGCCATACTACGGTATTTCGCCTCAGCAAAAGAACGTAAAATAGTAGGCTGCTTCTTGCTCTTCCAAGAGATCAATGAAGAACCAAGATACACACAAAAACCAGTAACCGATCTTCTAGAATCAAAACAGCATCACAATAAGCAGATAAAGTAAAGGAATTATTAACGGGAAAGAATAATCCCAATGAAGGACCGTTTTTCAAATACTTGAGCAAGTGTATAGCACACTGCCAGTGTAGAGTTCATAGAGCTTGAACAAATTGACTTAATTGGTGTACCGCAAATATGATATCTGGCCTAGTAAAGCCAAAATATAGTAATTTCCCAACCAACCTTCTATATGGCTGAGCATCTGGCAATAAATCTCCAGAAGCAGAAATAGAAGTCAATTTAATACCTTTCTAAAGAGGAATAGTGGCAGGTTTTGCTCCTAGAAGTCCGGCCTCTTGAATTAAATCCAAAATATACTTCCATTGATTCATATATAACCCCTCACAGAACGTGCAATCTCCAATCCTAGAAAGTACTTGGCAAAACCAAGATTTTAATTGTAAACTTTGCATCCAAGAACCGTTTAACCTTCAAAATTTCAGTTGTGGAATTGCTAGTAAGAAGCATATCATCAACATAGATTAAAACGTCCACAAAAACATCAGCAAACTGCAAAGTGAACAAGCAATGATCATTAAAAGATTGCTTAAAACCATAAGACTGAAGTTGATGTGTCAATTCAACATTCCACTGTCTTGAGGCTTGTTTCAAGACATAAAGAGACTTCTTCAAACGGCATACTTGGTCAAGTTGAACCTTGCAATAACCATCAGGTGGATACATATATACCTCTTCATCAATATGACCGTGTAAGAACGCATTATTAATGTCCAGTTGATGCAGTGCCTAATTTTTAGCTGCTGCCATAGCGAGGAAAACTCTGACAGTAACCACCTTAGCAACAGGAGAGAAACTATTAGTGAAATCAAGTCCCTCAATTTGATTATACCCTTTTGCTACCAACCTTGCTTTATACCTATCGACAGAACTATCAGGTTTAAGCTTGATTTTGTACACCCATTTTGATCCAATTGCCCGTTTTCCATTCGGTAAATCAGTAAGAACCCAAGTTTGCTATCTCATCAGCCATAGCACATTCCCAATATATATTCCCCTTAGCCTCTGCATAAGATTTGAGTTCTGTGAGTTTAGATAAATTTATTAAAAAACATCTAGAGTCAGTCAAAAAATTGCTAAAGTGAACAAAAGGAAAGGTGGATGGAGTATATGATGTAGGCTTGAGAACTTCATCAACAGCAACAACTTGTTCATGAACTGAATTAGTGTGAAAATTGTTAAGCCAGGCTGGAGGTTTGGACTGCCGCATGCTTCTCCTAGGCAAGGCCAAAACAGGAACAACAACTGGACTACAAGAATCCGAAGGAATAGCTTGAGCATCAATAGATTCAGAGTAAGAACCCGTAGGTGAAATAAAAATCTCTGGTTCAGGAATAGTTGGAATAGAAAAATCATCCAAATCAACAGGAACAATCGAAACTGGTTGTAAAGAGGAAGTATTTGTAAAGTCATGTTTAAAAGGAAAAACCTCCTCATAAAAAACCAGGTCTCGAGTAACAATGCACCTTTTATTCTTCAAATCATACACCTTGCAAGCCTTTTGACCAGGAGAAACTCCAATATAGACACCTTTAATAGCCCGGGAATCAAACTTGTCTTTGTGTGGTCTATTGCAGTACAGTAACATAAACACCTAAAAGTCTTGAGGCGTATATAAGAGGGTTCATTTTGAAATAGCAATTGATAAGGACTCTGCCAATTAAGAACAAAAGAGGGCAACAAATTAATTAGAGTAGTAGCATGTAGAATAGCATGACCCCAAAAAAATTTTGGTAAAGAAACCTGATGAAGCAAAGCTCTCACCACTTGCAACAAGTGCCTATGTTTGCATTCAACCACTCCATTTTACTGAGGAGTATTTGGGCAACTTTTATGATGAAGTGATTCCATTCTCCTATAATAAAGCTCGACAATGGTAACTAATAAACTCCCCTCCATTATCTGACCAAAGTACCTTAAGATTGGCTGCAAACTGGTTCTTTATCATTTCAATGAATAATGATAAAACTGATGATGTCTGAGACTTCTGTGCCATTAGATATGTCCAAGTGCATCTACTAAAATCATCAACAAGAGTTAAGAAGTAATGTGCACCTGATATAGAAGCATGAACATAGGGATCCCACACATCAGCATGTACAATTTTGAATTTAGCAACTGCTCTAGAATGGCTTACTGGAAAATGTAGTCTTGTCTGCTTTGCCATGGGACATACATCACAAACATCTGCAATCTTATCAAAATCATCTGTCTTTCCATTAAACATGGATAAGTGTTTCATTACAAATGGAGATAGATGACCCAATTTCTGGTGCCAAATCTGTCTACTAGTTACAGATGCATTATTTATAGTACAGGCACGTTCAAAAGATTTAGAAGGAAAGGAAAAAAATAGAATGGTCATGTTTACAAGATGAAATATCAGAAAAATGATTTTGATCTAGAACATATAGGTTGTCTATAACATGGCGCTTGGCTAAAATCTTCTCACTCTTCAATTCCTGTAACAAACAAGAATTTGGGTAAAATTGGAATAAAAAGGAAGAAGAATTGGATAGTTTATTAATAGATAACAGGTTATGGTTAAAAGTGGGAATGTAAAGGACATTTAGCAGGGTTAAAGAAAAGAAATGAGCAGGGCCTTTATATGCCACATCAGCGACAATACCATTGGGAAAGTGAACTTTGGTAGGTCTATCAACAGGAATCAATGTTTGAAACAAGGTTTTATTTGAACAAATATGTGTAGACGCACCAGTGTCAATAATCCAGCATCTCAATTTTATAGAAGAAACATTTTCCAATGACATACCTGCATACTCTACTTGAGCAAAATTCAACTGCTGTGAATCCACCATTTATTTCCCTTTGAGAACCTTTGCAATTTCTTGTTGAATAAGCTCTTACAAATTCTGCATACTGTTATTCTTTGATTCTTCTTCACCATATTCAAATGGAGTTTCAACCATATAAGCTTGTTTGTCTTTGCCTATCCCCTTTCCATTGCCCTTCTTCTGTTTTAATTCTTTGTACCATTCTGGATAACTGTGATGTGCGCCGAACCAGGAAGGCCCTAATTAAGATGCCCGCTTTTAGGGCTCGAGGGATTGGTTTGCGTCATTTGATCTTGGATAACATGAGACATTTTGGAATCCCCTCCCAATAGAACATTGGGGAAGTTCATCTAGTCTCATGAAAGCTTTACGCACCTTTGAGGTATTTTGGAGTTGCCACCCAATTTAAAAGAAATTGGGAAAAGTCATCTAACCTCAGGGGTCTTAAACCAGAGAAGGTGTTCGGAACTTCACTCTTATTAATGCCTTGGTTAATTATAAATGAGTTTTTAGATTAGAAAATTCCATCTCTCTTCTCACGCGATTAATGCAATTTATTTAAAGGCGTAATTCAATCATCGAAAAAAGCAGTAAATAAAGTAATAAACATGCAAAACCACTTCATTACAAGATAAGAATTGGGACAAATACAGTCCCCAAATGAAAAGAAAAGCTAAATAAAATTGCCCTAAAAATAATTAATTACAAGTGCCCACAAGATATATAACATAAGTCTAAGAAATTAAGCAAAATTAAACAAAAGAGGAGACATGCATAAATTGGGATATTTATTCAATTCAGGAACATTGGTTCCTTCATTCTCACTTAAAGAGGGATCGAATAGTTGTTTTGGCTATTGGCTTGAAAACTGGGATGAGTGATCCCATTTTTGAAAAATTTAACTTTTCGTTTTAATTCGTGATATTTTTACATTTATTGACTAAGATCAAGGACATTGGTCATAATTTATTAATAAAATTCCAATTTAGTCGTAAAAATATTTTTGTGATTTTTTAACTTTCACGCATATCAAATAAAACTATTTTATAAATAAAAATAATCACACAAATAAAAAGGTTGGTAATGTCTCACCCAAGAGATATGGTTTTCTATGCGCCACGACCCTTCAATTTGGTCACGCGAATGCTCACACAAGCAAGATCACATTTTAATCCCAAACAAGAAAAACAACAGTAAAAATATTAGTAATAATTCTAAAATTAGCCACATAACATAAAGGCAAGAGGAATATAAAACATGATTAACATGCATGTACAAAATAAAATGGGTTAAATTGAACACACTAATTTAATACGCATACAACTCACATGCAAACAGAATTAAAAATTAGTCATACAAAAATATAGTAATAATAAAAAAAATAATGATAGAAATAATAATAACAAGAATAATAGTAGCATTAATAATAATAATAATAATAATAATAATAATAATACAATATTAATGATAACATTAACAATAATAATAATAATAATAATAATAATAATAATAACAATGCTACAACAATAATAATAATAATAATAATAATAATAATAAACCAATGAAATTAAATAAATGAAAATGAGGAAAGTAAATAAACATGTAATAGAAAATAATAATATTTAGACATAAAATAAAAAAATAAATTTAATTTAATAAAATAAAATGAAATAGCAAAAATAAATAGATCCAAGAATATTTACCCTCAGATTTGATGATTTGGAAGCAAGATATCTCAATCTATTTTTTCTTTTCAAGATTTAAAAATAAACTCAAAAGGATTTATCAAAAAAATCAAGAACACAAAAAACTCAAAAAAAAAATGATTTTTGATGTTTTGATGAGAAAATCCAAGTTAAGAAAATTGATTTTCCTTCCTCAAGTTAATCCCAACTCACCAAATATTTTTTAGATCTAAAAAATATCAAAAAAAGATGAAGAAAAGAAATTTTTGCACTCAAAAATGAGTTTTTCTCTCAAGAAAACTCTCTCCAAACTCTCCAAGTTTTCTTCTACAAAACCCCCCATTTTCTCTCTCCAAAATATTCTATTTATACCCATTTTTAAGAAAAACCTAATCTAATTAAGAAAATAATTTAAAAATGCAAAAAATGCTTAAAAATGGGTTAAACACCCAAAAAACCACTTTTTCGACGGAAAACGGGGCTGACAGGCTCGGACAGGGCTTGCTGGAGCGCCCAGGTGCGGGCTACGGGGCGCACGTCAGCGCCCGCACCTCAAGGGGCGCACATCAGGGGACGTGCTTCAGGGGGGGCACCTCAGGGGCCGCGCGCGCTCCCCGTATGCGCAGGCGGTCGCGACCTCGCCGATTTTTTTTTTTAAAATCAAAACTTTTTGACATAAAATTAATACTTTCAATCCCCTTTTTCTTATTTTTAATTTCTATTTTTATTTTTAAAATATATATTTTTATTTATTTTCTAAAAGACAATTTTGACAAGGAAACAATCGATCCTCACTTTTTTTTGCCGACAAATCGGTATTTATTTTCATCATTGGGTAATCCTGATCTTGAACAATCTCGGGACCCAGTGTCTATAGTTGCCCCCAATTTTGGGGAAACTAACACGCAGATGCTTAGATGAGCCAAAATTCAGAAAAGAGGAAAGAAGAGCGTACCTGAGGCGGCCGTCTTTCCATACTGGATGATTTGGTTGATTGCCTTCTGAGAGGTCTTTGATTGATCGCCCACTGAGAGGTCTTTGGTTGATCGCCCCATGAAAGGTCTTTGGTTGATTGCCCCCTGAGAGGTCTTTGGTTGATCATTTGGATTGGTGTTTGGACTAATGTCGCCACTCGCCTTTGTCGGTGTTCGCATTGAGTCTCTCTTATTGCAAAACTAGAAAACCAAAATATGCAGGACAAATAGTTAGCATGCAAGTGAAATGCATGGGTCATGCAGAAATGCAGGACAAGAATTCATCTAAGTAAGTTTGGAGATGATAGCCGGGCTGAGCTCAATTTGTGGTAGGATCGATGCCCTTTGGAATTGCTTTTGAATTTCGTGTCTTTAGGGTTCGAAGTTCTCATCTGGTACCTGTAGTCATTTTTTTAAGGTAGTGCACCCCTTGTGGATTTTCACATTAGCTTTTCTTAGCGGAAAATGTCTCTTTTGCAGATTTTCACATAACCCTATGCCTTATTTTTGCCTGGAATGGACCCAAACCAATCCAGCGGCTTTTTTTTTCTTTTTTTTAAATCCCTCATACTTTTCAGGCGTGGCTACAAGAAAAGCTGGAGCTACTATCAGAGCCTCCTTCTAGAGTGATCTACAGTTATTCGCTGAGCCATTTTCCCCCTGAGCAGCGATTATATTCCCTTGTCTCTCCTGATGAAGGTGTTGCTAGATAAGGATCAACTTTCTATGCCACTGGCTCTTCTTTCTGTTTCCCTATGCAAATTTCACGAGACCACCCTCGATATCACCGCTTGTTGTGTTCGACAATTTGGAGGGATTCAATATATTGTGAGGCCCTGCTATCCTTCATGAATGGCATCTTATCTTCGGCTCTCACCTCTAGGTACCATGGCCTTTGGACCCAGCTGCCTATAAAGGCTATTATATCACTGATCGAAGATTGCCCTTTTTGCTTCTACAAGTGCATACAAGAGAAAGGTGCTTAGCCTCGCAGTCGATAATAGGACCCATCGGTTTAGGCATCTAGCCGGCGGGAGCAGGGAATAGTTATTTAGATTAGATGCATTCAATAATGAATGATGTTTCTATTTTTATAAAAGAACTAGAAGATAATGAACACATGAGTTTAATTGCCTTTATTTTATATCTCCCTACAAAATTGTGCACATTTTAGTATGATTTCTCCATATATGATCATCATCTAACATAGATTCAAAATGAAAAACTACATCTAATCTCAGAATGGATCTTAAAAGCATCAAAACTCCTATTTCCAATCAGCCCTCTCGGGTTTTCTTGATTGGACATTTTCTCTCAAGCCTCTAATTTTTGCCCAGGACGCCTTTTTTCGGTTTTCATCCTGACGAATAGCCCAATTTTAGCAAGGCCGCCTTTTTTTCGATTTTCAACCCACAGGGCTTTTATTCTCTTCTTTTGATTTTTAGTCTTTAGCCATTGAACCTTTTGCGTCTTTCGGTGCTAAATGGTTCTTCGTACTTGCTTCAATCACTGTCTGTCGAAAATGTTGCTCCCTTGGATAATAACTTCTCAAGAACCAATGGGCCTTCCTACACTGGTCTGAATCTACCTCATTCGTCTGGAACATTCGAACTCATTCGCTTAAAGATTAAATCTCCCTCTTTCAATGGGTACTTTCTGACTTTCTTCCCGAATGATCGAGTAGAGTGTTTTCTGATAGATCTGACTGTGATAGTAATCCCATGACCTGTCCTCATCTGACGTGTTTAACTGCTGCAGCCATTGTCGTACCCAGTCGTCTTCTAGAATCTGGGCTTCCATGACTACCCTTAAATATTTGAGCTCTACTTCGATCGGCAGTACTGCTTCCGCCCCATATATTGAGGAATAAAGGGTGACTCTTATAGAGGTTCCGATAGTGGTTCCCTAGCACCGAAGTGCAAAAGGCCATTCCTCTGCCCAATCCTTGTAGTTTCGAACCATCTTGACCAAGATTTTCTCGTTAGCAGTCTCTCCTGGCCCATTGGTTTGAGGGCAATATAGAGAGGGCTTGTGGTCTTTAATGCCATACCTCTAGAGCAACTCCCTAGCCTTAGCCATAAACTACCCTTCCATCCTGGAACCCTGCGTGGTGCGGGGGACCAAATCGACATATCAAATTTCTTTCAATAAACTTGTCCATACCCCGAGAATCGACTTTCTTGAAGGATCCTGCTTTTAAACACTTGGTGAAGTAGGCGATAGCAATTATGGTGAACCTATGTCCGTTAGAGGCCGTAAGGCGTACCTCCCCCATGATGTCTATTCCCAAAGCTTAAGCAATTCGTATCCATTGTAAGTCAATAGAACCCTTTTGGTCCTTTTTGGAAGCCAAGAATACGGGTATGTGTGAATTAATAGGATTCGAATAAAGCTTGCCCCTAGGATGACTTTTCTTCTTTTTTTTGTATATTCCCCCCCCCCCCCTTTTTTCTTTGGTTGTTCTTGACAAGTTTTGTTCAAGTCCTGATAGTTTACACATACACGCACTTCTCTTCTTAACCATTGGGGACGTCATTGACCAACCTAGTAGCGCGTTGTGCTTCAGTAAGAAATTTGGTCCCGTTTCTGCTTGTGGATTTCTTCTTTTAACCTTTTCTGCCCCTTTTCGGCTTGAGTCTTCTAAGCTTCTGCGTGATTGGTCCATGATCGTGATAAGTCGTCATAGTGTGTTCGGTGACTTCATAATCATCTCCTGGCATGTCTTCATTGATCCAGGCAAAGACTTTTTCAAACTTTTTTTTTTATTCTCTCAAATTTTAAATCTCTCCTCAGGAGTTATATCAGATGCTATCAAGATTTTCTTTGGGTTCTTCAAAGTCTCCGAGATTAAATGGCATGACATTAGTTGAATCAATGTCAAATATGAATGAGTCGTGATCATGATTATGCAAAGTGAAATAATGAGAAATATCACACAAATAAGCAAAAACCATTCATTTCATTTAATAAAAGCTAGCATTAAAAATGTTATTATCAAATAATTGTAGAATAAAAAGAACATCTAAATAGCTATCTTTTTCCTGTTTCCACTAACACAGATATCGCGGCCAATGGTTCGTTATCATCCTCAGGTACCATCTTCGTTTCCCATTTAGGCACTTAATCTGTCTCATTCTTTATCTTTCGCTTTTCTGGATCAGAGATCTGTTTGGAATCAATCAGATCTTGAATAACATGTCTCAAGGTCTTACAATCGTCTGTGGTATGCCCGGTGTGCTGGTGGAAAGCACAATACTCATCATCTTTATGCCCTGGCTATCCTTGCGTTCCGGCTGGTCTGGGTGGCAGGGGTTGCAGCTTTCTTTCCTTTACTAGCCTCTTGAGTACCCAAGACAAGGATCTGCCCAAATTAGAGTAGTGCCTCTTAGCCGTTTTATTTGATGACATTTCCTTTGTCCCTCCGGTACCGGTATAGCACCCTACTCCTAGCCTTGCGAGGTTAGTAATATTCTTGTTGAGAGATGCCTGGGTAGTTGCAAGCTTGGATTTCATAATTTCTCTAAGATCAGCTAGCTCCTTTTTCATGTTCGAGGAACTGGAAAGGACCGTCAACTATAAAGGCCCTGGTCCTTTTGCCTTTCCTACTTGCTTGACTGGTGAATCAAGTGGCTCCTTGCCTCTGGCTTCGAAAGGAAATGGAAGCATTGCAACCATTATTGTACAAGCCTTCCGGACCGTGGTCAGTTCAACTTAGTTAAGAACAACCGTCATAAGCTGGGCTTGAAGGACAAGCACTATGGCATCTATTCTTTCCTTAATCATGGCCAACAGCCTTTATTCAAGTTCTTCGAACCTTCTGTCCATCTCTTGGGCAATTAGGGCATGAGTCTCTTCATTCTGTTATGAAGGTTCATCCATTTCTAATGCTTGCGAATGTTCTAATAAAGGCGTCAGCTCTCTGCCAACTAATTCGAACTCTGATTGCTTTTCAGGCAACGATCGAGATCCCTAAACCACCCAAGCAATTGGTCTATAGTAGCTGAAAATTAAGGAGTTAGAATGATGCATGAATGACATGTAATGCATGATCATGCTATGCAGATGGTCCTGGATGAGTGAAAGATCAATAGATTACAATGATACGATGCAACGCATGGAAAAATTATACCCAAGATGGTATGTACATGTGAAAAATAATATGTAGGCAAAAGGATATACACACACAAAATGAAATGCATATATTTTTTATTTATTTTATTATTTTATTATTATTTTTTTCATGAACATGCATGAATGACACGCGATGCATGAGTATGCTGTGCAACATTCACAACCACATGCAAGCAAGTAGATCCTTCCAACCTTATCACTCTCACACACGAGGTCGTGCGATCTCTTTTCCTAAGTGGGCTTGATCCATGGATTAACGGGGAACCCAATGGACGCGTATGGTGTACGATGGAAAATCAACACCATAATGCGCATACGTATGAGTTTCGGCCATTAGGTATTCAAACACTTCAACCGAATTAGGGTGACCCCACCGAAGCATGAAAGCCTTTGATGGAAGACCACTTAATTCGTTTGATTTTGTTCAATACATGATGGCCCACATCACAAGCATTATATTACGATTCATTCTGTAACATCCCAAAAATCACCCTAGTAGTATTGAGTGTGATTAGTGTAATTAAGTGAGTGTAAAATCAGGGTTTATAGATTTGGATCAAATTGAAAATGAGAAGTTAAGGACCTAATTGCATAAAATAAAAGTATTGTAGTGACCAAAGTGTAAATTGCATGATTAAGAATAAGAGAGGATTAATTAAGATTAATTAAGTGGATTAATTAACCTAAGTGTGATTAGATGAAGTGGATAGTGGGATACATGTGTCCTTGCAAGAGCTACCACCTTGCAAATGAAGAGCTTGTGTTTTGACACCTCATATTTGCATGCATATATAAGTAATGGATAGTGGTAAAATCTTTCATTTTTTTATCTCCTTTGGTCAGGCCATTCTCCTCATTTCTGTAATTTTTCTTCTTGCTTCTCATTCTCCTTCGTCCCTTTCTTGCTCTCTCCATTTTCTTCATTTGTTCTAAGTCTGGAGTTGCATTGATTAAGAAGATCATGTGATAAGTTATAAAGGGTAAGTTGAGTCAAGTTTCTCTTCTTCTTTTAGTTTGATTCAGATTTATGTTCTTGGATAAAATCCTATTTTGAATGTGTGTATATGTCGTTTGTAAGTTGGGGAAAACTAGTAGAAAGGCAAAGGGTATAGAGGAGGCTTTTTGAGCTAAGAGATTGAAGGAGTGCTTCAAGAGGTTTGGGATTGTTTTGTTAAGTTTTTTATTTTGGTTACATGTTTGATGAGTTTGGAATTGTATTTGAATTGATGCATGTTTAATGTGTTTTTGTAGTTGAGAGAAATTATATGTGTTTGTATGTGTTAATTGATAATTGATATATTTGAAATGTGAAATTGATGTTTATTGAAGTGTTATTTGAATTTCCATGAGTGTAGTATGTGATCAAGTATGAACCCTAGTTGTAAGTGAAGTTCTGCTCAGATTGTATCAGACCTCCGTGTGATTATTTGGTCATAAGTGGAGTTTTTGAACTCCAAAATAAGTGATTATTCCTCCATTAGAACCATGATTCCAATACCTTTAAATGTCCTAGAACTAACCTTGAGCAAATTCTGACTCTAAGACCCATAAAAATGGCCAAAATATTAGTGTCTCTATTCTAGCGGGTTCATTGGAATAGTCTATATTGTTTAATTCCTATCTGTTGATTTAGAAGTCCAAATGACCTGATTCCATTTTAAATATAAGTCATAGGGGAATAATAGTTAAGAAGGAAGTTTTGCCTAAAAATATCTCTAACAATGTGAAAATGCAGTACAAGATTGGACTTGTAGTCTGTCTAAGATCTGTTTTATGCTTTGAGGCAGAATGGGTTTACACGGCGGTAAGGAATTTCTCACTACCATGTAAAAGCATTCTGCCTCTTATAGACCCATTTTTAGTGTCCCACACGGCGGCAATGAATGTCTTACCACTGTGTGACCTTAACTTTCAGCCTAAATGGTACTTTTTCCTTTCCGAATCGAACCCGAACTTCACTGAAAGTTCTTATCACTTGTCCAACTCATGTTTAATATTATAAAATGAGTATATGAATGTTTGTCAATTGAAATACATGTAAATGATGCTATGGTATAGTAGTTTAATAAAGGAATTAAATGTATACATGCTTTTTAATTATTGAACATGACATGGCATGTGATATAGACCATATATGATTGAATCTTGATGAAATTATATTGTTTCATGTGAATAAATGGATTAATTGATTAAGCCTGTAATCGAGTCGTAAATAAATAAGCATGCTTATGAAGGGCTAGTGATTCGCAGCTGCTAGTGTGGCACTGATGGGTGTCTAGTGATTGATACCGACGGGTATCCAGTGATCTAGTGTTTGAGACTTCGGTCTCTAGTGTTTAATATCTATTATACTCGTGTCCACTTTTGTATGATTCAGGCTATCTATAAAAAGAATGATATTGTATGTTTGATGATAATACTATATTTACATGTAACATGATAGTGCTAATATTGAATAATGCTAGAGTTGGCTATATTATCGAAGCTTTCCGCTGATAGTGAGTGTTGATCAGTGGTATTGCAAAGCATGTATTATCGAATATATGGCATATTGTTTGACTATTGGATGAGTTGCTGTTACATTGTTTAGCTATTGTAGGTTTTGAATGATTAAGTAGAGCTATGATTTGTTACATGTACATGAATTCATGTGAAATGTAGTGATATGTTATAACTATCATAAATGCTAGATGTTAAAGCTAAAGATTAAGTACATGTCAACGTATGTAATTAAAGTAAGTATGTTAAGAATGAGGCTGTTGGAATAGTATTAGTGGGTGTAAGTATGATAAGCATGATTATTGTAGTTATACTAGTTGAATGTTTGTTTTAGAATGTCTATATTGAAACGTTAAATGCTTGTAGTGATGATATTAATGTTATGATACATGGTAATATTAGCTATGATATTGATGACATTGAAGCCTTCCACTAGCATTGTGTATTGGATATTGGTATTGTAAAGTATGGATTATTGAATGTTGGCATGATATTGAGTTATTGTCTGAATTGCTATTGCATGGTATATTGTTTAGTTAAAGCATGTCATATTATTATATGTTAACTCGTGAATACTTGTATTAGTCTTGTTGTGTTTACATCCCCACTAAGCATTATCCTTAACACGGGTGTTTGTTCCCGTGTAGGTTAAAGCTTGGAATTCGTATTTTGAAGACGGTTTTCTACAGGCCACTATAAGAGTTTGAAGTTGTCTATCTAGGTTGATAATTTTGTAATTTTAATCCTTATTTCGAGCTCCAATTTTTGTATAAGATAAGCATAAATGTATATGTAGTTTTGTATTGTAATATGTAACTATAATGAACTAGTGCAAGTGAATGGCTTAGTGATTATTAATGTATGATAACATGAATGGTGATCTAATAGTGGAAGTGAATAGAGATAATAATATTGATTTAGTGATAATAAGTAGATATATGAGGTTAATTGGATTTAGTTTTAGCATGTTTACCGCGTAGCGCTCTTTTGTCCTCCCAAGGGGCATTGGGGCGTTACACATTCCACCTAGGGGAGGTATCTATTGCCATTACATGAGCTTTGGTCAAGATGATGTTACTTTAGGGCTACCCAAGCATGGTCCCTACTGTAGACACCGGGTCCTGAGGCGGTCCAAGATCAGAATTACCCAATGATTAAAGCGATACTTGCTAGTGAAGGTGTCAGAAAAATGCTCCGCGTGTCGAAAACTTCCTTTGTTTTATTTTTATTTTTATCCTTATTTTTATGATTTATGTTTTTGTTTTTATTTATTTTATTCCTTTTCATTTTATTTTTAGTTTTTTTATTTTTATTTTTTCTCGCGTGCGGGCCGGTCCCGCTGTACGCGCAGCCACGTGCGCAGCGGAGGCTGTGCGCCGCCAGCGCGTTACCGCACGCGCAGACCTGCGCGCGCATTCTCCCCCTCTCCACGCAGCCATTTGGCCCGTGCTGTTCCTTTCTCTCCTTTTTTCTGATTTTCCTTCTTTTCCAGTCTGATTTGTTTCAGTCTTTCATTTTTTTATGCTAATTTGGATCAACTAAAATGAAAGATTTCCTGTCCCTTCCTATTTTTGGCCAGGTCTGAGAATTAAGAGGGGACGGCAACCTTGATTCAAAAAATAAAAAGGGTCTTTGATTTTTGCTCTCTAGCTTTTTCCTTTTGCTCTCCAGGAAACATTTTCTTTTTAAAAAATTCTTCAAAAAAATCCTCAAGTTTTATTCTCAAGTTTAAATTTTTCTTCTTTAGCAACATTTTATCTTGGGTTTGATTTGAACAAGGAAAATTAATTTCCTTTGCTCAAAACTCCCACAAAAAATATATTTTCTAGATTTAAACTTGTTCACAAACATCAATTTTTACATTTTCTTCAAATATTCACCGCCACAAATTCGACAAGGGGAGCGGATTGAGACATCCAATTTTCGATCTATAAATTCTGAGGGTAAACATTTTTGGACTCGTTCTTATTTCTTTTTTTCTTTTTTTCTTTTTGCATAATATTTATTGTTGTTAATATTACTATTTTTGCTATTATTACCATGTCTATTATCCATTTTTAGCATTTTAATGTGTTAATATCACTAGTAATATATTATTTGTTTGCTCTAATTTGATTTTTATGTCCATTCACCGTTATTACTATTATTATTATTAGTATTATGTTTGCTTTTATGCTATTCATCATCATTAGTATTATGTTTGCTTTTATGTTGTCTTTGTGGTTATTTGTCTTAATCTATGATGCCACTATTATTATTTGTCTAAAATATTTATTATTATTATCATTATCATTCATTATTATTTTCATTATTGCTATTATTATGTTGTTGCTATTCTTATTACTATTATTATCTTTATATCATTAACTTACTTTGAGCTTATTTTACGTTTGCTAGTTTTTACTATCGTATTATTATTATTATTATTATTATTATTATTATTATTATTATTATTATTATTATTATTATTATTATTATTATTATTTTATTGTTGTTACTATGCCATGATTATTTATTGTTACCATCACTATAATTTTATTGTTGTCATTATCTTGCCTTTATTTGATTAATTTCTAGAATTATTACTAATGTTTCTGATATTATTTTTTGTCTGAAATTTATTTTGGGTTGCACTGTGTGAGCTTTCTCGTGGCTCCCCTGTTGGGTCGCAACACATAGATGAGTCCCTCGGTTGGGTGAGATCGTTCTATGCCCTCTCTCTTTGTTGTGCTTGTTTGTAAATATTTATTTTATTTATGCACGCGTGGAGTAAAAAATCACAAAAATATTTATATAATTAAATTGGAATTTTTACTAACAAAATCGGGACCAATGTCCCTTATTTTAGCCCAACCATAAAAACATCACAATAAAATGAAGAGTTAGTTTTCTCTAAAAATGGGATCACTCATCCCGGTTTTCAACTCAATAATCAAAATTACTCTTCGAACCCTCTTTAAATAAATGCGAAGGAACCAATGTTCCCAAACCTTCAAATAGGCACAAAGGAACCAATGTTCCTAAAATAATGCCTCGATTTATGTATGTCCTTTTATTCTGATCTTGTGTGAGTGTTTTAAATTTATGTTCATTTCCTTTTGGGCCCTTGTAATTAATTTTGGGGCAATTTTATTTATTTTTGGGGGATTGTATTCCGTCCCCATTCACATCTTCAATCTCCTTCTATTGTGGTTGTATTCCGCCCCCATTTCTCTTGTAATTGTGTGCTTGCGTGTTTATCGCTTTCTTTTATCGCTTTATTTATCACTTTATTTATTGCTTTCCTTTTACCGCTTTTGGATGCTTGAGATGCGCTTTTATTTTTAATGCATTGATCGCGTGAGGTGAGAGATACAATTTTAAGAAGTTAAAAGCTCACTTATAATTAACCAAAGCATAAATAAGAGTGAAGTTCCGAACACTATATCTCTGGTCTTGACCAATAGAGGTGAGAGACATTTCCCAATTTCTTATAAGTTAGGTGGCGACTCCAAAATACCTCAAAGGTGCCTATAAGTGCCATTAGGCTAGGAGGTGCTTCCTAGTGTTCTATTGGGAGGGATATATCTATGATGTCTTATGGCGCCCATGATCAAAAGATGCGAACCTATCCCTCGAATCCCAAAGGCGGATTCAATGGCGAGGGCCCTTGCTGGGTTCCGGAGTGCGTCACAGTGGCGACTCCACTGGGGAGGTGTTTGAGACTTCACTTTGAAAGTGCTTTGGTTAAAAATATAATTGAGTTTCTAAAACTTAAAATTCCATCTCTTTTCAAAATTGCATTGCATTTTAGAGCCTTAGTATTATGCTAGTTGGTCCCCTATCTCACCTCGGTGCGTTCCCGAAGCACGACCCTACTTTCACTCAGTGTAGGGAAGTGTTAAGGATAATCACCAGCCCAAGTCTCGTACCATTAAAGGTATATCAAATGGAGACCCGATCGGTCGCTACGCTCATGATGCGCTAGACCCGTTGGCAGGGACCATGCTTGGGTAGCCCTAAAGTATCATCACCTTGGCCAAAGCTCATATAATGGCAAATAGAAACTTCCACTAAGTGGTATGCTCCTTAATACAATGCTTGTGATGTAGGCCGTCACGTATTAAACAAGATCAAGCAAATTAAGTGGTCCTTTATCAAAGGCTTTTATGCCCCGGTAGGCCCACCTTAACTTGATTGAATTGCCCAAATACGTAATGGCCAAAACTCATGCGTATGTTCATTAGACTAGAGCTGTTATGCTGCCGACTTTTTGCCGTGCACTTCACACGTTCATAGGGTTCCCTGTTGACCCATGGACTAAGCCCACCTAAGAAAGATACCACATTACCCTGTGTGTGGGAGAAATAAGGTTGGAAGGGTCTGTTTGCTTGCATGTGATTGTGGATACTACATCAACACGACCATACATTCTTAATGCCATCCATGCATCATGCTAACCATTTTTAACTTTTCAGCCATCATAGATCCATTTGAGTGGTCCAGAGATCCTAGTGGGAGGTTGGTCAGAAATTAAGTAGTTGAGCCGTCAGGTTTAGCATCGGCATCGGGTTCAAATTTAGATAGAAGCTCAGACTCTTATTTAGAACAATCCCCTAGATCAGTGATGGCAGACTTACCGTAAGATTTGAGTGCTTTAACAATGCAAGACTTGGACAGAAGGTTTGAGGATTTCGAAAGAAAGATGCTTGCTATGATGGGAAACCTTATCGCCCAGATGGCACCGAATACTGGACAGCCATCTGTGGCTCCAGTTGTTGAGCCAGTTGAAACACCTACTGTGGGGGAGGTTCCCATACCAACTATGAATGTGCAACAACCGGCCGTCGAGCCCGAAACGGTAGCCTCAATTGAACAAAGAAAAGAAAGGGTTCCATATCCGAGGGATGATTTCTTGGAAGAGGAGGAAGACGAGCCAGTGATCCCTCAGGCTGTGAGGTGTAGGGTCCCCAAGGTAGAGGATGACGTGGTAAAAAAGATGGAAGAGAAGATGAATGCTATCACTCGCCTACTGTCAACCGGAAAAGGGGTCATTCCCAAAGACATAGATTTGGGAGATGAAGAATTACTGCCCTAGAGGTTCAAGATGCCGGATTTACCGAAGTTTGATGGTACTTCAGACCCCTCGGTATACATCAAACAATATGCCCTGGTCATGAAGGGCACAGGACTTATAAAGAAGCAAAAGGTGGAGTACTTCTGCCTTAGCCTGACAGGGTCGATGATCGACTGGTACCACGGACTGGATAGAAGGTCAAAAGAAGACTGGCATCTGCTGACGGGGGAATTCATGAGACAGTACGACTGTAGTACGAGAATAGAGGTAACTATGAAGGACCTGGAATTGTTACAGCAAAGGGCTGGGGAATCCTTTCATGAATACCTCACGCGATGGAGGAACAGAGTTATGAAAATGAAGTGAAAGCCAGACACTCCAGACCAGATAAGATTGTTCATCAGAAATGCAAGTCCGTATTTGAGAGAGGGGCTCAAGATGAAGGGACTGAAGGATTGGGAATCCTATAGCGATTGAAGCTGAATCGGAGTACTTGGCGAAGAAAGCCAGTAATGACAGTTTTGCTCGGAAGAACTTTGGGACCTAAGGAGGGAATAGGCCAAGTGGCGCCGGAAGCAGCAGCAATCGGGTAGGTAAGACAGCGAAAGTTTCAGCCACTGAGGCAAACCAGAGATACTAGTCGAATCTGGGAAGGTCATTATCTTGGGTTCTAGAAAGACTGATGAAAGAGGGAAAACTCCAGCCATTACCAGCCAGACAGGCTAAAACTCACAGCCAACCGAGTCACAGGGGAGATCAATATTGTGCTTACTATCAGCACACCAGCCATCTCACGGATTATTGCAGAAATTTACGGGACCGAGTCCAAGATCTCATCGATAGTAAGCAAATCTCCGATCCCGAGAAGAGGGAAAAAAAGAAGACGACCGGGTACAATGCTGTTCCTCCACCTGTTTTGATGATAGGTTCAAGTCTGCCAGAATGGTTTGTGTTAAAGGACCTTTACGGAAATGATTATGTGGTTGTTGTCCGCCCCGAGCAAGAGGTTAGTGGGGAGAAGCCCCAGGTTAGTATGATAGAATGTTGGGACTCAACCAGTGAAAGTGAGACTGAAGGAGCCGATGAGCCGGAGGATGTGTGGAACTCTGGGGGTGAAGAAGGGGTACAAGAAGTGCAGGCTGTAACCCGCAGTGGAAGAATAGTCCCAGAAGTAAAAAGGTCGCAAGATCCAGTGCCAACAGCAGCAGAAAGTGAGCCAAAGGAGAGTGCTATAGTCAAACAACTAAAGAAGACAATGGCTCAAATATCTATATAGGACCTTCTGAGACAATCCCCTTCCCATCGACAGAAGCTAGTAGAGGCTTTGAGCAAATCCATTGTGGCAACTACGATTTCTCCATCTGATCTGCTGGATCTTGTGAAAGGAGAGTCTAGAGAGAAGTTAGTATATTCTGATGCCGACTTGCCAATCAAGGGCTAAAATTACAACCAGCCACTATACATCAAGGCACAAGTGAATGGCAAGCACACAGCGTGCGTCATGGTTGATGATGGATCGTCCATAGTTGTTTGTCCACTAGTGGCACTGCAGGATTTTGGACTTGATGAGAGCATGCTTAGTAGATCGGACTTGACTATCACGGCATATAATAACTCTCGAAGACAGGCATCAGGGACATTCAGAGCTTTGGTTAAAACTGGGCCCATGGAGACGGAAGTAGAGTTTTTAGTTTTGTCCATCCCAGCGAACTTCTCAGCCTTACTAGGAAGGTCATGGTTCCATAAATTAGGGGAAGTGCCATCCACACTACACCAGATGATCATAATACCACACGAAAGGGAGGCGGTAACCATCAGAGCAGCTAGAGAAAACCAGGTATCCGCCTTGGGGATTGCGAACCAACCGTTTAGTGGCTTCCATGTATCAGTGATTGGGGAAGAGCAAGGTTCAGTGGGCAGCCCTCAAGCAGTGAATATGATAAAGAAAATGCATTTTCTCCCAGGGGCTGGTCTGGGTAAGAATTCACAAGGACTACAGTCAGCCATCACTACACGAGGCCAGAAGAATCGAAAGGGTCTGGGGTACAGAGGTGAGTGCAGCAAGGAGAAGGAAGTGCCAAAAGAGATCCCTCATGTTTCCAAGAGTTTCATTCCAGCCTCCTCAGTCTACGCCTATGCCGAAGATGAAGAGCCCCAGTGGGTAGATAGAAGGATTGTGCCAGGCTTTGAGATCTTTAATGATGTTTTCGACTAGAAAGTTGGAGTGATCAAGACTGCAAAGGATTTCTGGGATGAAGAGGTGATGACGCAGTGCAATGTTTGGGACAGGGATAAGCCCGAAGAAATTGTCATAGAGAAGCTGTTAGCTACCCGACTGAAGGGGAAGGAGAAGATAATAGAGCCAGATGTGGAGATTGGAGGTCTGAAGATTTCATCAGGGCCAGCTGAAGAGCCTCCAGCAAGCCAAGAAGTCGAAGCACGGTCGGCTGCAACATCGGCCCCAGCAAGCGATGAAGACAATAGTGTTTTAGACACTCTTTTTATGCCTGAACTGTTTAATGATGACAATGTTAACTTTCCTAATCATATTAATGAAATGAACAACTTTGCTTAATTGTGTGGTGTTTCTGATGATTTCATCTCTCACTATCATGGACATGATGCATTCATTTTTTATATCAATTTAACTAGCACAACTGCATTTAATCTCGGAACTTTGGAAAACCCGAAGGAAATTTTGATAGCATCAGATCTAACTCCTGAGGAGAGAATAAAATTTGAGAGAATTTTAAGAAAATATGAAAAGGTCTTTGCCTGGACTTATGAAGACATGCCAGGAATCGATCGAGGCATCACCGAACATGCCATCCCAACTTACCCAGAGTCTAGACCGGTCAAGCAGAAACTCAGGAGACTTAGGCCAGAATGGACACAAAAGGTAAAAGAAGAGATCCACAAGCAGATTGAGGCTAAGTTCCTGGTAGAAGTTAAGTACCCGACCTGGTTAGCCAATGTTGTCCCAGTAGTCAAAAAGGACGGTAAGGTGCGTGTGTGTGTGGACTACCGAGACCTAAACAAAGCCTGTCCAAAAGACGATTTCCCTTTACCCCATATCGATGTGCTGGTGGATAGTGCAGCTGCCTGTATGATGTACAGTTTTGTAGATGGGTATGCGGGATACAATCAGATACTCAACAAGATTGTGGATCGGATCAAGATAGACTTCATTACAGAATGGGGTACATTTGCCTATCGAGTTATGCCTTTCGGACTGAAAAATGCTGGGGCAACCTATGAGAGAATGGCGACAAAGATTCTGAATGACCTGATTCACAAAGAGGTAGAGGTGTATGTTGACGATATGATGATCAAGTTAGCTACCAGGGAAGGTCACTTCGAGGCTTTGGAAAGGTTCTTTCAACGGATTGATAAGTATAATTTGCACCTCAATCCCAAGAAGTGTATATTTGGAGTCACCTCAGGTAAGCTGCTGTGTCATGTGGTGAGTCAAAGAGGTACCGAAATAGACCCTGATAAGGTTAAGGCTATCAGAGAGATGCCATCGCCCCATAAAGAAAAAGAAGTTAGGAGCTTCCTAGGAAAGCTTCAGTACATTAGCCGGTTCATCGCCACGTTAGCTTCAGTATGTGAGCCTATCTTCAAACGTCTCCGAAAGAATCAGCCAGTTCGGTGGAATGACAACTGCCAGAAAGCTTTTGATGTCATCAAGAATTACCTTCTACATCCCCTGGTTCTACAGCCGCCATGACCTGTTAAACCGTTGATGCTTCACCTAGTAATAGAGGAAAATTCTATAGGTGCCATGATGACCCAAGAGGATGCGTCCGGGATTGAATTTGCGGTTTACTATCTCAGCAACAAATTCCTTCCTTATGAAGCCAAGTATGTCGAGGTGGAAAAGATTTGTCTGGCGGTAATTTGGGCTTCAAAGAAATTGAGACATTATTTCCATTCCTATAAGGTGCAAGCAGTCGCCAAATAAAACCCCCTTCAGTACCTTCAGGAGGCACCCTCGTTGCTAGGAAAAAAAATGAAGATGGCTAATACTACTACAGGAATTTGATGTGGAGTACGTCACAAGAAAGACCATTATGGGTCGGGCAGTTGCAGAATTTCTTGCTGAACACCCGATTGAGGGAGACCAGTTCGAATACAATTTCCCAAATGAGGATGTCATGGCCATAGCGGTGCAAAGGTGGCAGATGTTCTTTGATGGGGCAGTCAATAGAAAAGGGGCAGGAGCAGGGATCATCCTTACCACCCCGGACGGTGATAAGCTGCCATTAGCAAAGAAGTTGAGATACAGGGCGACCAATAATGAGGCAGAATATGAAGCTTGTATTTTCGGATTAGAAGCATTGCTGGCTCTGGGGGCAAAGACCGCAGAAGTTTATGGGGATTCGTCTTTGGTAATTCATCAGATCAAGGGGGAATGGTCAGTTAAGGAAGAGAGACTGCCGCCCTATATGAAGCACTTGAAACTTTTGAGTAGCCAGTTCGAGACTTGCACTTTCCATTTCGTCCCTAGAGATGAAAATCAGTTGGCTGATGCTCTCGTAACATTGGTATCCATGTGGGATAATCCAGTAGGGATTGCTATGAGGCTCGTCTTGATTTCTAGTACAAAAAAAACCTTGCTTCGAAACTGAATAAGTAATGGATGTCGAGGCCGCCGATGGAAAACCTTGGTATTATGATATTCAGAATCACTTAGAAAAGTCGGTCTTTCCAGAGGAAACCACTAAAAAGGACCAAAGGATGATTAGAAAATTGTCCTCTCAATTCATCAGTGTGAATGGGGATTTGTATAAGAGGCAAGCAGATGGTATCCAATTAAGATGCTTGGCAGAGAAAGAAGCCAAAAGGGTTATAGAGGAGGTTCATGCCGGTGTTTGTGGGGCCCACATGAATGGCCTGGCTTTAGCGAAAAAGATCATGCGCCAAGGATTTTATTGGCTCACAATAGATGCGGACTGCTCAAAATATGTGAAGGAGTGCCAGTTATGCCAGCAGTATGCGAACTTGAGGCATGTGCCAGTTTCCAAGCTACATAACTTAACGTCTCCATGGCCGTTCACGGTTTGGGAAATAGATATCATCGGGGAGATACATCCCATAGCCTCCAACGGACATAGATTCATCGTAGTTGCTATCGACTATTTTACCAAATGGGTAGAGGCCGAATCTTTCAAGAAGGTCGATGCTTGGGACATGGCCAAGTTCATTGATAAGAACCTAATATGCAGATATGGTCTCCCGCATCATGTTATATTCGACAATGAGGTCCAGTTTATGGCAGAAACTAAGCAGGTGCTTCAAAAATACGGAATCCGGCACCACAAGTCTTCCCCCTATTGCCCTCAGGCTAATGGTATAGTTGAAGCGGCAAATATAAATGTCAAAAGAATATTAGCCAAGATAGTCCAAAGCTATAAAGACTGGGCAGAGAAGCTGTCATTTGCACTTTGGGGCTACAGAACTACGGTCAGAACCTCTACAGGGGCAACGCCGTTCTCTCTGGTATACGAAACCGAAGCAGTTCTACCGGTCGAAATTGAGCTGAAATCGTTAAGGGTAGCTATGGAAGCCAAGATCCCGGAGATAGAATGGGCACAATAACGACTATTGCAGCTGAATCTGTTGGATGAGGATAGGTTGCGAGTGTACTACCACAATCAGGTTTATCAGAAAAGGTTGGCCCGATCCTTTGGTAAGAAGGTCCAAAAGCACCGACTGAAGGAAGGGGACTTGGTCTTTAAGATGATGAGGCCGAGAGTGCCAGACATACGAGGAAAATTCAGGCCAACCTGGGAAGGTCCGTTCATGCTAAAGAAGTTATGGGCAGCAATCTTAACAAACAGCGATGGGAATGAATTCAGACAACCGGTCAACGTCGACAGGCTAAAGAGATTCCATGGCTAAAGTCCAAAATAAAAAGAAGAAAATAAATGCCCCGCGTCAAAAATCGGAAAAATGCGGCCTTGCTAAAATTGGGCGCCCTGTCAGGGTGAAAACCGAAGAAAGGCATCCTGGGCAAAAATTGAGGGCCGAGAGAAGATGTTCAATCGAGAAAACCCGAGAGGGCCGATTGATAACAAGAGTTTGATGCTTACAAGATCTATTCCGAGATTAGGTGTAGTCTTCTGTTTTTTGAATTCTTGTCAAATGAGGGTCATGTATGATGAAATTATATAGGAATGTACACAAATTTTGGCAATGAATAAAGGAGTTCAGTTTGCATTTTCGTCAACTTTCAGTTCCGTCTTAAGAAGAATCTATCGTTTATCTAATAACTATTGTCTAATTGCCTCTGTTAAAAGGCATCTGAATAGAATACGCGTTGATCACCCTCAGTAGGGGTTCCCATGATGACCGTCCCTCTCAAAAAAAAAAAAGGCCGTTAGAGATGAAAACCGTGACTGGCGCTCTAACCAAAAACTAGGCCAAAGGGCAGGGTGAAAACCTGGGAACAGGCAATCTGCCCTACAAAAAATAAAATAATGGTAAAAGTCGTTGGATTGGGTTGGGTTCATTTCAGGCAAAAAATAAGGCACAGGGTTATGTGAAAATCCGACAAGGACGCATTTCCCGCTAAGAAAAGCTAGTGTGAAAATCTACAAGGGACGCAATACCTTTAATCAATGACTTCCGATGTCGAGCGATAAGGCAGCATCACCCCGGACAATCCCTTTCAAGCAGAGGCGCGCGTCGGGCAGCTCTCCCTTAAAAATTATGAGTCAGAGTCCCCAAACCAGGATGGCGCCTTCAGACCCTTGGGGGCATAATCGACCAAACAAAGCCACGAGTCGCTTCAGCTGAAGTTATCGCACCTCGACCACTGGGCCACTCAGATGAATGGTGTCACCTGCATCTTGCATAACATATGCATATGCACATGCAAACTTACCCTTGCATACAAGTCTCTTTTGATTCTGCAAAAAAGTCTGGCGCCTTCACACACTGACAAGCTGGTGTTTATCAGTCGCTCAGTCGTGGTTTCACACACCGACAAGCTGGTGTTTCATCAATCACGTTCTTCAAAGTCTGGCGTCTTTACACACCGATAAGCTGGTGCTTATCAGTCGCTCGGCCATGGTTTCACACATCGACAAGCTGGTGTTTCATTAATCACGTTCTTCAAAGTCTAGCGCCTTCACACACCGATAAGCTGGTGTTTATCATTCGCTCAGCCATCGTTTCACACGCCGACAAGCTGGTGTTTCATCAATCACATTTTTCAAAGTCTGGCGCCTTCACACACCGACAAGCTGGTGTTTATCAGTCGCTCAGTCGAAATTTCACACACCGACAAGCTGGTGTTTCATCAATCACGCTCTTCAAAGTCTGGCGCCTTCACACACCGACAAGCTGGTGTTTCATCAATCACGTTCTTCAAAGTCTGGCGCCTTCACACACCGATAAGCTAGTGTTTATCAGTCGCTCAGTCGTGGTTTCACACACCGACAAGCTGGTGTTTCATCAATTACGTTCTTCAAAATCTAGCGCCTTCACACACCGACAAGCTGGTGTTTATCAGTCGCTCAGCCGTGATTTCACACGCCGATAAGCTGGTGTTTCATCAATCACGCTCTTCAAAGTCTGGCGCCTTCACACACCGACAAGCTGGTGTTTATCAGTCGCTCAGCCGTGATTTCACACATCGACAAGCTGACGTTCATCAATCACGTGACCAACAATAATTCCATAACGCCGACAAGCTAGCAAGACCAAGTTCGGAAAAGCGACCGCCTCAGGTATGCATCCTTCCCCTTCTCTTCTGAATTTTGGCTCACTTAGGCACCTGCGTTCTAAGTTCCCCAAAATTGGGGGCAACTGTAGACACCGGGTCCCGAGGTGGTCCAAGATCAGAATTACCCAATGATGAAAGCGATACTTGCTAGTGAAGGTGTCAGAAAAATGCTCCCCGTGTCGAAAACTCCCTTTGTTTCATTTTTATTTTTATCCTTATTTTTATGATTTATGTTTTTATTTTTATTTATTTTATTCCTTTTCATTTTATTTTTAGTTTTTTTATTTTTATTTTTTCTCGCGTGCGGGCAGGTCCCACTGTGCGCGCAGCCACCCGCGTGCGCGTAAGGCTGCACGCGCAGCTGTACTGCACGCATAAGCTGCGTTGCGCGCACAGCTGTACGGCGCGCGTGGTAAGGGAGTTCCTCGCGCGCGTTCTCCCCCTCTCCACGTGGCCATTTGGCCCGTGCTGTCCCTTTCTGTCCTTTTTCTGATTTTCCTTCTTTTCCAGTCTGATTTTTTTCAGTCTTTAATTTTTTTATGCTAATTTGGATCAACTAAAATGAAAGATTTCCTGTCCCTTCCTATTTTTGGCCAGGTCTGAGAATTAAGAGGGGACGACAACCTTGATTCAAAAAAAAAAAGGGTCTTTGATTTTTGCTCTCTAGCTTTTTCCTTTTGCTCTCCAGGAAACATTTTCTTCTTCAAAAATTCTTCAAAAAAATCCTCAAGTTTTATTCTCAAGTTTAAATTTTTCTTCTTTAGCAACATTTTATCTTGGGTTTGATTTGAACAAGGAAAATTAATTTCCTTTGCTCAAAACTCCCACCAAAAATATATTTTCTAGATTTAAACATGTTCGCAAACATCAATTTTTACATTTTTTTCAAATATTCACCGCCACAAATTCGACAAGGGGAGCGGATTGAGACATCCAATTTCCGATCTATAAATTCTTAGGATAAACATTTTTGGACTCGTTCTAATTTATTTTTTTCTTTTTTCATAATATTTATTGTTGTTAATATTATTATTTTTGCTATTATTACCATGTCTATTATCCATTTTTAGCACTTTAATGTGTTAATATCACTATTAATAAATTATTTGTTTGCTCTAATTTGATTTTTATGTCCATTCACCATTATTACTATTATTATTATTAGTATTATGTTTGCTTTTATGCTATTCATCATCATTAGTATTATGTTTGCTTTTATGTTGTCATTGTGGTTATTTGTCTTAATCTATGATGCCACTATTATTATTTGTCTTAAATATTTATTATTATTATCATTCATTATTATTTTCATTATTGCTATTATTATGTTGTTGCTATTCTTATTACTATTATTATCTTTATGTCATTAACTTACTTTGAGCTTATTTTACGTTTGCTAGTTTTTACTATCGTATTATTATTATTGTTATTATTATTATTATTATTATTATTATTATTATTATTATTGTTATTGTTATTATTATTATTATTATTATTATTATTATTATTATTATTGTTATTATTATATTGTTGTTACTATGCCATGATTATTTATTGTTACCATCACTATAATTTTATTGTTGTCATTATCTTGCCTTTATTTGATTAATTTCTAAAACTATTACTAATGTTTCTGATATTATTTTTTGTCTGAGATTTATTTTGGGTTGCACTGTATGAGCTTTCCCATGGTTCCCCTGTTGGGTCGCCACACATAGATGAGTCTCTCGGTTGGGTGAGATCATTCTATGCCCTCTCTCTTTGTTGTGCTTGTTTGTAAATATTTATTTTATTTATGCACGCGTGGGGTAAAAAATTACAAAAATATGTCTATAATTAAATTGGAATTTTTACTAACAAAATGGGGACCAATGTCCCTTGTTTTAGCCCAACCATAAAAACATCACAATAAAACGAAGAGTTAGTTTTCTCTAAAAATGGGATCACTCATCCCGATTTTCAACTCAACAATTAAAATTACTCTTCGAACCCTCTTTAAATAAATGCGAAGGAGCCAATGTTCCCAAACCTTCAAATAGGCACAAAGGAACCAATGTTCCTAAAATAATGCCCCGATTTATGCATGTCCTTTTATTCTGATCTTGTGTGAGTGTTTTAAATTTATGTTCATTTCCTTTTGGGCCCTTGTAATTAATTTTTGGGCAACTTTATTTATTTTTGGGAATTATATTCCGTCCCCATTCACATCTTCAATCTCCTTCTATTGGGGTTATATTCCGCCCCCATTTCTCTTGTAATTTTGTGCTTGCGTGTTTATCGCTTTCTTTTATCGCTTTATTTATCACTTTATTTATTGCTTTCCTTTTACCACTTTTGGATGCTTGAGATGCGCTTTTATTTTTAATGCATTGATCGTGTGAGGTGAGAGATACAATTTTAAGAAGTTAAAAGCTCACTTATAATTAACCAAAGCATAAATAACAGTGAAGTTCTGAACACCATATCTTTGATCTTGACCAATAGAGGTGAGAGACCTTTCCCAATTTCTTATAAGTTGGGTGACGACTCCAAAACACCTCAAAGGTGCCTATAGGTGCCATTAGGCTAGGTGGTGCTTCCCAGTGTTCTATTAGGAGGGATACATCTATGATGTCTTATGGCACCCATGATCAAAAGAAGTGAATCTATCCCTCGAATCCCAAAGGTGGATTCAATGGCGAGGGCCCTTGCTGGGTTCCGACGCGCGTCACACCTACCAATAGGTCTAGCTCATCACGAGCGTAATGATCGATTGGGTCTCCATTTGATATACCAAAAGGTACTAGGCTTAGGGTGGTGATTATGCTTAACACTTTCCCACATTGAGTGAACATAGTGTCATACTTCGAGAACGCACCGAGGTAGAATAAGGGTACAACCTAACATAATTATATGGCTCTAAAATGATGCAATGTAATTTTTGAAAAGAGATAGGATTTTAAGTGTTAAAAACTCAATTATACATTTTAATCAAGACACTTTCAGAGCAAAATCACAAAGTCTCCAGTAGAGTCCCACTGTGACGTGCGCCGAACCGAGAAGGCCCTCATTAAGATGCCCGCTTTTAGGGCTCAAGGGATTGGTTCTCGTTATTTGATCTTGGGTAACATGAGAAATTTTAGAATCCCCTCCCAATAGAACATTGGGAAAGTTCATCTAGCCTCATGGAACTTTCAGGCACCTTTGAGATATTTTGTAGTCACCACCAAATTTACAAGAAATTGGGAAAGGTAATCTAACCTTGGGGGTCTTAAACCAGAGAAAGTGTTCGGAACTTCACTCTTATTAATGCCTTGGTTAATTATAAATGAGTTTTTAGATTAAAAAATTTCATCTCTCTTCTCACGCGATTAATGCAATTTATTTAAAGGCGCAATTCAATCATTGAGAAAAGCAGTAAATGAAAGTTATAAAGAAAGTGGTAAATAAAGCAATAAACACGCAAAACCATATTATTATAAGATAAGAATTGAGACAAATACAATCCCCAAATGAAAAGAAAAGCTAAATAAAATTGCTCCAAAAATAATTAATTACAAGGACCCATAAAATATATAACATAAGTCTAAACAATTAAGCAAAATTAAACAAAAGAGGAGCCATGCATAAATCGGGATATTTATTCGATTCAGAAATATTGGTTCCTTCATCCTCACTTAAAAAGGGATCGAAGAGTTGTTTTGGCTATTGGCTTGAAAACCGGAATGAGTGATTCCATTTTTTAAAAATTTAACTCTTCGTTTTAATTCGTGATATTTTTACATTTATTGGCTAAGATCAAGGACATTGGTCCTAATGTATTAATAAAATCTCAATTTAGTCGTAAAAATATTTTTTTGATTTTTTAATTTACACGCTTATCAAATAAAACTATTTTATAAACAAAAACAATCATACAAATAAAAGGGTTGGTAAGGTCTCACACAAGCGATATGATTTTCTACGCGCCGTGACCCTTCAATTTGGTCACGCGAATGCTCACACAAGCAAGATCACATTTCAATCCCAAACAAGAAAAATAACAGTAAAAATATTAGTAATCATTCTAAAATTAGCCACATAACATAAAGGCAAGAGGAATATAAAACATGATTAACATGCATGTAGAAAATAAAATGGGTTAAATTGAACACACTAATTTAATACGCATACAACTCACATGCAAAGGGAATTAAAAATTAGTCATACAAAAATATAGTAATAATAACAATAACAATGATAGAAATAATAATAACAAGAATAATAGTAGCATTAATAATAATAATAATAATAATAATAATAATAATAATAACAACAACATTAATAATAATAATAATAATAATAATAATAATAATAATAATAATAATAATAATAATAATAATAACAATACTACAATAATAATGATAACATTAACAATAATAATAATAATAATAATAATAATAATAATAATAATAATAATAATAATAATAATAATAATAAGCCAATGAAATTAAATAAATGAAAATGAGGAAGGTAAATAAACATGTAATAGAAAATAATAATATTTAGACATAAAATAAAAAAATAAATTAAATTTAATAAAATGAAATGAAATAGCAAAAATAAATAGATCCAAGAATATTTACCCTCAGATTTGATGATTTGGAAGCAAGATGTCTCAATCTATTTTTTTCTTATCAAGATTTAAAAATAAACTCAAAATAATTTATCAAAAAAATCAAGAACACAAAAAAACTCAAAAAAAAAATGATTTTTGATGTTTTGATGAGAAAATCCAAGTTAAGAAAATTGATTTTCCTTCCTCAAGTTAATCCCAACTCATCAAATATTTTTTAGATCAAAGAAAAATCAAGGAAAGATGAAGGAAAGAAATTTTTGCTCTCAAAAATGAGTTTTTCTCTCAAGAAAACTCTCTCCAAACTCTCCAAGTTTTCTTCTACAAAACCCCCCCTTTTCTCTTTTCAAAATATTCTATTTATATCCATTTTCAAGAAAAATCCTAATCTAATTAAGAAAATAATTTAGAAATGCAAAAAATGCTTAAAAATGGGTTAAAAACCCAAAAAACCTCTTTTTTGGCGCGGACAGGGCCTGCTAGCGCGCCCAGGTGCGGGCTGCGGGGCGCACGTCAGCGCCCACACCTCAGGGAATGCGCCTCAGGAGCTGCGTGCACATCGGCGGCCGCGACGTCATCGAATTTTTTTTTTTAAATCAAAACTTTTTGACATAAAATTAATACTTCCAATCCCCTTTTTATTATTTTTAATTTCTATTTTTATTTTTAAAATATATATTTTTTATTTATTTTTTAAAAGACAATTTTGACAAGGAAACGAATCGATCCTCACTTTTTTTTTTTGCCAACAAATCGGTCTTTATTTTTATCATTGGGTAATCCTGATCTTTGACTGTCTCGGCACCCGGTGTCTACAATAATCATGTAACTTGAAACAACTATCCTTCTCATGACCCTCTATTCTACAAAAATCACAAAATCTATCTTCTTTCTTCTTAAAATCTTTCTTCTTAAAACTTCCTTTCCCTTCATTGTGCTTATCTAATCCAAAGCTTTTAACAAGCATAGCACTACCATCAACATTATCACGCATCATGTTGATCTCTCGTTGTCTCTCTATGCAAAGCACCATACCTTGTTAACGTTCAGTATAAGATCAGATGTTAAGATCTAACTCCTAATATTATCAAAGCTTTGATTCAGTCCCATCAAAAACTGAACAACTTTATTTCTTGTATCAATCTCTTCAAGTTTGTTGCTTAATTGACAGCTACAACCATTACAAGAACAGACCGGAATAGGTTTCAACCTGGAGATCTCATCCCAACATTTATGAAGTTTACTATAGTAAATTGTAAAAGAACTGCTTCCTTGTTCAATAGAGGTTATTTCTCTCTGAATCTGGTATATTTGAGGCGTATTATTACTATCTCCAAATCTTTCCTCCAATAAATCGGGTTGATTTCACTTACGGTCACTCAACTTATCACTTATCGCGCAAAAGTAACCGACTTTTTTTTTCTTACTTAAATGTCACTGAACTTTTAACATTTTTTCAAAAAAGTCATTTTAACCGGAATCCGGCGATGACCCTTGCCGGATTGATGATATGGCATGCCATATCAGAAAATACATGTCGTTTAACAATATCTACAACAAATGCTACATCTAAATCAATTTCACTCACGGTCACTAAACTTATCATTTATCGCCCAAAAATAACCAATTTTCTTTTTTTCCAACTTAAATGTTACTGAACTTGTAAAATTTTTGCAAAAAAATCATGTATGTACTATTCGTTGCCACGTGTCATATACCATGTTATCAATCCGGTAAACGTTCTTGTCGGATTCCGGTCAACATGACTTTTTTGCAAAAATATTAGAAGTTCAGTGATATTTAAGTAAAAAAAAAAAGTCGGTTACTTTTGTGCGATAAGTGATAAATTGAGTGACCATGAGTGAAATTGACCCCAAATAAATCCCATAGAATCTTGGAAGTAGGACTATAAATTAAGGTTTTTACTATCTCTTTACTAATGGAATTCAGGATCCATTGTTTGATCATACAATCCACCTTCCTCCAGTGCTTGTATTCTAGTGCATTGTCAAATGAAGGTTTAACCGAGCCATCAATAAAACCCAGCTTATCCTTTGCTTCTAACGAGTTTACCACAGAGACACTCCAACTCACGTAATTGTTTACAGTAAGAAGAGTAGTCACCAAAACCATTCCAACGTGATCTAAACTATGTAGTTGCAGCGGATCATCATCTACATGAATTCTTGGAGCTTGTGGAACAAATCGTCGACTTTCTTCTCCTGTACCTGCAGTTTCAACATCATCTCCAGTAGGCGCAATTCAAGAAATTCTAGATCTCAAACCTAGCAATCAAGAATCCAGATCTTCGAAAAAAGAACTTCACAATCTAGTAACACATATTGGAATAACAATAAACTCCAAAAAGTGAAAATAGAAGAAAATACAAGCTTCTATGGATCAAAGAACCGAAATGGCTCTGATACCATGTTCAAACCCTAAGCTTCCATCAAAACTTAACAAACGACGGGAAGAAAAAAGCTAGAAGAAAATGAAAAATATATCTTGTGTATTAACTCATGAAAAACAGAGTATTAGAGTTAGTCTGTATATATACAGAGCTGCCCAACTAATAAAGACAAAACTAATCTAACTAACTGAAATAAATACAAAACGGTGAGTATTGTTATATTAGTAAAACGATGAGAATTGTTGTAACAGTTCTTCATAAGTGTTCGAGGATGGTGAGTGTAAAATTTTCTAATTAATATATTAAGTTTTGAGTTTATTTAATTGAGTCATCTCTAATAATATTCAACAGTGTGATCAAGAAACTAACCTCTTTTTACATAAGAATGATAAAAAAAAAAATGGCATTTTTAGATCAAAGGAAAACATCCAGGTCCCTTTAAACTCTTATCCCATCCCCCCACAACAATAACTGGCCATTTTCAAATATCCTGAAAATCAGAATTGGTTCCAAGATGTTTGGAGAAGGTTTTATTTTTTTTTATTTTAAGGAAAAGAAGAGGAATGGAAGAAGAAGAAAGAAATCTTTGAGTTTTGTTCCTTTTGTTCTCTATCCGGATTTACTGATCGCAGAGTTTCTTTGTTTTTTGCTTTTTTTGATTGTTAATTGTTGATTGTTATTTTCAGTGGCTCACATTTATAGAAGAAAAAGTTGTACCCTTGGCCTTTAACCCTATGATTTTCCAATCAGAATCATTTCAGCAATTTGGGCCCAACTGGTTAACTTAGGCTTGCTAAATGGATCCAAAATTTCATGCAGGCCACATTTAATTACCATTCAAAAAAAAATGTATTTATTTATTTGTTTACTTCATTTTCATGATGTAATTAAATCACTCTATGTCATGTAATCTTTCTAGTATTTGATTTATGCTCATTTGTAAATAAGTATTGTATTATTGTGTTTTTTTAATAAAAATGAAAATTATTTGATATCTCCGAAATGGGTTCAAAAGCAGGCCAAAGCCCAATTCCCCCCTTTCATAGAGTCATACGGACATGGGCCTCAAGCCCTCGTTAGGCTGATTACACAATGGGCTCTAGGCCCAATGACATAATAGGATAAAAAGGAAACTAAACTCAACTAGGCCCAACAAATTTTAAAAGAAAAGAACTTAAATTCATATGGAACTGTTTAAAACTTGTACTATAATTTAGGGTCAATTTCACTCATTGTCACTCAACTAATCACTTATCGCGCAAAAGTAACCGACTTTTTTTTTCTAACTTAAATGTCACTGAACTTTTAACATTATTGCACAAAAGTCATGTTGACCGGAATCCGGCAATGACCCTTGCCGGATTGATGATTTTTTTGCAAAAATGTTAAAAGTTCAGTAACAGTTAAGTTGAAACAAAAAAAAGTTAATTACTTTTGCGAGATAAATGATAAGTTTAGTGACCGTGAGTGAAATTAATTTAAATGTAGCATTTGTTGAACTTATCAATCCGGCAAGAGTCGTCGCCGGATTTCGGTCAACATGACTTTTGTGCAATAATGTTAAAAGTTCAGTGACATTTAAGTAAGGAAAAAAAAGTCGGTTACTTTTGCGCGATAAGTGATAAGTTAAGTGAATATGGGTGAAATCAACCCCTATAATTTATCATGTTAAAATTTTAAAAAGATTAGCAAAACAAATAAAGTTTGATGGCCGGAAAAAGAAATGTTATCTACAATAATAATAATAACTGCAGTGAATTTTAAAATAATTTCGTGGATATATAAAAAGGGAATGCTGGTATCAAACAATAAATTGCACCAAGAAACCACCAAACTTTATGTGCTTAGTTTTTCTTGTACAGGTCAAATGATGCATAAATATATTCCCATTAAAGAGAAGCAAAGTATTGATTTAGATAACATCATATTGCCAAACCAAGTCCCTACAAATACAATGGTGAAATGTTCCTTTTTATTTGGAGAGAATTTTCATTTATTAATTTATTTTCTCATGGGAGTTGAAACATCGCAATTTAGGGTTGGAAGTTACCATCTTTCATCTTTCAACCAATTAGTTGAGATTTAGTGGGTGAAAAGGTTTAGCTTCAGTAAGTTCTAAAATAAATAAAAGAAATCTCATGGAAATAATTAAGTTGGATATAATCAAATATAATAATTATACTGTCCTTAATGTATTTGCTCTACAAGAGTATTTTGGTCAATGTATATTTGATATTATGAACCATTTATGTCCAAAAATCTTTACCAAGGTGGTTGATCGTGAATTTAATTGACTGGCTTGAAAAGGAAAGGCTTATTTATTTCATAGCAACTATTATCATTAGCAAGATCCAAACTCGCATGGATGCAAAAATATTATAATTAATTTGGTGGGGAGGTTGAAGGTAGTTAGGTATGTATATCAATATAATTAATAGAATGGGTTGTAGTAGTAGTTGGATCGATATTTCAATATTTATTTCTTTCCAAACTCTGTCCTTATTCATCAAGAATATCAACAGTATGATGCCCACAACTTTAGGTAATAATTCTGCTATATCCAATTAAAATTATTATAATACAAACTCTTTAATGTTTATTTTTCCTTTAATCAGAAATTTTTGATTCGAATTTTAAAAATGGAACATCATTAAATATTTTAAAAGGAATATTTTGTCCTTATTTGTGTGGCTGTCTGGCAAGAATTTAGATTTATTAGATCCAACGGGCTTTAAATAGCATAGAGTTAGTTGTACGGAAATAAATATTATAACATAATAAATTTATTACAAATTATAATATGTGTTTATTACAAATACGATTGGGGCCAAAGTGTTTATAAATATTTTTAGATTTTAGAAAATATTGCTACTATAATCTAACGGGGGTTTCGATGTTTCAGCCATTGATGTCTAAACCGACTGAAGTGAATGATATGATTTAGATTTTCACTTTGAAAATGAATTATATTGATAGAAATTATTTTGCTCTCATCATGATTTGCTGGTATATTGGGAAAAGAATGCTATGATTATTTATCGCTAAAAGAATATAGTGCAACAAAAAGTCATTGACCAGTCTGATCTGATGTGTTAGAGTCAAAAATAATTATTTGATTTTGTTGGACTCGGAGTAGTTTTAAATTTTAACACTGCTTACTTTTGAAATTAAACAATTTTTTAACTGGAAATTTTTTTTATATAATATTTAAAAAAATAAAAAATTGGTGCTTATCAAAAAATATTTAAAAAAATAATTTTTTTTATAAAATCGCAGCAACTGTTTGCAGTATTTTGAAATGAAAGCGCAATCAACTATTACAGAGTCAGAAGACCTAAAACCGCAACCAGTCATTTGTTAAGTTAACCAATAATGTATTTAATTATTATTTGTGCTATAATGACATTCATTTTTTTTTATTTAAAAGTAAAAGTAAGTTGCGAATCAGCGAGTTAAAAAAAAAAAAGTTTAAACTAGCTATTAAAGTCGGGTATTTTATTAATTTTAGTATTTTTATCTATAGTCAATAATTATTTTTTTATTATTATTAAAGTTTAAATGTGAAATTATTTTTTTAACTATTTTTTTTTATTTTTATAGTGTTATTTTCTTACTATGTATATTAAATTTTAAAAATAATATTGGTTAAATTTATTTTGATAACATAAATAGGAAAAAAAAATGTACGAATTGAATTATAAAATAAGATTTATTTTTTTTATTTTCATATGATAAATGGTTCATACATACTTAGCTCTAAGAGTCATGATAAATGGTATTATAAGAAAAATCGTGTCTCAAAAATGGGATGATCTGTACAATTGTAGAATCGAAAATGGCAGAATAATATCCGACTATATTATTATAATAAATAAAAAGTTACAAGATATTATAATGAGTGGATATCGGATGATAAAAGCAAAAATGGTGGACGCTTTTTGCATGACATTACCAATTATTTATTTGAATTCTATAATAGAAATTTGTAATAGGGAGCATGTAAAAAAATATGAGGAATTAGTTATAATATTTTTTAAAAATGTAATTAAAGTTAGTAAAGAAAATTTATTAAAAATTAGAGATACTATATCAGTAGATTAAAAAACTTATTAGAGGTGGTACAATTATAATAAATACCTAAATATCATGTTCATTAGAGCATGACAAAAAATATATTATGCAAAAATATTGTGTAATAATATTATGTAATTTATGCATATGTGATAGTAAAGTATAACAATATTTTGTAAATTAAGCATATTTTTTAATAATAATATTAGTGTTTTATTACATATAATAGTCAAAAATTATTTTATGGATGAAACATATAATTGTGAACAAATGGTTTAGGAAAATTATGATAAAATTATTTTGACTTGTAGGTAGTTGGAAGATGTCAACATATACCGACTTTTATTTGCACACCGGAGATGAAATAAATTATGGAGCGACAGGTTTTTAATATGACATATCTGGTCGGAATGCCATTACAAGGAGATTGAGACTTAAAAATAAGCTAACTCTTCCTGAATTGGTTCATAAAATCCACGTTAAATTGGGCTTAGGTATCAACAACGTGGTTTCTAGAATCATATACAAAAGTCTAATGTACAACCGCAGATCAATATGTTGGATGTCAATGGATTTAGTAGAAGACGATGACGTAGATGCAATATTTGATAATTTAAGGAGATATGATGATTATAACTTGGTGAAATTAGTCATTGTAATGGCAGAGGATGGTGGAGGAGCTAGTCTACCTATGTACCCTTACGATTATGAATTTACAAATGAAGTAGTGCAAATGGAAAACATCGAGGCACCTCAACAATTTTGCATAAATGACATAGGCCCTAGTCAGCCAAGGTAGTCCGTAAGTTGACAAGATTTTAAAATGTTCTCTCAATTTAGTGGACATGCAGTATAACATATGGAGAAAAGTCGACAACAACGATCATATATCGACCAAGGAGATATTAATCCCAGTCAGCCAAGACAATCTGTCAGTTTACTGGATGGTGACTTGATTAGAAGGGAGGCATCTGTCGGTTCAGGGCATGATCATATACGCATATCAATAAGCCATATCCCTGCTGCTTGTACGAGTCAATCTAGGCAGTCATTGAGTCAAAGGGTTGGTAATTTTCTACGTAAATCCATTTTTAGAACAAAATCTGGAAGTCATTCAATAGATAGGAATTTTGTTGAGGGAAAAAGTGCAGAGCAAAGTTAAAGTATTGAACACAACAGTCAATGATGTTCTATTTCCCATATCCCAGATGTCAGACAGAAAAGTTCTATTTTTCATATCCCAGTTGTCAGATATAGAAGTTCTATTTCGCAGATCTAATATGTCAATCAATGCCATTCTGTTTCCCAGATTACAGATGCTGCTCCTAGTCAGCATTGGCAGTCTATCTATAGACGAGATGGTGATTTACTTGAAGATCGCATATCTGGCAATATTGCAAATTTGGATGCAAATGGGGGAGCCTATTATTATCCCACTGGTGTAGATTATGGAAATTAACCATCAATTAATTTGGGTGATGAGGACGATTTCGAAGACGCTGCACTTAACAATATTTATCGCTTAATGATGATCCAAAGGCTAAAACTGTAAACATGACTGTAGGAAGTGATAGCTCTAAATTTGGTTATGGTGACGAGTCTGATCATACTCAATACGCCAGTCCATTAACATCAATGCATCCAAGTGGTGAGACAGGCCAGGCTAGGCTAATTTTATGTTTCTATCAGAGCACTATAAAGATATTGACTTCGATGCGTCCCGGGTTGATATATCGGAAGGTGTTTAATATCATACTTAGGATGGTTGCTCTGAGTTATCGATTGAGTTGATTTTCATTAGCAAGGATGAAGCCAAATCTTATGTAAAAATATACTCAATCATGAGAAATATTAACTTCAGAGTTATTGAATCGAAGCCAAACTACTGGGTTATGAGGTGCGCACAGTCTGAAGGTAGGTGCGGATGGAGGTTAAGAGCAATAAGCAAAGAAATAAGTCCTTTGTGGATAATTACAAGGTTTAAGGGACCGCATTCATGCCTACCTGGCAATCTTTCAATTGATCACAGACAATTGGGATCGAAAATTATCCAATTGCATCATAGGTATGGTAAGTAAAAAACCCACCTTTCCTATTGATGTATTATTGCTACTATTAAGCAGCAATTTAAGTTTGATGTATCGTACAGTAAGGCATGGTATGGGAAGATGAAGGCCATAGAGTCTATATTTGGCAATTATGTTGAGTCATTTGAGAGGTTGCCAGGTTTTGTATTTGCTTTGCAAGAATATAATACCGAAATTGTCTATGAGTTTGTGCTACACGATACCCAAGTCCCAAGAATAAAGTAGTTTCAAAGGGTTTTTTGGAGTTTTAAACCTGCCATTGATGGGTTGTTCCCTGTAAGCCAATTCTATTGATCAACGACACTTTCTTGACTGAAAAATTCCAACAGACACTTTTGATATCCAGATCTGTCGATGGTAATGACATGTTGTTCCCAGTTACATTTACGGTTGTGGAGTATAGGAACAAATCAAGTTGGGCTTGGTTCATAACGATGATTAAAAAGTATGTAACTCAACATCTCGGCATTACAGTTATATCAAACCGATATGCTGGTATATTGGCATTGTTTCGGGATGAAAGGAGTGGTTGGAAGGAACCTCTAAGCTTTCACAGGTTATGTTTGTGCCATTTTATAAGTAACTACAACACGCACACAGGAATTCAACAATAAAAAATTCACTTTACAAGGCTGATAAGTAAACAAATCTTTAAAATTATTTATTCAAATTTATTATATGATAATATAATATTGATCCATAATGGTGTAGGTGCACAATTTCAAATGCATAAGTTCTAGCAGAAAATGGATGAAATTAAAGACCCTGTGTGCCGATAATATTTGGACCACTAAAAATTTCATTGAAAAAATCATCTTATTGTACGGTGTGGCTCGTTTGTCCTAAATGTTGTATGGTGCTGCATCTTCTTTATATAAGCTTATGTTCAAATCAACATTTAATCCAGTTGGCACACCTTCAAAGTCATAACATCTTGAAGGGCTAGCTGCAATATCATAAAATTGTTACTAATCGACTAGAGCCATACTAAATGAATTGGAAGTATCTTTAAGAATATTTGGCCATTGTAAAGGTTAAGGGACTAGGTGCAGTCCAGGATGAATAGGAATAGATGCAATTATCATCCGTCTTTCTACCATTCCTTTCCTGCTACGTTTAAAACGATGAAAATCTTTGTACGGTGTTGAGAGTGGTAGTGTCACTCAATAATATGAAACATATTAGTGACACAACAAATCTCTAACGCGCATGTCCACTTGTACAAAAATGTGGCAATAAGTGCATCACATTCTTGTACAACTCCCATTTCATCTACAAAAAAATTAAAAAATCAGAAAAAAAAAATTTCATAAATTAATTTTTTGTAATTATCGACATTCAATAATTTACCATGACTTAAAAAATAAATATAAACTTAATTGAGTGGTTGCAAGTCTAAATCTTCACAATATTTTAAAACATATTTTTACTATTATTATTTCTTAAATCTAATGAGGATTGCCACCTGATACACAATAATGAATCAACTTGTCAGCATATTTTTTTAACAAATAAAACTAAAATTATCCCAACATGAAATATAATAAATAAAATTTACCTATAACCATAAGGTCTGGTCTGATTTAGAACAAAAGTGTGGATAAAGGGCGGCCGAAATTGAAGAAGTCTTTCTTATGCCCACATTTTTATTAACTGGCGATACTCACTAAGTCCATTTGCACTAGGTCGGGTAACATGACATAACTCTCTATATAACCATGCTGATCCCCAGCTATACTCACCGGTTTCAGCTAAATTCTCTAACAGCGAGAGCCACATCATATGTATATAATTATTTAACTATTCTGGACATGATAGTCCACCGATACAACGCAGTATCCAAGCACGGGCAAAGCATTGTATATGGTAGTCCCTTGCATCGGCTGGTAAGTAAAATTTTGACTCAACCATGCCATTTTTATTTTAAGTCCTTTGATGACGTCTTATGAGGGAACTTGCCCCAAAAGTCGAGTACAAATATTAGCCCAGTCATGCCAAAAATGTCCTGTCATAGTAAGTCCTTCGATAGGCAACCCGGTGAGTATTTGTATATCTTCTAGTGTTATTGTTGTTTCACCAACAGGAAGGTGAAAAGTATCTTTTTCTGGTCTCCACCTCTCAATAAGAGCAATTATCAAGTCAACATTAACATGTATTATACCGATTTGCGACACTATATAGAATCCTGATAATTTTAAGTAAGGTATGATTCGCTGATCAATGTTTTTATAATAATTGTCAACACTAGCTTTTTGTGCAAACAAAACATTGTGTTTAACTTAAAAATAAATAAATTATCAGATGAATATATATAATATATATTATTTAAAATTATATAATATTTAATTATATAGTGAAAATATAATTAGAGTTTCGCTTCAAACCGCATCAGCTCGGTGCTTGCCATGCAAAGTTAGCAGCTCATCGACGTAGGGTCCCAGATTAATAAATTCTTGACTTCTAAAATGTTCTATTTTTTTATAACCTAAGAGCAAATACAATAACATGTGTTACATGTAAAAAAAAAAAAAGAATTTGTACTAATTAACTATATATGTAAAATAAAAAAAAATCGTATAATTAAAATATATTTATCACATAATATAAAAATGAAGTAAATAAACTAAATAATTTTCTATACAAAACTAATATCATTTTAGTATAGACTACTATTATTTTTCAAATTTAATATTTTAATTATAAAATATTCACTTTCTTGTTACACTATTTTTTCCACCAATATAAAAAATTTCAAACAAGACCTAAAAAATGAGTAATGTTATAATATAAGCTAAATGCATGCCTTTTATAAATTAAACAAATAAATAATTAATAAATTTAACACATAATTTAGTCAACAAATAAAAGTATATATCATTTAATAATATTATTTTACTTTAAAAATAAATTCATATTTCACCAACAAAAAATGTCTATATTTCTATAATACTTGAATATTTTATACTTTAGCATAATTATATATCAGTTACATTATTGTAAATAAAATTAAATTTTCAATTTATACTAATAAAATAATTCTTATACATTATTTTATTATTATAATTTTTTATATTATTTGATATCATTTTCACCTGAAAATAAACAAAATAATGAACTTTTTTTCGCGTCACAAATATAATTAATAAAATAGACCTATAAATTACATAACAACACAGTTAAAAATAGTATTAAATTAATATTTTTATAACTTCTACAAAAATTTAATGGATAATAATGCAATTAATTTATTTAACTTTAATAAAAATATAAATAAATAAATAATCAAATATAAGACATAAAATCAATACCAAATGGATGAAAAAATATCAATCACATATTTTATGAACAGATTAAGCACAGATTTTAATAATATCTTAAAATTTTATACCTTTTTTTTCTATATGTCAATAATATAACTGGTTGAGAAATTTTAAATAACACTAACAAAAAAATTCTCATATTATATAAATCTATTATTCTAACATTTAACATTATAAAATATTGTATATCAATAAATAATATTAAAAGTGACAACTTACCTTTTTAATAAAATAATTCTTATATATTATTTTATTATTATAATTTTTTACATTATTTGATATCATTTTCACCTGAACATAAATAAAATAATGAACTTTTTTTTTTTGCCTCACAAATATAATTAATAAAATAGACCTATAAATTACATAATAACACAGTTAAAAATTAGTATTATATTAATATTTTTATAACTTCTACAAAAATTTAATGGATAATAGTGCAATTAATTTATTTAACTTCAATAAAAATAAAAATAAATAAATAAATAATCAAATATAAGACACAAATCAATACCAAATGCATGAAAAAATATCAATCACATATTTTATAAACAAATTAAGCACATATCTTAATAATATCTTAAAATTTTATACCTTTTCTTCTATATGTCAACGTATAATATAATATAATTGGTTGAGAAATTTTAAATAACACTAGAAAAAAAATTCTTATATTATATAAATCTATTATTCTAACATTTAACATTATAAAATATTGTACATCAATAAATAATATTAAAAGTGATAACTTGCCATTTTTTTTAGTGTCTCCAAAATAACGAACAAAAAATACCTACAAATTACAAAATAATATAATTAAATATTTATAAATTTTATATAAAAAAATTATAATAAATTTTACTAACCTTTACTTTCTGTAATAAATTGAATATTAACTTTTAAAATTAACTTTAGATGTGCAACTTTTAAAAAAAATTAGCAAAATTTGAGAAAGGTTTGAGAAGACAAAGAAAAGGAAGATGGTAAAATTGATGGAAAGTGAAAACGGTGAAAATGATGCGAAGAAGAAGAGAAGAAGTGTTTATATAATATAAAAATAATAATAAAAAATTCAACTTCGGCCAGTCAACAAGATTTTAGGTGATATTGTGCATGTGTCGAAGTCAGCATCAGCATCAAGTTCCCCGAGGCAGAAAAGCTGCCGCACTTAAAATCGCAACAGTCTGCTACGGTTTTAGGTGGGGCAGCTTTTCTGTCCCACCTCACATGACGCTGACACAATACCGCAAATAGTTACTGCGGTTTTGACAAAAAAACCCCACTTTTCTAAATATTTTTTGACAAGTACCAGTTTTCAATTTTTTTTAAAAAAAATTGTATTTAAAAAAATTTCCCTTTCTTTAGAGGTGTTATTATAATTTTATTGATTTTTTAAACTATAATTTTTTATTAATAGGTAGAAAAAAAGTGTATGTTAATATAAACCTATAATTATTGATAACATATGAAATTACAATTCTTCTTGAATAGGGATAATGTATAAATCCTATCCTAAGGAGGCAACGAACTTTAAAATAGCAAAAACTCTTAATGAATGAGCTATTTGAATTCCAGTCTAAATAAGACTCTGTGTTTAGAAAAAGGAGTTTGAGACTCATATATAGGGGATATCATAATCTATCCTTCATTCATCATTAAAAATCATGAAATAAATCCTAAGTATCCGACCCAATCATCAGAGTCCAAATCTCGGATAGCTTGGGATGAGATTCTGATCCTATTTGTGTTGTAGATTCAAATCATAATTCTATCCATTTGGGTCTTTGGAGCATATCAACTAAGCACTACATGCCTATCCTGCGTGTCAATCAGATTTTGTGATTCTACTCTTTATCATTTGGTACATTTATTGAGAGGTAATGGCAAAATCTTCAAGATACATGGTGAGCAATCATCAATAAAAAAAACTCCAACTAGAGAAAAATTGTTATTTTCTCAATAGAACAACAAGATGAGCCATAAATTGGGGGAATAACCTTGACTTTAGAACTTCTTCAACAAGTGATATAGGGATTTCATGAAGAGATGGATGCCAAAATAAAAAAACTTGGAAAAATCTCAAGACTAAAAAGAACATTCAAAAAGGAAATCTCCAAGCAAGCTTTTCTAGATCCACAAAGGATAGCCCAGTCAAAGTGTCGATCGACACACATAAGTCAAAACGAGTGAGACCAAATGAAGCTCTGACTGTGCAAAAACAAGAAAACTTGATTGAACAAATAAAAGCTAATATGTGTGGAGAATTCAACAAACTCTTCATAAAAGTAGTGAAAAAATTTAAAGTGGGCCACCTACAGAAACCTGACAATGACGGAGATTCTGACTCGCCGTTCGTCTAGGTTATTAGAGATATATCATTCCCTCAGAATTGGAGAAAGGTGGAATTAAGGAAGTAAAAAGGAAAAACTGACCCTCGAAAGCATCTCGTGGAATTCAAAACATTAGTGAATATGCAAACTTTTGATGATGTAGTAATGTGTACGGTATTCACATCCACCCTAATGGATTGTGCATTAGATTGGTTCCACGATCTTCCTGCAAATTCTATTAGCAATTTTAAGCAATTATTCAAGCTATTCAAAAAATGTTTCGTCATCTAGATGCAAACCAAGAGGACAGTGGCCGATCTACAAGCAGTGGTACAACAAAATGATAAGTCATTAAGGGATTTTGTGGAGAGGTTCCAGAAAGTGGCATCTAATATGCCATACCTCAACTCCAAGGTGGAAATTGTGACAATGATAAGGAACGTGCATGATTTGTTCCTTTATAATGATTTGGTCATTAAAAGGCCAATGGACTTTACTGAGCTAATAGAGAGAGCAAGTTAGCATATCGCTCACAAGAACGCCAGTCATGCTTCTAGAAGATACAAAAAAGCTCTACAAAAAGGAAGACATTTTCAATTCAATAAGAAGGTTTCCAGAAAGTAAAAGCCTGATCGGAAGGGGCACAATGTAACTTCTAAATAAATTAATAAAATCCTCTCTCTATAGACTTAAGCAAATTATCGAACCAAGTAAAGTTTTGATTTTAGTAAGATCCACATCAACATGAAAAGAAAAATTAAATTTGATCCAAAAGAGATCACGAAAAATCTTTAAAAAAAAATCTTATAATTAAAAGCACGCTATATGAGATATTCCAATTTGTCAAACCAACAGCTTTTCAATGAATAACCATAGCATAAAATGCAAGATAATTACATGTGTCTAATTGGCCAAGACATAAAATGCATGGCCTTTATATGTCTAATCCACCAGGCATAAAATGCACTGTCTAATTGGCCAAGGCATAAAATGCAAGATGAATATATATATATATATATATATATATATATATATATATATATATATATATATATATATATATATATATATATATATATATATATATATCGTCCAAGGCGCAAAATGCACGGCGACTATATGTCCGATCGGCTAAGGCAGAAAATGCATAGAGATTATATGTCTGATCGACCATATATATATATATATATATATCATCCAAGGCATAAAATCCGATCGGCCAAGGCATAAAATGCATAGAGATTTTACGTCTGATCGACCAAGCATAAAATGCAAAATGACAATATAAGTGTCTGATTAGCTAAGGCATAAAATGCACGGCAACTATACATCTGATCGGCCAAGGCATAAAATGCAAGATGATTATATATCTGTCTGATCGACCAAGGTATAAAAAGCAAGATGATTATATATCTGTCTGATCTGTCAAGGCAGAAAATGCAAAATGACTATATATGTGTCTAATCGGCCAAGGCAAAAAATGCATGGCGACTATATGTGCAATCAGCCAAGGCGTAAAATGCAAGATAATTATATATATGGCCAATTGGCAATGACTATACATCCAATAATATATCCAAGCAACTTATTCAAAAAATATATATTTGATCAAAATGACAATATATCCGATAAGTCAAAGAGTAAAAAATGTATCCAAGAAATGCAAATAGTCATGCCAATAAGAAAGGAAACATGAGTCAAAGTTACAATAGCAAGGGATGCAAACCTTTTGGTAAATAACCGATCATTATAAGATCTATAAAAGTCTGTCACTTTATTTAAGTGTGAAGCATGTTTCAATGAAAGAAATTAGCATAGATGTAACACCCCATATCTATACGTAGGGATACTCACCCGCAAGGTGAGTGAATGTCTGTATAGATAAGTGTGTTATACATAAAACAGATATACAAACATAACAAGAGTAAAATGTACAACCAGAATATAATAAGTTAAATGAGTTAACACAATAATGGCCAACAGAAAACCTCATTTCATAAATCAAAATATTCTTTACAAAAGGGGGGTACATTATTTTACATAACTATAGGAATTACATACTCAAAATATTACAAAATCTTATACATTACAAAAAGGATTACATCAAAGAGCCAAATTACAAAAGACAAGTTACAAAAAGAATATCTCTAGTGTGTTGGCTCTGACTGCTGCGGATCGCACTCCTCAAAAACTCAGATAGCTTCCACAGTTACATGGATGGAATAACCGTTCTAAGCAATAACGCTTAGTGAAAAAACAAAAGATGGACGATCACTCACAGTGACCGTCAAGGCAAAACACATACATATGGCACATACAGAAATACATTGCTATTCACATGAAACATATCATTTAAGTCATACCATATGCACGAGAATAACTTAACATAGCCATAATTGTGACTCATCAAATTCAAAATTGTAATCATAATAGAATCGACCATATATGCCTACAATTTCAGAGTAGCTGATAACGAGTGAACACTAGGTACCCGAAGGTATAAACAAAAGCAACATCTTTAATTTTTATGCAAAAATGTTTTCACTGGAGATCTTAAACAAGATCCAAATACTTAGGATCTTGAGGATCCAAACGGTGACCTTATCTGGGTCCAAAACACTGGGGCTGTAGCTTACAAAACTCTAAAGGCGTGCCTATCTATCCACTTACTTGACTCTTGCAGGCTAAGCAACAATAACAATTTCATATTTATTACATAAAAGCTAACATATCTCAAGGAACAAGCTCTGATTCATTATCATATAATATTATTAAATACATAATAATCCCATAAATATAAACACATATCAATGCCAACTAAAAGAGACAAAAGAAGAAGAATTTAAAAATTCAAAAATTTCAGGACAAAAAGAAGTTACATGGCGGTATGGTAAACCCTTACCACCGTGTAAGATATTCCACATGGTGGTTAAGAAAACTTGACCGCCTTGTGGCCTGTCGAGCCAAAAGTCTCTCAAAATAGAATGCATTTACACGGCGGTGGCAGTATGGAATTCCTGACCACCGTGTAAAATACACAGCAAAAATCCATCAAGGTAGAATACATTTACACGACGGTATGACAATTCTTTATCGCCGTGTAGATCGACAGAAAACCTAGAATTTGCTCAAATCAAACCTAATTCATACTCAATCAAAACCCCAAACAAAGTTTACAAAAATCACACTCAAATCATGCCATCAAAATTCAATTCAAACAAGTTCTAACCCATGATAAGCATCATAAGGAATTTACTTCATTAATCTAAACACAAATCATACCCAAATTTACAAATTACAACAAATATAAATTCCCAAACCTTGGGCTCGTTCGCTCCATAATGTCAAGGGGCTGCACTACCACTTGCTACCTCTTTCCCCTTGAACTCTCTAGTAGGTATCTCTGAACTAACAAACCCAAAACACACAAAAGTTTTAACTCACCATGACACCCACTCACCCACCAGAAAACACAGAAAAAGAAGAGGAAGAAGAAGATGTACATATACTTACCAGCACATGAATTGTCAATACCCACCACAACTTACAGCAAAAGAGGAAAAGGAGAATCAAGAAGGAGAAGAAGAAGGGTTTTTAGCAAAGACAGAGAAATGGGAGAGGGAAGAAAAATGGGAGCAGCTGCTCTTTTCTTTCTCTCTCTCATTTCTTAAGACCAAATCAACTTCTACTTCAATTCCTCTTTCTTCCACTTGTCATCATCTTGTGGTGTGTCTTGACAATACACACACTAGGTCTTTTCTTCCTCAAAACACCCAAGCAAAACTCACACTAAATTACAAAACATGCTAATACACCCTAATAACTTATTATCTCATGCAACTGACTCCTCACAAACTATCATTAAAGCTAAGCACATACAATAACTCACAAACAAATGCCCAATTCTACTAGGGTGGGAATCGGGGTGTTACAATAGATCCGCAAGCATGATTGAAGATAGTTGCAATTTGATAATTAAAAAGGCATAAATTAGCAAGACAAAGGCCCGACTGATCGGCTACATAAAAATAAAGCATTTAAGACATGTATATAGGCAAAACGGGGAATACAAAATATTGTAACACCATAGGATTGCAAATGTGGCACAAGAGGCGTAATTAAGTGCCACCTTTACAATCGAAAAATCAAATTAAATTTTTTCTTTGTAGCTAAATGACACTAAGCACATGCTTTTTCTTAAAAATGGTTAATTACTTTTTATTTAATCCCATTCACCGATCGACATTAGTCCAATATCAAAAATCCGGGCAACTGATTAACTTACTCAGACTTTTAGGGGACAAATGATAACACGTGAAATTACAATTCTTCTTAAATAGGGATAATGTATAAATCTTATCCCAAAGAAGCAAAGAACTCTAAATTAAGAACAACTCTTAATGAAGGAGTTATTTGAATTCCAATCTAAATAAGACTTTGTGTCTTATAGAAGGGGTTCGAGACTTATATATAGGGATATCATAATCTAGACTTCATTTATCACTAAAAATCATGAAATAAATCCTAAGTATCTAACTTAATTATTAGAGTCCAAATCTTGGATAGCTTGGGATGAGATTTTAATCCTGTTTGTGTTGTAGATTCAAATTATAATTTTTATTTGTTTGGGTCTTTGGAGGTGATTTGCTAAGCACAACACGTGTATCTTGCATGTCAATAAGGTTTTGCTATTTTACTCTTTATCAATTATATGACTACAAATACAAAAACACAGTCAAAGAATTTCATTCGAGCATAATACATTTTACTAATATAAAAATTTATAAAAGGAACTAGTAAATAGAAGAGAGATGTCTTTAAAAAGCCATTTCAGCAATAAATACTACTTTTCTTTTTCCTCAATAAAAAAATTTAAAGAGAGATAAAGAAAAAAAACATGTGTCTATGGAAAAAAAATAACAAGTTAAATAAAAAAATTAAAAAAAAAGGGAAGAAGAAAGTCATTGAGACTCAAAGAGGGTGGATGGTAATTGGTAAAGCAAAAATTAAAAATTTAATGATAACAAAACTTGATAGGATATTATTCACACGGGAACTTAGGCAAGGGAGAGTATTTTTTTCATTTTTTTATTCCACAAATTTTTTTATATTGAGATAAATTAGTACTAGTTGACACTAGAGGTGAGCTTAAATCGATTAACATGTCTATTAGCAAAAAAATTAATCAGCCATTAATATCTATATTTAAAAATTATTAATTATTAACCAATCCGTTACTTTCGGTTAATCAGTTTATCGGTTTTAATTTTATGGTTTGATTGACCAAAATTTTTGAGTTAATCACTAAAATTTATAACATACAATTATATAAAAAAAAAATAGATCACATTCAATTCAATTTCAAATGTGCAAAATAATTCAAAATAAAAATCATAAAATAAACATAATATACTAGCTAAAATTTATGTTTAACAAATTAATAACTAATATTATAAAATGGATTTGATATTGTTGAAAATTAGCATGCTTAATTTAAAGTCAAAGAAAAATTTTGGACAAAATTGAATGTTAAAATATAAACTCTAAAACATAAGACAATGAAATTAAATGCTATCAAGTAAAATATAAATATCAATATATATAATAAAAAATGACATATATAAAAGTTAATCAGTTACTACATAAGAATGACATAATTTAAATATAGTTTAAAATATTATATAAATTTTATATTAAGGTATAAAAATAAAAATTTAATTTAAATATAATTTAAAATATTAATTTATATAAATTTTTGAGAGAAATAAAAAAAGAAAAATTTTTAAAATATAAAAATAAAAATATTATATATATGAACTAGTTAATCATGAACCGGTACTTAAAAATCAAAATTGAAAACCGATAATGCTAAAAATAAAAATTGAAATCAATTCAATAGGCTCGGTGATTAAAAAAATCGGTTCGATTTTGAACCGATTTTATGATTAATCAAAATTTTTTTTTTAGTTGACAGCACATTGATGAGGTTTGTATTTACTGAGAATGTGAAGGCAGCGTGAGGAATTGTCAATGGAGACCTTTTATATGTCAACATGTTGATACGTGCTTGGTAAAATCTGACATAAAACTTAACGATTAGTTTATACGCACTTTAGTTTATGTAAAATGGCACAAAATTTTATTTTTAATAATGTTTTTAAATACTAAAAATATGTTTTATTAAATTAAATTAAATTATTTCATTTTAAATATGAATTAATTACAGTATTTTTTTTTTAAAAAAAAAATTGCCTGTCTAAATTCATATGTTAAGATACAAATGGTGTTTTATTAATTTGTAAAATTATTAATTTAAGTATCAAATTAGATTTTCAAAAAATTTAAAGTCATTTTGACAAACTTAACTTATGTTATTTGGTCCTTGAACTTTTGCATTTTTCTTTGTTGAGTCCTCAAATTATTTTTTTTTTCTTTTTACATTGAGTCAATTTACTTTTAATTTTGATCACATTAGGTCATTGATAGACCATAATAACAAGACTCAAATACATATGCAATTAATATTATGGGAAAAGATATTTGATGTTTATTAGAGAAATTATTAAAAATTTCACATTAGAAAATTAAAAATAAAAAAAGCTTACAAAATTCGAAATGATGCATTAAAGTGACACATCAGAGTATCGCAAAAACAAATTTTTTTCACACTATCACTGCATTCTCCATTCAAACTCAAATTGGTGGGAAATAAAAGTTCGTTGCAAAATTAAGTCTAAATTCACACCATTTTACATCACATGTGTATCTCATTTTCGTCCCTACCATTAATCGGGGATCTAGAATTACAAAAATTAAAAGTAAAAGAAGTCAACATAGAATTATTTTAGTTTGCGGATTCAATATAAAAAAAATTGAAAATTTAAGGACCTAAAGATGAGTTTTGCTTTTTTATGTATTAAGTATAATAAATAATGATGCACAATGAGATATGGATGTTGCTTAGGTGATTATTGCAGTAAATCGCAATCAAAGTTTTTATTGTTGGATTTCAAATATAATCTGGACAAAGAAAAATGACATGAAAAGGTTTTAAATGCTATAAGCCTATAAAGGTTTCACTATTTTATTAATAGAAAAATAATAAAAAAATTTAAAAAGAAAAGAAATTGACGCCGTCGCTGATGTTTGGACTTAGTTGTAAGGTCACGCTCATTATTCTTTTAAAAAGAAACAACAAAAAAACAAAAAGGAAGTCAAAAAATTGTTTTAAAGGATAAAATGGATTAACACAATTTTTTTTTTTGAAATTTTTCATTGGCCATTTTTATTAAGTTTGAATGTATTATTGACTTTGAAACTCTAAGATGTGACATTTTAATACCCCAGAACATTCTTAGTTATTATATCAATACTTTATATATATATACACACTGTATTTTATTGGCATAACGTATAGTTTACACACACAAAAAAAACATTACACACCTAAACTATTCATATGTTCAATTACCTCCCTAAATTTGGCAAAAGTCAATCCAGTAACACGCTAAAGTGACAAAAACCAAACGATACTTGTGCGTGTAAAACACGCAAGGCAGCTAGATTTAAACATAATTAATTAACTAATTTACTTAATTCATTGCCCTTTTTTCCCAATGTATTACATTTACTCTTATGCCCTTAAAATCCAGTATCCCTAAACCAGGATTAGAAAATCACTCTTGTATACTCTCCATTGAATGTCACTGCTTTGTTTTTTATTCTTCTTATACCATGAACAAAATCTGAAGCTTAAGTTTAACCCTTTTTAGCTCACTTAACTCCAATCACTAGCATTTATAATCAGCTTAACATTTTCAATTCGCAATAGAAGCAAGATGATTGTGTCAAAATTTGCTTTATGGATGAATGGAGAACATCACTAGCACACAAGTAGACCTGCCATTAAAGAATAGGTAAGACATTAATCAAATTTATCTTTGATAAATGGTTGCATGTGAGATCGGGTTGGTTTGTAATAAGGTCTCAAAAGTTAGGGTTTTTCAACTTTCAGCTGCCACAACTAATTTTGCATTTTTTTTTTTATTTGGGTCTGTATATTATTCTCTATTGTTATCAATTTAATCAAAGGATTTGAATCTTTTAGGTTTTTTTCCTCTTATGTCATGATTGTGGTAGGATTTTGATTCCATGTTTGTTTTTTTTCTCCTATTTTATTGGACCAATAAACGGCATTTGTATTTATTATATAAGATGGTATCACAGTGGGGAGTTAATATTAGAACTAAATTTTAAATACATAGTAGGTGAGCGTCATTTAAGTTTTGATATGGATGTTGAAAAACTTTCAGTGCCTGATCTGAGTTATTACTATAAATAATTCATGTGTAAAAATGTAGATGTTTTTTAGTTGAGACGACCAAAAATTAAGAATCTGGTTAAAGTTACTCGTGATAAGGATATAATGGACAATACTAATGGTCTAAAATATGGAGATTATTTAGAGATTTATGTAACTCATATGGTCCCTAAAAAGCCTAGTGATGTGAACCATGTGAAAAAAGTTAAAGAGGGGTAAGAAGGCAAGTGAGAGGGTTAATGAGGTGGGTCAAAGTAGTACGGAGTAAACAAATCTGGTGGGAATAGATCTAGTAAAAATGCAGTAATAGTAAATGATGATAATGGTTCTAAAAAGAGTTTAAAAGAGGAAAATGCTGGTGATGAAGGAGATGAATCAAAATATGAGCTCTCTGATGATGATGGAGTTAATCTATTTGTAGAGGATGATAAAGGCTATGTTTATGATGTTCATGAAGAGTTCAAGCAGGATATTCCCTTGGGTGAGGCTGGTATTGATATTGGGTATGATGAACTTGGTAAAGATAGGAAGAACTACGAAGGATTAATAGGGGAGATGATCCTTGTTATGGTTCCTCCAATCATGAAAGTTTGAATCTAAGAGTGGTGATGACGATGAAGAAGATGGGGCAATAAACTTGAGGGAAAGAAGAAAAGATAAAGCAAGTGGTGTTTGACCCGAGTTGTAAAGAGATATGTTAGGAACTTCGTTAAGTTTTTTAAAGTGTTTATCAACTCAAGGAGGCACTCACAAGGTATGTGTGACGCGCGCAGACCCTACCAGTTTCCGGAATGCCCACTTTTAGGATCCGAGAGGTGTTTGTATCTTTTGATGTTGGGCAACATGAGATATTTTGGACACATCCTCCCAATAGAATACTGAAAAGATCATCTAATCTCATGAAACTTTTTGGCACTTTTGAGATATTTTGGAGTCGCCACCCAATTTACAAGAAATTGAAAAAATTCATCTAATCTCGGGGTCTAAACCAGAGAAAAATTCGGAATTTTACTCTTATTAATGCATTGATTAATTATAAATGGATTTTTAATTCTAAAAATTTCATCTCTCTTCTCATACGGTCATGTATTAAAAATAAAGCGCAAATCAAGCACAAAATAAAATAGTAAAAAAAGCGGTAAAATAAAGCAAGCAAAAAAAAAAGAAAGATAAAATTGGGACAAAATACAATCCCCAAATAAAAAAGGTATTAAAATTTGGGACAAAACTACAATTCCAAAAATAAAATCAAGCAAAACATAAATAAATAAATCAAATGAATAAATAAACATTTATAAATCGGGACATTATTTAAAATAAGAACATTGATTTCTTCATTTTCACTTAGAAATTCGAAAAGTTATTTTTTAGTATTTATCGATAAAATCGGGATGAGTGATCCCATTTTGAGAAAATTAGCTATTTTTTTAAAAGTAAGTTTTTATGAGTTAAAATTAGGACATTGGTCCCATTTTATTAGAAAAAGATCTCAATTTATTAATATAAAACTTTTTGTGATTTTTAATTAACGTGCATAAAAATAAATAAATTTATTACAAATTACATAATAAAAACAAATAAAATGAAAATAATAAGAAATAATAAATATACTAAAATATGACAAATTCTACCAAAATTATGTCTTCAAATCTCTATGAGCTCCCATTTACTATTGAAAAAGCTCACACATAAAAATAAATATTGAAATAAAAAAACACAAATAAAAGTAATGCTAGTAATAAAAATGAATTTAAACATGTAACATATAAATTAAAGTATATAAAATAAAATGTATCATGTATGACAAATCAATTAAATGATATAATAAAAATAAATAACTTAATATATTAACAATTCAGCATGCATGAAAACATAAATAATAATAATAATAATAATAATAATAATAATAATAACAATAAAAAAGAATAATAATAATAATAATAATAATAATAAAGGTAATGATAATAATAATAATCACAATAATAATAATAATAATAATAATAATAATAATAATAATAATAATAAAATACAAGTAATAATAACAATAATAATAATAAACTATAACAATAAAAAAGATGAACAATCAAGCAAGCAAAAATAACAAAATAAAATAAAATAAATAAAATATGTTAAAGCATGTTAAATAATAATAATAATAATAATAATAATAATAATAATAATATGAACAATTAAACAAGAACAAAAGAATAAGAAATAAAAATATGTTAAGAGAACAAATTGAATCAATGACTATATCACATAAAATACGAAAAATAACATATCTAAAAGAATCTACATAGTTGCTAATTAATTATAAATAAAAAATAATAATAAAAAAAAAAAAATAAAATCAGGCCCAAAATATTTACTCTCAGATTTGGATTTGATGAATGAAAATAGATGATCAATTTTCTTATCTTAATTTTTCAAAAATAAAATAAGAAAAATAAAATATAAAAAAATTATCTCAAAAACAAAAAATTAATTTATTTATCTTAAGTAAAAATTGTTAAAAAAGAAGAAAACTCCCAATAATAAAGAATTGTTCTCTTTATTTCAAGAATTAACTTAAAAAATAAAATTAAAATATTTGGAGAATTTGTTTTTGAAGAAGAAGAAGAAAAAAAATTAAGAAAAATCTCCCATTTTTTCCTCTCAAAAAACCCATTTTATCTCTAAAAAATCATATTTAATGAAAAAATTAAATAAATTTTAATTCTCATTAACACAAAAAAAAGCTGAAAAATTTGAAAGGTTAGAAGATAAAAAAGTTTTAAAAATTAAATTTCACAAAAAAAATGGAGAAAAAATATAAATTTAGCCAAAAAACACACATGAGGCCTGCTGGGGGCGATGGGCGCACAGAAGAGGCGAGCGATGGCCCCCGACAGCTGATTTGTTTTTTAAATAATTTTGACAAAAACACTATAATTTTCAAATTCATTTTATTCTATTTTTTAATTTAAAAAAATTAAAATATTTTTATTTATTTTTTAAAAGCAAACTTTGACAAGGAAACTATCACTTTAAACATTTTTGTCTGTGAACAAGTATCTAATCATCATTAGGTAACTCTGATTTGGATTGACTCAGGACCCGGTGTCTGCAGTATGTTGTTGAGAGAAGGGTTAAAATTGAGAAGTGTGTTAATGAACCCAATAGAGTTCGAGTGAGATGAAAGGAAGGGTGCTTTGGCTTCTTTATATTAACAATGATGGAAGGTCTAGAAATTCAAAGTAAAGACATATCAACCTGTACACAAGTGTTATAAAACTAATAGGATCAAATTGTGCAATTTGAAATTTCCTGGTAAGGCATTATAGAGAGAATATATGCTTAGCCATGTATCAAGATTTAGAAATCTAGAGATATAATAAAAATAGAGTTAGGTTTATATGTTGGAAATACAACTTTCACCATGGCAAAAAATAAGGTGCTTTTTGAAATCATGAGATATGTCAATATAGAATTTAGCAAGCTCTATGATTATAAGAACCTATTGTTACAATTTAATTTTAGAGGTACATGCATTGTCAAGGTTGAAGAAACTGCCGATGGTAGGTTTTCAATAAATTTTACATTTATTTTGGTGCTTTGAAGAAAGGTTTTAAAGTGGCATGTATAAAGTGCATTGGATTGAACAAGTGTTTTTTAGGAGGAGTTTGCAAAAGTCAACTACTTATTTTAGTTATTAAGGATGGAAATAGCCATATGTATCCACTGACTTATGCTATTGTTGATGTTGAAAATACTGATAATTGGATTTGGTTAGTGCAACTTAAGATAGTTGATTTAGCACTTAGTAGTGGTGCAAAGATATGCATAGTTTCTGATATGAAAAAGACAACTCAAGTTAATTATTTATTGGTTGTTTAGTTGTTTAATATATTGATAAACTATTTATTGGTTATTATTGTAACAAAGAATTTGTTCTACTATTTGTAAGGATTAATAAATGCAATTACACATATCCTTCCATTGTGTGAGGATAGGATGTGTGCTAGGCACACCCTATCTTAGTGGTTAAGAGAGTGAGAGGGATGGAGAGGAGGAAATGGTTCTGGAAATGTGCATGGTCTACATTTGTGGTAGAATTAATTGATAGTTTAGATGAATTAAAAGTTAGGCAATGGTATTATTAGGGATCTCATATGTTACAACAAGAAAAAATCGTGCAGAGCCTACTTCTTTGATGTTCAATACATGGATTCTTGCTGCTAGGCACAAAACCATTATCACTATGTCAAAAGAAATTTGGATTAAAGTCATGAGCAGAACAAGGTAGCTAAAGAACTTTTCTAACACTTGGATCTGTCACATTTCTCCAATGGCAATGAAAATTTATTCAGAAAATATGGAAAGGTTAATGAAGTCTAGTATACAATGGAATGGTGATGCAATTGAAGGCGTGCATGGTCACATTGTTGACCTAAGGAAACAACGTTGTAATTGTAGATCATAGAGTCTAAAAGGAATTCCTTGTGCACATCCCATATCAACAATGCACCATAGGAAACTTAAACTACTGAATTATTGCTAGCTAGTACAACAAGAGCACTTTCCCTCAATACTTATTCTCATTTTATACAGCTCGTGCCAAATATAAAATTATTGCGATTAAGTGAAAATCCAATAATTGAACCTCCTCAAATAAATAATATGCCTACCAAACCTAGGAGGAATAAAACAAGAGAGAAAACTAAACCTAAAAAATCAAAAAGGTTATCTAAAGAGGGAGTTTCAATGTCATGTTCAAATTGTGGCAATTTTGGTCATAATAATAGAGGCTATCATGCTCCCCACAAACCTTAAACATAGGTTAAAACTTATTCTCTTATTTCTTGGTTGTTTTGGTGCATTTTAGATTGTCTACCATGTTATCCATATCATACTTTTTATGTGGGCAACAATTAATGCCAGACATAGTACTTTTACTATCAATGAATAAGTTATCAGCCACCCCACTGTGAATAAGAGTTCAAATGTTGGTGTAGATTTACAACATGATGTGGAAGGAGATATAAATAATAGTAGAAGTAGAGAAAATGTTGTTCACATGGGACAAGAAACTATTTGTGATATGGGAATAAGAGCTACTATAAGTAACAGGAGAGGGATTATTGTTGGTAGGGGGAGAGGAACTATTAATGTTAGGGGAAGATGGAGTATTAGTGGTAGGGGAAGAGGAGATGGATCGGTTGAGGGAGAGAAAGAGGAATATATGTTGCTATGGGACAAAGTACAAGTGCAAATACTTCAGGACAGATCAAAAAGCTAATGGTTACTCATGGGCATAGAGTTCTTGTTGCTCATGATGATTTTAATTGCTAAAATGTCAATCTATTCTAGATTACATATTGTGTGATGGTCATTTCTGGTTTATTGAATAATGATGCATGGTCTTATGATGTAGATGAGAGGGGATAGACCAAAGACAATAAGTGCTAGAGCAACAAACATTAAAAGATCATTCGATAATACCTACAAATATAGGCTAACAACCTAGCAAGGGACTAAAATGGAAGAGCAACTAATCCCTTAGATGCAGGAATTAAGGAGTAAATGTTTAATTAGAAACTTCATTAGGCTATTATGTATTTGCTTCTGTACCCGAGCTTATTAATATGCTCAAGACAGCTAATAGATCACTTAAGAAGAATCAAAAATCAGTCATGGTTGTCTCTTCTACTCATAAAGGCAAGAATCAGAAGAAGAAGAAGAAGGCAACCAAGGCACAACCTAAGCATGGTGGTATATCTAAGAAAAAAGCTGCCAAGAAAAAGAAGAATCCTAAAGGGAGTTGCTTCCATTGTGGAAAAGATGGCCATTGGAAGTGGAACTGCAAGGTATACTTACATTCTCTTAAGGAGAAGAAGCAGGCTGAGGCTTTAACTTTAGGTATTTATATGATTGAAATAAATACTTATTCTATTACTTCTAAGAAATCTTGGGTATTAGATATCGGATGTGAATCTCACTTATGTAATGATGGGTCTTAGAAGCGGTAAAAAAATTGAAAAAACGGAGATATGTCTGCAGTTAGCTACTAGGCAGAATATCTCTACACAAGTTGTGGGGACTTATCATTTACCTTTTCCAAGTGAATTGACATTGGAATTGAAAACTGTTATTATGTTCCAACTTTATCTAGAAGTATCATTTCTTTTAGTTATATGATGAATGATTATGACATTTTTTTGAATAAGGACAAGAGTTGTTTCATTTTTAAAAACAATATATTTTATGTTAATGCAATTGTTGAGAATGGCACACTTGTTCTTGATTTAAATAAAAAAAGTTCATAATATGAATATCAAAAGAATAAATTAAGATAATCTTCATGCTTCTTATTTATGGCATTATTGTTTAAGCCATATAAATGAGAAACACATGACCAAGTTATACAAGTCTAGTGATTTGGGATCATTCGATTATGAATCATTAGATACATGTGAATCTTGTTTATTAGGCAATGTAACACCCCATACCCGTAATTGGTACGGGTATCAGATGTCACTACACTACTGACTGATCGATACTTATGACAAATGTTCTTTAGACATACTTTATAACATTCATCCTGTTAACAATATATATTGCATCATAAATCCTTATATGTTACATACACATATTAATGCTAAACTCTTATATATACATGCCACTAGCACTATTCATTGGATCAAATTTCGGCAGTATAACGATTATAACGTTAACTACCCAAAACCTGCAATTCAACAAAACCACAATCCAACTCAGGGGCACAACACTCATAACTTAATATACATTCAGGTCTTATTCTATTTCAATCCAATTCATGTAACTAATCCAATACAATAATATGTATCATTACATATATCTACTATTCTAATAACACGGAATATTCAAATACATGTCAATGACAATACACATACTATGCTTATCTCTAATTCAACGATCCAGTCCGAACTCAAAATCGATAGTCTGCCTGCTCCGCAGACGCTCCACTTCATACCTACACGCAGTCAGAAAAATTACATGCTGAGCATCAAATATGCTCAGTGGTGATTATGAATCTAAAAATTTTCAATGCTAACAAATGCACACATACATGCATAAAAATACATTACACTTAACAAATTCCTTATTATCATTTAAATCACTCACTACAATTTCACTCAGTGTCATTTTACACTATAATCCTTTATTTGCCCCTCTTATTGGCAAATTACCATTTAATCCCTACTGGCTCAATACTTATCAATATCTTTTTCATTTAACTAAATAACTATTCTTCCACTCCAATTGCATTTATTTACAAATATCATTGTTATTTACTTAATTGCATCTAAATTGCCATATTACCATTTAGTCCTCAAACTTTTGTTTTAGTTCGTATTAGCTTATCACTTCACTCATTTCACCACATATTACTATATTTTTCTATTCTCACACTAACACTATTCTTTACACACTTCTTTACATTTGACGTGTAAATTTACGTTTTAGTCCCTGACTTGTTACTTTCATAATCATTTTGCATATTAGTTCATTTTACATCTTTACATTGCTTTTAAATTCATTACTCATTCATTTTATCATTTTATTCATTTCACTTATCATTTTATGTACAAATTACCGTTTAATCCTTATTTTATCAATTTTCGGACAAATTATATTTTTGTCCTTCTTTTGACGTTATTTACGGAATTGCCACTAGTTTACTTCTCTTTTCATTTTAAATCACTACTTGGCTTACAAATTATGTATTAATCCTTGTTTTGTCATTTTGGTGGCAAATTACATTTTAGTCCCCGAACTTTGTACTTTTTACGAAATGGTCATTTTACTTTCACTTTTCATTTACATGTCACTTATTAGTGTACTTTTGCACTTAATTACGATTTTATCCCTCCTTTTGTCAAATTACAATTTGGTCCTTCATTTAATATCTAAGTACATTTTTATCATTTATTCACTACATTTTCATATTTATTCACTTTTTGTCTCATAATTTACCAATTAGTCTCACGACTAATTATTTTTTCGATAAATTACGTTTTGGTCCTTAAACTTTTATTTTTTTTCATACAAGTCATTTTTAATTTAAATTTTCATGTTCACTATACTTATTACATTTCCATGTCATTTTCATCATTATGACCCGTTTGGCTTATAATTTGGTATAAATTACCATTTGACCCCTGAACTTTTTATTTCTTTTCATTTAGGTCCTTTTTCATATAACTTTTCACTTTCATGTTACTTTTTGTATTTTCAAGTCATTTTACTTGTGTCATTTTACTTTGAACAGAATCATATCATTTTACGATGTTGCTCGCTACACTTACGCTCTTTATTCATTATGCTTTTATTCATTATACTTTTTACGTATTAGGTCATGCTACATCATGGCTTGTTACGTGTTATACTTTGGCATATTACGCTTTTGCATATTATACTTTTACATATTAGGCTTTTACATGTTACACTTTGGCATATTACATTTCATCATTTTACTTTTCATCAATAATACATTTTATCATATTACGTTTTACCATATTACATTTTATCATATTACATTATGCCTCATTACACTTATAACATATTACATTTGATCATTTTACTTTTTACACTTTCGAAATATTTTTCAATAATATCGCATTTATGCCCCTAGTACAATCACGGCAGAAAATCTACAAATTGGATATACGGGACGTGGGCCTCAAACTCCAACTACATTGCACTAGGGAATGACCCCGAAGGATCACTCCATCATGTAACATATGACGTGTGATGTATGACGTATAACAGAGGGTTATGAGAGACTATCGCGAATCTATCATAACAAAATAAGTCTTCATGACTTACACCGCAGTATGGGTGTCCTTATGGCTAGCCAAATATATCCTGGACCAGATTAAACCTCCAGACCACTAAGGGCAAAACTTTCACATTTATCAAAATTCACCTTTTCAAATAGATTTTCAAATCCATTTTCGTTTACATATAACATATAACTTGTTAATGCACTTTCAAACTTTAACATTTTCATTTAGATTTCAGTCACTTCATTTTCATTTCTTTCACTTCATTATCATTTCAATACCCTATAATCGATCACTATTTCGATCAATTAGGCACAATTTTCACTATATACTTATTTCTCATAATAAGTATACTTAAGCAATGCAATGGCTATAAATTCATTTCAAAGCTGATTTCATTCATTTCAAATCATTTCAGATTCAATTATTAAATGTTTATCGTTATTTTCACTTTGAGTATGATGGAATATCATACTAAAAAATATTAATATAAATTCCATAAATTCCAAATAAATTTATGGACACTCATTTTCATGTCTAAATTCATTTTAGATCATTATCTTTTAATTATACTCAAGAGATACCCTAGTGTACACTAGGGTACCATTCGGCCAAGGTGAGCACTTCACCTTACAAATCCTTTTGGTTTCTTTTTAGCATTGTAGTTGTCATATTAAAGGTTCTTAACCATGTTTCTAAGCTTATATTCAATTAAACTTGCATTTAACATAAATTCATTTAAATCAATCATTGCATTTTCCTATGATTTCTTTTCATTTAACTTTCCATTTCACCTCTAATTCATTCATTTATTCACTTTACCACTCATACAACATATATATCACATCACATATCATGTTCTTCCTCTTAAACCCATTCGGCCCCCTTAGGGTTTTTCACTAACATTTTATTTTTCATCCAATTATCACTCAATTCATTAGATTCAACCTCAATTCATGCACATATACCATTTAATTTCATTTAAACACTAGGTATACCTGAATATACCTACGTATACCTCTAAGTCACATTATGTCCAAACTTTACACTTAGTTTTATTTCACTTTAATCACTCTAATTAGCTTAGTTACCCTCCCTAAGCTCAATTATCACTTCAATTTCAATTATACATGCAAATCACACATAGTCATATATAAACATAACCTTAAACCCTAATTTTTTCAAAGGAAATTACACTTAGTTTTATTTCACTTTAATCACTCTAATTAGCTTAGTTACCCTCCCTAAGCTCAATTATCACCTCAATTTCAATTATACATGCAAATCACACACAATCATATGTAAACATAACCTTAAACCCTAATTTTTTCAAAGAAAATGCACGGATTTAGTAATAACAAACCTTATATCCATGCTATAAGCTCCTCAAGCTCCTCAATTGTGGTCCTTAACCTTTGAAAAGCCCTTTCTATCCATTTTTCCTCACATGGCCGAAATTACACAACAAACAAAAATCAATCAATTTTTTTAATTTATCAATTAAAACTTCATAAACGTACTCTAGACATCCTAGAGTACTCATATAAATCACTAAAATAATTTAAATCAAACTATTCCTCTAACCTCCATTTGAAGACATAAACTTTGATCTTTGATTTTCCTTGCTTTTAATCCACTAAATGGATACTAGAGGTTGCTATAGACTCAAAGAGGGGCTGAATTATATTTAGGATGGTTGAATTTAGCAAGAAATTGGAACAAAAAATGAAGGAAATTGAGAGAGAACCAAAGGAAGTAACTTCGGCCATCTAAGGAGGAAGAGAAAGCAGAATAGATAAGAATAACCCACCTAAAATTTTTTTAATCAATAGCTTTTATAGTGGCCCAAAGTGGTCCAACCTATAAAGCCTAATTACACTTTTAGGCCCACATGCAATTTTCCTATGGTTTTCTCATTTTCCAACTCCAAATCACTCTAAATTTGATTCCATAATTCATATCATGTAAAAACTAGGCTGTACCCAAAAATTTAAGCCCAATCAGAGTCCATTTTCGGTCCGGTTTAATTAAATCGGTCTGGTTCAATAATTATTAATGTTCTCGAAAAATTCCCGTTTTACTACCAAAAATTCTACATATCATTTAGAGTTTATCTGAAAATTTTCATCAATTTTGAAGATCATTTTCTATTTTTAAAGCCTCGGTCAAAATTTTGGTCAATCGAGTACTATTCAAACCGAAATCATATCTTTTTCCTTACTTCTTAAGATCAATTCCTCATAAACATGACTCCATAATTCTTAAAATATATTCATTAGACTCCAATAATATTTTGGGGTCAATCGAAAATTATTTCCCGGTCTGGTAATTATTTACCAGTCCGATAATGTAATTTTTCAGTGTCACCAAAATTTAATTTTTCATTACCATATAATTGTACTCATCAATTCAACTATGTCCATATTCTCAGATCATTTTTTCGAAGTCCATAGCACTCTCTACGGTCCGGTCAAACTTTCAGTCAACCTAATTACTATTCACACCAAGACGGCTATTTTTTCGTATTTTTGATTTTTGAGGCCCTATTTGACCTCGATTTTTTAATCTCGAACTCATGGTGACTTATATTATCTAATAATCAAATAAAATATTTTTCGACTCCTGGAGGTACTATTCACCCCGATGTCACTATTCACTATCGGAAAATACTATTTTCGGCTAGCCTGACATTGGGGACATTGCAGGAAAAATGACCAGAGTATCCTTTACTGGTAAAGGAGTATGATCTAGTGAGACATTAAAACTAATACATTCAGATGCATGTGATCCAATGACTTCACATGCTAGAGGAGGCTATTCCTACTTCATAACATTTATAGATGATTATTCTAGATATAGACATATCTATCTTAAGAAGTATAAATCTAAAACTTTTGCAAAGTTCAAAGATTTCAGAAATAAAGTACAGAAATAACTTGGCAAGAGTATTAAGACACTTAGATCATATCGAGGTGGAGAATACTTAAGCCAAGAGTTTAAAGATATTTTAGAAACAATGGGATATTATCTCAATGAATTCCACCATATACACCACAATATAATGGTGTATCTAAGAGGAGGAATCAAGAACTATTGGATATGGTTCAATATCTGATGAGCCTAGCAGACTTGCCTAAATCTTTTTGGAGTTATGCACTGAAAATTGTTGTTTATGCATTTAATAGAGTTCCTAGTAAGTCGGTTAATGTTATTCCATATGAAACATGGAATAACAAGGAACCCACACTTTCTCATATGAAAGTATGGGATTATCCTACTTATGTGAAGATGACAGTGTTAGACAAGGTAGATGCTAAGTCTGACAAATGCTTATTTAGAGAATATCCAAAAGAAACAATTGGATATTACTCCATCATCCCTTGGAACAAAAGGTATTTGTTTCAAGGCATGCTGTCTTCTTAGAAAAAGAATTCATTCTAAGAAAAAATAATAGGAGTAGAATTGAACTTAGTGAAGTTCAAGATTTACAAATTGAAGCAGATCAACCAATTGAACTGTCATAATGATGAAATTATAGTTGAACCAGAATATACACAAGTTCCTAAAAAATCTACTAGGATATGTTCTATCCCACTGAGATATCAATTTCTCATGAACTCGGATAAGAATGTAACTATAGTAAAGGATGGTGAGTGTACAAGCTATCAAGAAGTTATGAATAGTTCAGAACGTGAATTGTGGGTTAAGGCTATGTAGTCCGAAATGGACTCTATGTATGAGAACAAAGTATAGACTTTGACTCAAACTCCTGAAGGGATAAAACCCATAGGGTGCAAATGGGTCTTCAAGAAGAAGACTGATATGGAGGGTAATGTAGTTACCTACGAGGCTTGTTTGGTAGCTCAAGAATGTCGTCAAAGAGAAGGTATTGACTTTGATGAAACATTTTTTCTAGTAGCGATACTTAAGTCCATTAGAATACTTTTAGCCATTGCTGCTTATTATGACTACTAAATTTGGCAAATGGATATGAGGACAACTTTCCTAAATGGAAATCCGACTGAGGAGGTGTATATTACATAGCCTGTGGGGTTCACCTTTGGGAATAGCGAAAAGGTAAGCAAGCGTCAAAGATCCATCTTTGGATTGAAGCAAGCATTTAGGAGCTGGAACATCCGATTAATAAGACAATAAAAGAGTTTGGTTTCTTACAAAATGAGAATGAACCTTGTGTGTATAAAAAGGTCAATGGTAGTGTAATCGTTTTCCTTGTTCTATATGTAAATGACATATTGATCATGAAAAATGACATCTTTGTTTTTCAATCAGTTAAAATTTGGTTATCCAAACAATTCTCTATGAAAAACCTTGGACAAACATCCTATATTCTGGAAATTAGGATCTATAGAGATATATCTAATAGGTTGATAGATCTTTCACAGTCTACATACATAGATAAAGTATTAAAGAGGTTCAATATGGATCTCTTTAAGAAAGAATTTATACCCATGGTATATGAAAAATACCTTTCTAAGTCTATGTGTCCCAAGACACAAGAGGATAGATAGAACATGAATAGAATATCATATGCATCTGCAATTGGTTCTATCATATATGCTATGTATGTATGCATCCAGATGTAGCATTTCCTTTGAGTGTCACAAGCATATTCCAATCCAATTATGGAGAGGAACACTGGAGTGCAGTGAAGAATATCCTTAAGTATTCAAGAAGGACTAAGGATATATTCTTGGTATATGGAGAGGGCGATTTGCTAGTAAACGGGTATACTAATGTCAACTTTCAGTTAAATAAGGGTGACTATAAATCATTGTATTCGTAATGGAAGGAGTACCAGTTAGTTTGAAGAATTTTAAACAAGAAACAGTTGTTGATTTTACTATAGAAGCTGAGTATATTGCTGTTTCAGAGGCGGTTAAAAATGCCGTATGGATATTCAGAGATGGGTTCATATGTCACCGGAACAATTCATTAATATCCAAAGATGGGTTCATATGTTAGACACTTAATAATTACAACAATTTGCGTAACCCACATGCGGAATCTAAGATCACATAAGAGCACCAATGAGCCCCAATATTACAATAATGCAATGCAATGGGATAAATTTAAATCACATAATCACACACATATTTCCATTAATTTATATTATTGCACATTTATTATGCATAAACATATTCGTAACTGTAATATGCAATTAATCAAATAATTTATGTGTCATATATGTATTAGACATCATGAAAAATAATCCTAATGTTATTATAATGATGATAGGTAATTAAAATATCATTAATATGCCATAAATATGTTATTTTATAGGTTCAAATTAATGGCATAAGTGGAATTACAACTTTGACTCACGGTGAATTTCATGATGAAATTTTGCATGAATTTCATGCATTATAGTAATAAGATGAAAATTTGTTTTAGTAGGAGTGTATACGGGTCTGAATCTTTCTGTACCGAACTGAAATTCCGAAAAAAAAGATCCAGAATCGAATTGTACCGTTAACTTTTTTTACCAGAAACGAACCGAATTGTACCGTTGACTTTTTTAGTAAGACCGAACCGAATTGTACTGGAACCGAACCGAAAACCGTATTGAACAATACCGAACTGTTTTGGAACCGAATTGGACCGAAAGAACCGATATTTATTACTTATTATATATAATACTAGTAATTTATATATAAATATTATTTATAATTTATATTATATATTTATTATATAAATTTAGTTTCATAATTATTTGTATTAAATATTTTAATGCACTAAATTAATATAATAAATAGTTAATAAATTAAAATGGATATTTTAATTATTAATTTGATAAATTTAATTATTATATTTATATGAATATGCAATTAATTTTATTTACTTTTAGTGTCACTCAACTAATACTTATTTATTTTCATCACAATTTTTATATGAGTATGTAAATTAAAAATCTATTTATAAATAAGAATGTATTAAAAATGAAATTTTACCAATTGATGTAAATTTATGGGTATATAATATTAATCACCTTATCAATAATTCAATTTATTTTTAGCATCACTCAACTAATACTCATCTATTTTTGGCATAATATTTATATGAGTAATTGATTATGTATTTTAATAGTATAATTATATACAATTATTGTATCAATGAAATTTTAACAATTAATATAAATATATAAGAATATAATAATCTTACGTATAATTTAATTAGTTTAGTAATTAGTACTATAAAAATGTTGGTTTTTCATTATCACAATATTTTATTTTTCATGAAAATTGTTATATATATGGATAATTTGATAAAAGAAAATTAAGACATAAAGTAATTGTTTAAGTTCAATACGTATTATTAATTATATATTCTATTAAACTACAAAACCTATAAAAAGATGGTTGCATTTCACATTCACCATTATAATATAATTATTGACTATAATAGCAATTAACAATCTCTTGACTGTTAAGTTAAATTTAATGAAATTGAGTATAATAATTGAGTCAAATAATAAATGTGAATAAACCCTAAACATAATCATAGTCAATAAAGTCATCTTATATTCTCTAAATATAATTAGCTAAGGCTATATATATAACTAATTATATGAGTATGAAATTTTCTTATTAATTAATTTGATTTATATTTAATATCACTCAGCTAATACCCATTTATATCTAGCACAATATCTAATTATTTATATGAGTAATTGAACACGGATGAAATATTATATTTAGACAAAACCCCCTATATTTAATATATATGTCAAAATTATAAATATAGTACACATTTTATATATAGTTTAAAGTCTCTATATATCCAAAAAAATAACTAGAATTTCCTTCCACTACTATAATATGAATTAATATATGTCAAAACTTTTGCCATTACTATTAAAATTTTATTTCATATTTACTATGTACTTTTTAGTTGATATAATGAAATGTATAAATAATCTACCTCATGTGTTTCTATATACATTGCAAACAAAACCAATTTATTTTTATAAATTCATATATGATTGAAGATAGTAATATGTATAATTTTTATTATTAGAAACTATATAATTAACGCACCAATCATCATTAAGGATTATTAAAAATAATGTCAATATAATTTTAGTTGTAAAGCAATATTATTAAGAATAAAATTTGAAAATTTTTAGGGGGATGAAAATTTTTATTTTGAGTTTTTGGAGTGAATTAAAATTTAAATTTAAAGAATTGTTAATTTTTAAAATATTTAAAAAATAAATTATTAAAATTATCCGAAGTACCGTATTATACTGTATTGTTTTGTTTTGTACTGAAATAACCGAAAAATCGAACTGAACTGTATCGAAAATTAAAAAAACCGTACCGAATTGTACCGAAATTTATAAGAACCGAATTGTACCGAAATTTTTAGGAACCGAAATTTCAATACAATACGGATATTTAAAAATTCCCGAATACCGAACCGTGTACACCGCTAGTTTTAGGATTATGATTTTTCACTCTCATATCTAATCAATCTTATTTAGGATAGAATAATGGTAGTCAGAAAATTTGCCCTTTGGAAGGTTATGATTATTCTAATTCTCTTAATCCTCATTCTTGGGTCTTCTTCTCCTCAAATTATGAATTTGAGAATTCTGCTGTTTAATTCTCTCTCTGTCTTGATTCTCTCTTTCGATAAATTCTCGAGTAATGTATACTAAGAATTGTGTGCAAGTTCCTTGTGATGGGTGGAAAATGTCTATTTATAGGTATATGTTTATTTAGTCTAGGAATTATTTTAATTATTTTTAGTTCACGAATAGGAGAAATCTTTTAATACCTCAAAAATCTTCCTTATTAAAATGTGAAAGGCCTCTTTTCTCTGTCCATGATAGGAAAGAAACATTTTTTCTATTTAATATAATTTATTTGATATTCAAAATTTAATAATTCAATTAATTTGAATTTATGCTGGACAGTTTTTTTTTTTTTTGTTTCAGGTATTTAAAAATATCTAATTTTTATAATTCGAATTGAAAATTTCTGATTAGTAAAGAAAAAGTTCTTATTATTCTTTCAAATCTCTTACTAATAAGAAACCTTCCACTTTGTAATAAGCTTTTCGTTAGGTTCCTCTTTCAATAACTGACGAATACTAATTACATGTAAGCCAGAGTTCGAAGTCTCAAACATTCATCAGTGGCATAAGTGTAATAAAATAGAGTTGATTAGCTTTTCATTAGGCTGGTCATGTAAGGTCAAGACCCACATCACCAACATGCTGTGTGCAGTTTTTTTATTTCTAATTTTATCTCTCTCTTCACTTCTCCTCTTTATTTTCTTCCATTCCCTTCTCTGCTTTTATCTTTTCTTTCTCTTCTTCTACCAAAATTCTTCACCCAAACAGATAATTTCCCCTCTCTCTCTCTTACCTTTTCCCATTCTTTATCAGATGATTTCTCTAAATTGTTACTTTGCTAGCTTCATAGTAAACTCCAGCTCTTAAAGGAAAAAGGGGAAAAAAAAAAAGAACTGGTTCTTGTCTCCTATCTCTTGAATGGTGCTCTTATATCTGGGTTAAAATGCTCCATTGCTACGAGGAAAACCCTCAAAATTTGTGAATTCCATTGTTGTTATCCCGCATTTCAAAGATACCCATTTCAGCTAATTGGAAGCTTTACTGCTGGATCTGAAGTTTCTTTCTTCCCCACCCAGATTCGTACGCATTCTAGTTGTTGGTTTATTTTTGAAGCTCAAGTTATTAGCAGCTTAATGGAGCTTAATTAACAAAAAGGCATACCTGGGTATGACATAATTCTTCTTGCTTCCAGGTTTCCAATTTCAATTTCAATGTACTTGTTTTTTAAAGCTTTTTAAACTTCCAGGTGGTATAATTATTTGATGTGTACAGTTGGGTCTGCATTTTTTAAGCTGCATTCTAGATCTGTCTCATTTGGGATGAAAGATTGAAATTTTGCAGATTCTTACAATATAGCTCAAATTCTCAAGTACCGTGAGTAATTACTTTCTGGGTTCAAAGTGGAACAGTTAAAGAGGATTTCTTGCCTTGCAAAGTTTGCTATAAACTTAAATTTGGGGTTTTAGATCTATACTATTTAGACTTTTTAGGTGGTGCTGAACCAGCTTCAACTTTTCTTTTCTTATGTTGATAAATGAACCTTTAGTTGTTGAACTACTCCAACTTTTCTTTAGTTTAAATTAATCTGCTTTTGTAGCTGCACTTTAGCACTAATGCAGTGTCTGTTGCCTCTATTTCTATCTTTCTATCTTCAACTTTTATCATTGGTGTCTTTTTTTTTTCACCTCTTTTAAACATGTTTTTTTTTCAAACAACTTGTTTATGGAATTATCCGGGCAAGCTCTTTTCCTTGTAATTACAGTCAATGGAGGATCTTATTTTCTTGCATTGCAGAAAATGTAGGGTTTCTTCTTTATCAAATCTTTAATTGATTTTTTTTTTGGTTGATTGTTTTATTAGAATATAATTTAAGTGTTATTTGCTTTATTGGTATCTTTTAATGAACAAGGTGGTATATGTCAGCTCGTCTTTTTATTTTTTTTATTTGTTTTTTTTAATGAAAAATTTTTACTCGCACTTTAGCTATTATAATGGAAGAAAAGGGAAATTCATCTAGTTGGAGAATTAGAATTTGATGCCAAAAGTATCATGCTTTTGTTGCTTTATTCGTTTTGTGATGCCTTTTTATCTTGTTTTTGATGTATAATTACTTTTTCTAATTGTTTTTAACATTTATTTAAAAAAAAAAAAAACTACAAGAGGGAATAAGAAAGAAAATGTGAAAATATCTTCTGATAATATCCATTAGAGAATGTTCAATGGAAAAAGCATTTTTGATTAAAAATGTTAAATCTGTTAATGGTTATAGCATTGCATGCATTTCCCTTGTTTTGGGTGCTTCACAAACAAGACTGTCACTGTCGTTATTGCTTTTCCAACATTAACAAACATGAGTCTTCCATTGTTGCCAATCTCCTCTATGCAAATTCTAGTATTATCTACTACTCACAGCATAAGTGGTGCCTTTTATTCCACACATGGAAAGCTACATCAACTGGTTACATCAATTAGAAATTGCCTTTATGTTGTTCATATTTCTAATGTTTGTGGTTGAATTGCTATTAGTGGCTTGTTTATAGCAACCAGATTAGTTTGGTCCATGGGAGTGTTTTGAGAATTCTACCCTCAATACTCTGGGAACAGGAACTCTAATCACTAAATTGACATTTCAATTTTGGGTTTTGAACTTTCCAACAGTATGTCCTGAATCCCTGCATTTGACAAATAGAGGGCTGGAATGCAATTTGTATGAGAGGTTTTAATTAGCTATCTGGTCACCATTGCACATGAAGTGTCACTTTCTTTGCAACATAGAACTATGACTTTGGTGGTAGCTTTTCTTGCAATTTATCTTGCAAGTGTAGTTGATTGCATCAGTGGCTGGCTGCCTAATGTTGTTTCATTGTCTCTGTGCTGAATCAGGACAAATTTGGGTCGGCAACCATTTCATTGTCATACACCTAGTGCAGATCCACTCCCTATGAAGTTATTCCTGGCCTCGGTTCTTCATTTATTCTGTGTCCTTATCACTCTTTTTCCTCTGGGTAATGCTGACCTGAATTCGGATAAGCAGGCCCTTCTTAAATTTTCTACTTCGGTACCTCATCAAAGGAACCTCAATTGGAACCCTGCTTCCTCAATATGCAACACTTGGGTGGGTGTTACATGCAATTCAAATAAAACTCGGGTGGTTCGACTCCGACTCCCTGGGGTGGGCCTTGTTGGCCAATTCCCAGCCAACACACTTGGTAACCTTGATGCACTTCAGGTTCTCAGCCTTCGGTCCAATCTGCTCTATGGCAATCTTCCTTCTGACATTACCTCTCTTACATCTCTCCAATACCTCTACCTCCAACATAATAACTTCTCTGGCACAATTCCGATCTCATTTTCCTCGAAGCTCGTTGTGCTTGATCTCTCATTTAATTCTTTCTCAGGCAGCATTCCTCGAACAGTAGGGAATTTGACAGAACTTACTGGTTTGAACCTCCAGAATAACACACTTTCAGGATCATTACCTGATTTCAACCACACTAGGCTCAAGCGTTTGAATTTAAGCTACAACCATCTTAATGGCTCCATTCCATTATCCCTACAAAAGTTTCCGAATTCATCCTTCACTGGAAACTCCCTCTTGTGTGGACTGCCTCTTAATCCTTGCTCTCCCATCCTTTCCCCGCCTTCTCCCTCTCCTCCATCCTCTTCACCACCATCAATTCCTCATAAGCAAGGTTCAAAAACAAAGTTATCATTGGGAGCTATCATTGCCATTGCAGTAGGAGGGTTTGCTATTCTGTTTCTTGTTGTTTTAATTATCTTGTGCTGTTGTATGAAGAAAAAAGATGATGGAGGCAGTGCTGTGTTGAAAGGGAAGGCTGTTAGCGGTGGAAGGGGCGAGAAGCCAAAAGAGGAATTTGGGAGTGGAGTTCAAGAACCTGAGAAAAACAAACTGGTTTTCTTTGAAGGCTGTTCTTATAATTTTGATCTGGAGGATTTATTAAGGGCTTCCGCTGAAGTTCTAGGAAAGGGTAGTTATGGCACGGCTTATAAGGCTGTCTTGGAGGAATCAACAACTGTAGTAGTGAAAAGGTTGAAGGAAGTCGTGGTGGGAAAGAGAGATTTTGAGCAGCAGATGGAGATAGTGGGAAGAGTTGGCCAGCATCCAAATGTTGTACCACTACGTGCTTACTATTACTCAAAGGATGAGAAGCTTCTAGTATATGACTACGTCCAAAATGGCAGCTTATCAACACTTTTGCATGGTATGCTTTAAGTCTAAGTGATTGTTCTTCTTTCCAGTTTTTTTTTTTTTTTTTTGTAAAAGTTGTCTTAAAAGCTAATGAGCAATGATTTCACTCAAAACTTTTTTAAATGGAAGTCCACTTGTACGACAAACCTGTCATCAGTCAATTTGTCTCTGAATTTGCTTGTATTTTGACCTTGATATACTTGTACATATTTTGATGACAGGAAATAGGCAAGGTGGCAGAACTCCATTAGATTGGGATAATAGACTAAAGATTGCTCTTGGAACTGCTCGGGGAATTGCCCATCTGCATTCTGCTGGCGGGCCAAAATTTACTCATGGAAACATCAAAGCCTCAAATGTTCTCCTAAACCAAGATCATGATGGGTGCATTTCTGATTTTGGCTTGACCCCTCTTATGAATATTCCTGCAACTCCATCTCGGAGTGCAGGGTATCGAGCTCCTGAAGTGATTGAAACTCGTAAGCACACACATAAATCAGATGTCTACAGTTTTGGTGTTCTCCTGCTCGAGATGCTGACAGGAAAAGCTCCACTCCAATCGCCAGGGCGTGATGACATGGTTGATCTTCCTAGGTGGGTCCAGTCTGTTGTAAGGGAGGAGTGGACAGCTGAGGTGTTTGATGTTGAACTGATGAGATACCAAAATATTGAGGAAGAAATGGTGCAAATGTTGCAAATTGGGATGGCCTGTGTAGCAAAGGTGCCAGACATGCGCCCAAACATGGATGAAGTTGTTCGAATGATTGAAGAAATACGGCAATCTGACTCTGAGAACCGGCCATCTTCTGAAGAGAACAAATCTAAAGACTCAAATGTGCAGACTCCATGATTCCCATTAACTGTTGCTGTTTTACTTTGAGACCAAGAATGAACATTTCCAAGGAGCACATGCTTGCAAGGTTTTCGCATTCATTGTTCAGAGCAACCTTTAGGTGTATCTGCGGCTTCGTATAGTGTGAATTTGTCCAAAATTTTTTCTCAGTTCAATTCTTCTTAAATTTGTGTTCCAGATTTTTTTGTTTAATTTTTCATTAGGGAGGATTCTCTTGATCTGTTGTAATATTTTATTCAACATTGTGAATGAATTGATAACTTGAATCAATAACTCCCTAAATATTCGGCTCTTTGCCGCCCTCATTTTTTGCCTGGTTGGTGTACTTCTTGTTGCCAATGAAATGCTGTATTTACTGAGGAGCATTCGGTACCCCTGGTTGGTGTCCTTGTTGCCAATGAAATGTTGTATTTACTAGTGAGCATTCGGTATGAAAACTGACCGAATCAAATCAATTGAAGTTGCCAAAAAAAAAAAAAAAAGAACCGATCAAATTTATTAGGGGAAACGGAATCGGGGCTTCTATGTCAGCAATTGGTATTAATTTATCATCAGCTCAAGTCTTTTTACAAAATTGTGTGTTTTGAGAAATAGAAAAAAAAAAAAAAAAAAAGTTACCATGGCTGAGAATCAGAAGTTAATTTTTGCCGATTGTTGCATTTGCTTAGGGTTGTTCCATTAATTTTTCTTATCAATTTCATCTTCTTGTCTTTTAATTGTTTTTATTGATGAAGAATGTTGTGAATCAGTGGTAACTTGGAACCAAATGAAGCTAGATTAATTGAAAATGTTAGCACCATCTTTGTGCACACTGGGTGTTTGAAAATGTTAGAATAACATTTATTTGTATTTCTCACCTATTTTACTTCTGGTTATCTTGCATTTTTTTTTTCTTTGTCTAGCGACAATCAGATTATTGACAAGCAGTAGTAAGCCCGTCATGCCTCCAAGGACTTCAATAGCTAATTTTAATCCTCAAATGGCTCAAACTTTCCTAATATCCTTAACCGCTCAACTATATGTACCTGCCTCACCTCATCACACAAGTGTGTCGGTAGGTGCTGTTCTGGATCTTAACCAAACTCTTCATCCTTCTATTCCTTTAGAATTACAGCGGCCATAAGCACCATCTGCTACTCTACCTGCCCCAGGGTTTATTATGACCCTAACCATTAAGGAGTTCGAATAGTTATTTGAGGATTGTATGCAGAAATACTAGAACTGCAACAATCTGCAATACCAAGGCACATTCCGGTCTCCTTTGTTTAAAGAAATCCAGACTGCACCTTTTTCCAAGATCAAACTTTTCTTCTCTACCGAAGTAGAATGATAACACTGATGCTCATGCTCATTTAGATCAATTTCGCCACATTATGCTTGTTCATACTATGTAGAATATTGTACTTTGCAAAGTTTTCCCCCTTTTCTATTCAACAATTGGTATTAATCTATCATCAGCTATAGTCTTTTTACAAAATTTTGTATTTTGGCAAGTTAAAAAAAAAAGTTACCATGGCTGAAAATCAGATGTTAGATTGTTGCATCTGCTCAGGGTTGTTTCATTAATTTTTCTTATCAATTTCATCTTCTTGTCTTTTAATTGTTTTTATTGATGAAGAATGTTGTGAATCAGTGGTTACTTGGAACCAAATGAAGCACTATCTTTGTGCACACTAGGTGTTTGAAAATGTTAGAATAACATTTATTTGCATTTCTCACCTATTTTACTTACGGTTATCTTGCATTTTTTCCTTTGTCTAGTGATAATCGGATTATTGACGAGCAGTAGTAAGTCTAACAGACATATTTCGGAATACTACTATGGTCAGTCTAACGAACACATAACTCCGATTTATTGTTGGAACATTACAACTCTTACAATTTCATAACGGCTCAAATGTTATATAATCAATGATGATTAATTGTCCTGACTTTAATGATGAGCATTTAAGCCAGTGGGACTTTATATATAATACAATAATGCTCAAGTCAAGTATTACCCTTCTTCTGAACTCAATCACATTCATTCCCTTTCCAAGTTTTCTGACTTAAATGTCGGAGAGTTTCTCACTGGAACCTTCACTGAATTTTTCGTCTTTCAGGCTATTTATCTCTTTTCTGGTTGTGGATATTTTACCTTAAAGCTAATCTTATCTAACAATCTAGATTACTGAGCTATTATCATTTAGTACGGTAAGCATGGAAGCCTCCCACAATAATGGATATTTTCTCGATTTGAATGTCCCATCTAGTTTGCTGGTGGAGCACCTTGACAATGCAAATGTTCCCTTGCCTCTACCTGCATAATAGTTTTTTCCTCTAGTGGCCATTGTGGCTCTCGTCGAGCCCGTCATGCCTCCAAGGGGTTCGATACCTAGTTTTAATCCTCAAATGGCTCAAACTTTCCTAATAGCCTTAACCTCCACGACGGCCCAAGCTCAACTATGTGTACATCCCTCATCTCATCACACAAGTGTGCTGGCAAGTGCTGTTCTAGATCTTAACCGAACTCTTCATCCTTCTATTCCTTTAGAATTATAATGGCCATAAGCACCATCTGCTGCTCTACATGCCCCTGTGTTTATTATAACCCTAACTACTGAGGAGTTTGAATAGTTATTTAAAGACTATATGCAGAAATATTAGACCTGCAACACCCTGCAATACCAAGGCATATTCCAGTCTTCTTTGTTTAAAAAAATCCTGACTGCACCTTTTCCCAAGATCAAACTTTATTGTTCTACCGAAGTACAATGGTAACACTGATCCTCGTGCTCTTTCACCACATCATGCTTGTTCATACTATGTAGGATGTTGTACTTTGCAAAGTTTTCCCCTAAACACTTACTGATTTAGCTTAGATCTGGTTTCAAAATCCATCTCAACATTATGAGCAGAGTTTTGAGCAATTTAGTGATATTTTTATTGCTAAATTTGTTGCTGCAATTCGACTAGCCGAGGTTTCTACCGATCTACATCAAGTAGTGCAGGAGAAAATCGAACCCATTCGCGTCTATGTAAAGCAATTCAATGTGTTCACCATGGACATTTAGAATCTCAATTTGGAGGTGGCCGTCAACACTCTAGGTCAGAATAATATATGCCAAGATTTTAGCAATTTTTTTGAGTAAGAATCCTCCAATTGATTTCATTGAGCTTATGCCCAGAGCTCATAAGTACATTAGAATGGATGAAGCCTGCCGATTATGGGATGTACCTAGCCACAATAAGGATAAGGAAAAAAAGTCCTCTTGCAAGCTAGGGAAAAACAAGAATACATACGGTTGGCATATTAATTTTCACCCTATGATAGATTCAGGTTCATCTAATGGTACTTTTGCAGTGTCAAGTCCTTGTTTTGCAGGATGTATTGATGATTGGTTCATTCCCTTGAAGACATCAAGAGCTCAAATTTCTCTTTTGGCTAAAATAGAATGGATAGGTTAATTGGTCAAAACCTATGAGGCAGGATCCCAACTAAGATTAAACCTTGTATTGTGAATATCAAAGAGACTGAGGCCATGAAGTGAAGGATTGTATCCAACTTAAAAAGAAGATCGAACATCTAGTTTAAAAGGGTAATTTGTCTTAGTTTGTGAAAGTTGGCAGGGATGGCGATACCTCAGCATGTCCTTCGACACCTCAACCTTTTAATAAAGGAAGGTCCATCTTAAGGAAAATGGCTCCCTTTGGAGTAATTCATGTCATTGCGGGTGGCAAGCATTATGATTTTTTTTTACGATTCAATAAAATGCAAGGTAAATAAGGTGTTCTCTTTAGGAACCAGTATGCTTAACACTTCTTGTGTTATTTAATTCTTTTCTAATGACAGGACCCATGTTTAACAATTGAACATAGATACCTTGGTAGTTGAAGCCCTTATACAAGAATTCTTAGTTCAACAAAATCTTATAGATACAGGTAGTGCGGTCAATCTAATCACTTTGCAAGCTTCAAAGCCTTGGGCATCTCCCCCAACTTGTTAAAGCCCATTATTAATCTCTTATTACAGCTCGGTGATGATTCTATAATCTGTACTTCTACAACTTACTTTATAGTAGTTACCATGCCTATCTCTTATAATGCTATATTTGGCTAAACTCTTATGATGGCCTTCGATGCTTACATTTATATGCAGAAGTTGCTACTAAAGGTTACTGCCATGCACGGTACCACTATCCTCCAACGTAATAAAAAACCTATTCGGGAAACATATGTCACTATACTTAAAGAAGCCAATTAAGCATTTTCACTTGACACACTGGATGTCCCTACTAATATAGTTTGGAAGGCCAAACTGATTGATATGCTCTATGAGGTTGAACTCTTATCAGGAAAAGTGGTCAAGATAGCGTTCACGAAAACAAGCATTGAAAAGGATGAGCTCATTCATGTTCTTTGAGTTTTCAGTGATGTATTTGCTTGGTAGACTTTGGACATAACTGGAATCTCACCAGAGGTATTGTCTCATTCAATCAACATTAACCCTAACTCTAAACTTGTGAAACAGAGGACATGGAACTATGCTCTAGAGCATCAAATTGCTATGACCCGAGAAATAGACACTTTACTTAAAGATGGCTTTATTTGAAAGGTTATTTACTCGGACTAGTTGTCTAATGTGGTACTTCTGAAGAAATCCAATGGCAAGTGGCGCATGTGTATATACTTTATGGACCTCGGCAAATCATGTCCTAAGGACATTTATCCTTTTACGAACATTGATTTCTTAGTGGACTCAACTGCTGGGTTTGAAGAATATACTTTCATAGATGCCTCAATAGGTTATCATTAGATTCCTATGAATTTAAATGATGAAGAAAAAACTGCTTTCATAACACAGCAGGCGACCAATTATTACCGAGTCATGCCATTCGGCCTCAAGAATACATGAGCTACTTATCAAAGACCTATGAACAATTTACTTGCCAATCAGATTGATCGCAACAAAGAAATTTATATGGACGATATTATTGTCAAAAACTAGACTTCATTTGGCCTCCTTGCCAAGCTGAAGGAAACATTATCAATTTTCCGATAGTATGGCATAAAGCTCAATATGGATATGTGTGCTTTTGGTGTACAACCTAGTAAGTTCTTGGGGTTCATGATTTCTAAGCATGGGATAAAGACCAATCTAGAAAAGATCAAGGCAATTATGCAAATGATACCACCAAAGTCTATTAAGGAAATTTAAAAGCTCAATAGCAAAGTAACTGCTCTAGGTCAGTTCATTTCTTGTTCAGCTAAACATTGCCTACTCTTTTATAGAGCACTCAAAAACTTAATGAACTTCCAGTGGAGCTTCAAATGTTAACAAGCCTTTGAAGCTTTAAAATAATTCCTTGCATTGCCCTTATTGTTGACCTGCCCTCAGGTAGGTGAGACTCTATACATGTACTTAGTTATTTTAAATGGAGCAATTAGGGTCATTTTGCTTCGCACAGAGGCCATTCAGTAGCTCCCTATTTACTATGCTAGTAAGGTCTTGCTTGGGGCCAAATTTTGATCTTTTAATTCTAAAACAACTAGCATGTGCTCTTAATCAAGCTTCACCCCTATTTTTAAGCCCACACGGTCATAGTTCTAACAAACACTAGCCTTCATAAAATGTTGTAGTGCTCAAAAACCTCTAGTAGACTCACTGAGTGGTCTGCTTGGCTAAGGTAGTTTGATATAAGATATGAGCCATGATCAAATCTCAAAGCTCAAGTACTTGCTGGTTTTGTTGCAGAATTGCATGTGTTGCCAACCCCAAACATTATTCTTCCCCGGCAGTTACATGTTGATGGGGCTATTTGTTCCAAAAGAGCAAGGTTAGGGATGGTACTTACTAGCTCGGGCAAGGTAACCATCCGAGGCATGGCTCAATTATCTTTTTGGGCTTCTAACAATATGGCCGAGTGTGAGGCATTATTCTTTGGATTGAAAATTGCTTTAGAATTTTAGCTAGAATCATTGCAAATATTTTTCTATTCATAACTTGTTAGCCAAATGCTAGGGAAGTTCGAGGCTAAAGATCAGGACATGGTACGATACAAGTCTATCATTTCTCATTTATTGTCACAATTTGAAGCTACAAGAGGGACTTGGACCATTGAGGAGATAGCTCGAAAAGACAATCAGGAGGTAGATACCTTGCCAAATAAGCCTCCCTTAAAGAGCCAGTTCGATCTTCTTATATAATCTAGGAAGTTATTGGCCAACCTAGTTATGAAACTTATATAAGGTCTAGGTCCATGAACCTGTGTAAGGATGACATCTCCTTATTTGCCATTTTTTTAGCATAGGTACTCTCCCAAATGATCAAAATTAGGCCCGAAAGATAGTTCACCAATCTAGTTTATATTCCATTATTGATGGCAAGTTATACCATTGATCTTACTCTCAACCCTGGTCTTTTTACCTCAGTGTTGTTGGTAACTATGTCTTGTGGGAGATTTGTGAATGCATCTATGGCGTACATGAAGGTGCCCAATCCATAGTTCGAAAAGCCTTACTTCAAGGTTATTATTGGCCTAAGATGGAAAAAGATGCCAAGGAGCTCATGCAAAAATTTGACAAATGCTAGATGTTTGGTAACATTTTGCATCAAAATTCAGTTCAACAAATTGCCATCTCAAGTCCTTAACTGTTCGCACAATGGGGCATAGACATCTTGGGGCCATTTCCTCTAGCAACCATTGGTCATCATTATGGACCACTTCACAAAGTGGGTTGAAGCCGAACCACCTGCAATAATAAATCCTTATTATACATGGTTCGATCCATGATGAGTTTTACAAATCTTCCTAAGTCTAATTTTGGGGTTACTCATTGGATTTTGTTTACATCTTAAATAAAGTTCCATCAAAATTGGTTGTAATTACTCCATATTAGATATGCAATAGCAAGAAACCAAGTCTTTTGCATATGAAAGTTTAGCGGTGTCTTGCTTATAATAAAAGGATAACATTAAACAAGCTTAAAGCTAAATTTGTTAGGTATCTAAAAGAAACCATCGGATACTAATTCTATTATCCTTTGGAATAAAAAGTATTTGTTTCAAAGCATGTTGTATTATTAGAAAAAAGGGTTCTACAAAAGAAGACAGTGGGCATAAAATTAAGCTTGATGACGTTCAAGAAGTACAAACGAATATAACACAACCAATTGGTCCTAAACCCACTATTCATAAAGATGAGATAACGAATCAACCAAGTACTGTGCAAGTACCTTGTAGGTCAACTAGGATACACGTAGCTCCTAAAATATATGGATTTCTCATCAATGGGCATAAGCATGTGTTACTCATTGAAGACAATGAGCCTACTTGTAGGCACCGGGTCCTGAGTCAGTCCAGATTAGAGTTACCCAATAATAATTAGATGTCTGTTTACAGGCAAAAAAGTTGAAAATGATAATTTTCTTGGCAAATTTGCATTTTAGAATAAAAAATAAAAAAATAATAAAAAAAAATTTTAAAAATCAAATTTAAAAAATGGAGTTTGAAAATTAGTGTTGTAGTCAAAATTGTCGTTTAAAAATAAAAAATAAAATTTTCGGCATTTTCGGCAGTGCGCGAGTGAGGGCTGGCAGCCCTCGCTCACGGAAGGGCCAGCAGCCCTCGCTCACGGAAGGGCCAGCCCACTGTGCGCAGCGAGCTCGGGGGGCGTTGCTCCGCGCTGGGCGTGCGCTCGCTGCTAGCGAATGCACCCAACGCCCATCGCGTGTACCGACGGGCGTCGATCGCCCCTGATCTATCGAAAACGTGATTTTTGCCCATTTTTTCGTTTTTTCTTGATTTTTTGTGACTTTTCACCATTTTTTCCGGGATTTTTAATGATAATTCCCTTTTTTGAGCCCAAACTAAAGGAAATTTAATAAAAATTCAAATTTCTTCCTTAATTAATTAGATTTTTTATTTTTATTGATATAAACATAAAATTATGAGAAGGAAAAAGGGGGAATTCTTTTAGGTTAAAGATTTATTTTTTTTCTTTTTTCATCAAAGAAATTCTCTCTACACTTTTTTTTCTGGAGTTTTCTTTTTGTTCAAATAAATTTTTTTAAGGTTTTAAATTTCATTTTTTCAATCAATAATCATCCTTTAGACAAAAAAAAAATCAATTTTTTGTTCTTGAAAGTTAATTTATTTTTCTTCCATTATTTTTTAAGCAATTTTCTATTGGAATAAAATTTCAATTTTTATTTATAATTTGTGAATCAAACCAAGAAAAATCAATCATCTTCTCTCATTCTATCAAATCTGAAATCTGAGGGTAAACATTCTAGCCTTGATTTCTTAATTTTATTTTTTTTATTTATTTTTGTACATTTTTTAATTAGCAATCATGTAGATCTTTTAATTTATTATTTATTTATTTATTTTATGTGATTTTAGATATAAATTTAATATTTTCAATATTTTTTTTACTTTATCTTATTTGATTGTTTATTTATTTATTTTATGTGATTTTAGATATAAATTTAATATTTTCAATATTTTTTTTACTTTATCTTATTTGATTGTTTATTCTTCTTTATTTTTATTATTATTATTATTATTATTATTATTATTATTATTATTATTATTATTATTATTATTATTATTTTTATGTATTGGTCTATTAATATGTTAATTTGTTTTAATATGTCATTTAATTTATTTATCACCCATAATTCCTTTTTTATCTATTTTAATTTGTTATTTATTTGTTTTATGTATTTAATTAATTTTCTTGATTTAGTTACTAACCATAATTTTTTTGGTGTTTATTTTTGGCTTCAAATCTTTATTTTTCCTTATTTAAGCATCCATGCGAACGAAAGAGAAGATCCGAGGATTTATCATTTTTATTATATTTATTATTTTTATTTTATTCGTCTTTTTAATTCATTTGTCATGTAATTAGTAATAAAATCATTTATTTTATACACGCTTAGTTAAAAATTACAAAAATATTTTTATAAGTAAATTGGATTTTTGTAATAAAATGGGACCAATGTTCAAGTTTTTCCATCCAAATAAATTGTCACTTTAAAATTATTTTCTTTAACTATGCATGCGAGGACCAATGTTCTCATTCTTAATAAATACCCCGTTTTATGTATGATTTACATTTCATTTACATTGGGGGTTGTATTCCGCCTCTAATTTTGTTGTAGTGTATTGTATTTTTATTTACCTTATTTTAATCTTATTTTTATTTATTGTTTTTATTATGTGAATTGATATGCGCTCTAATTACTGCATTTAAATGAATGAGAAAAGGGATAAAATCTTAAAATTCAAAACTCAATCGTAATTTAATTAAGGTATGAATAAATGGGAAGTCCCGAACCATCTCTGGTCTTAGCCTCAACGAAGTTAGAGGACCATCTCAATGTTCTATTGCGGTGGAATCTCCAAAATATCTCTTGTGTCCCAAAATAGGCCCAATTTGCATTGTCTTAGGCTCCATGAGGTTAGAATACCATCTCAATGTTCTATTGGGATGGGGACTCCAACATATCTCTGACTTGCCCAAAATAGACACAAATACATTGTCTTAGGCTCATTGAGGCTGGACGACTTTTTTTAATATTTTATTGGGTTGCGACTCCAAAAAACCTCCTTGTTGCCCAAAATGGATGCCCTTATAATCTCTTGTAAGTTTTATGAACCTCTCTCGAATACCCTAAAAGCGAAACTTTGGGGCCCTCCCGAGCACGCGTCACAGTGGTGACTCCGCTAGGGACATATGAGACTTCAGTTCGAAAGTACCTTGGTTAAAACATATAATTGAGTTTTAATTTAAAAATTTCATCCCTTTTCGAAAATGCATTGCATTTCATTAGAATCTTAGAACTACGCTAGTTTGGTCCTTATTCTTACCCTGGTGTGTTCCCAAAGCACAACCCTACGTTCACTTAATGTATGAAAGTGTTCGAGATAATCACTAGTCCAAGCCTCATACCATCATGGTATATTAAATGAAGACCCGATTGGTCGTTATGCTTGTGATGAGCTAGACCCATTGGCAGGGATCATGCTTGGGTAAACCTAAAGTATCATCACCTTTGACTAATGCTCATGTAATGGCAATAAATACTTCCCCTAGGTGACATGCTCCTTAATACAATGCTTGCTATATGGGCCATTATATATTGAACAAAATCAACCAAATTAAATGGTCTGTTATCAAAGGCTTTCATGCCTCGATAGGCCCATCTTAATGTGGTTGAAGTGATTAAATAGATAATGGCCAAAACTCATATGAATGTACATTAGGCAAGAGATGCTATGCTGCTTCGGATCTTCAATGGAGAAATAACTAAAATTCCGGAACACTTAAAATAACAATCTCTGGAAATTAAACTATGTATCTAATGAAAATTACTCTCAATTTCTAATTGAAAACTCAAAACAAGATTGAAAACGAAGTTTAGAATAGAAAAAATAACTCAGAAAATTTCAGCCGCCAAACTAAAATAAAAAACTAACTAAAAAATTTGGAACCCTAGCCAAACAGAAAAGTGCGTTTTTATAGCTCCAGATGGGTCACGGTGATAATGAAATTCATTGTCACCGTGAGGTGTCGAGATCATTAAATTGTCTTTGCGCACAGGAGAGGGGTCAAGGTGACAATGAATTTCATTGTCACAGTGAGGTCTTCAATTTTTGCTTCTGTCTAGGAAATAATTATGTCACGGTGACAATGAACTTTGTTGTCACCGTGAGGTCCTCATCCCTTGCATTCTGCCCGATAAAGAAATATGTCACGGTCACAATGAAATTCATTGTGACCGTGACCCATGTGATTTCAGCTACTGTTTGCAATTCTTCTTATGTCACGGTCACAACCAATTCATTGTGACCGTGACCCCTTGAGCAAAAATCTACAAAGGCACAAAATTTAATCAATTAGTTATCTAAAATGCATCAAAATTCCAATTTGGCTAAGATTAACAAAATTAACATAAAAGAAACATAACATGACATTAAACACAACTAAATACCCAAAAATCATATAAAAATACTATCAAAACTAAATACTATATTGAAGTTATCAAAATACCCCACACTTAGACTTTGCTCGTCCTCGAGTAAATGAACTATCCACATTCCTGAAATTTCAAACTCTAACTCAGAATATGAAAACTTAACAACAATCATAGCACCAAGTAGAAGGGTCTTAGTTATAAATCCTCAAATCAATTCATATCAAGTAATTTCACGTGTGTGTGTGCTAGGGTCAAAACAAGTTTTCTCTTTTCAAAATAAAACAACCAATGCATTCCAACAATTGAGCAAAGAAATTGAATATGCAAATGAATTTACATACAGGTTTCGCGCTTAAAACTCAGGATAATCATACGCCTCTCCTTTAGCACCGAAACCACAAGGGTCATCTCCACTTAAACAACTCAAATCAAGAACAGGATCAAAAGGACTTATTCCATGGTTGTAATGTTAGGTTAAGGTATTGGCTAACAAGAAAAGTTAAAGAATTCAAATAAAGAAGTAGCCACTCTACCTAAAATTTCAACTACCCAAAACTGAACAAGATTGTCCACATCCTACCTTCAATTCACCCATAATTTCCAATGTTGTCTAAACTTCCCCATACATAAAATACATCGAACTCAAAACAACAAGGTGATGAACTTCCCTTTTTAATTCACTTTTAAACTCAATTATCCGTAAATACGAGTATGTCTTCTTCTACTCAAAGGTACCCCACACTTGAATTTTTCTGTATTCAATACATCAAGATTAACAATAATCAATCAACTTCTTTTTTCTTTTCTTTTCTCTTTTTTTTCTTCTTTTTTTTTTCTTTCTTATCTATTTATTTTTTTTTCAACCGGGGTACCCAAAGTCTAGATTTTCTTATACCCATTTTTTTTCTAATATGGGAAAGTTTAACACCATACTAAAGAACACCCGCAAAATTCAACAATTCTTCTCATATTTCCACTATTTCAACAATAGATACCCTTATTCAACTTTCAATGATATTTCAATCCAATCCTAGAGTGGCCAATTCTTAGAAAAGGGTAGGCAAAGGCATTTAGGCTAAATGGTAAATTAAGAGTGTAAGAAGAAATTTGCGTAGTACGCTTTTAGCATACCAAATTGGCTCAACTGGGCTAGCAATGGAAATAACATAAACAGGTAGGTCTAAAGCTATTTAAAAGGGTTATCAAAGAAACAAATTGCCTTAATCATGTCCTAAACTTGTTTAAGTTGTTATCATGTTTCAAAGGGTGATGAGAAAGGTTCTAACTATCCTAACATTCCTTCACTCAAAAACTCTTACGCACTGGATTTTTCAAATTTTTATAAACAAGCCTATAGTGCATGAAAGATTGGAAATCACAAGATATATGACCGATTGAGATTCAATTTGCTTCTAAAACTTCCAACTACTCATTTGCCAAGATCAGTTTTTAAGATAGACCATTCTCCAGTTAAAGTTCAAAACATTCACAACAGGAATAACTGAAGTTAAGCCAAGCTGAGATAAAGATACTTAGGCAACGACAATAAAGTACAAAGAAACTAAAACAGAATAAACAAGCATCATACATCAACGGCTGTTAATTACATAAATATACGAAGTTAATTTCTCCTACCCCCCACACAAAAACTTGCTGTCCCCAGCAAGTAAGAATATTACATATCAAAAAGAAAAATAAAAATAAAATAAACAAAAATCAAAACAAAAGATAAGAAGTCTCCCTGATCACTTTTCTGGTGGAGGTGGTGGCGGTGGGAAATGGGCATCAAACCTCGCAGACCAGGCGAAAAATCCCTGGATCAACTGGTCCATCTGGGACTGAATATCTGCCTGTGATGCTGAGATGGTGTCCACCGATGCGGCGATTATGTCCATGCGTGCCATCAGAGCGTCGTACTGCTGAAATGATAATTGCGCAGGCTCTGGTGCAGGAGGGACCGGTGCCTCAGGGTCGTCCTCATGCTCATGAGGTAAACCGCCTAAACCCCGCTCGACTCCATGTAAATACTCCTCACGGGTTGACAACCGATAACCATCTGCCATTGTCACATCCTTCACTAGGACCTTCATGTTGGTAAGCATCTTCTGATCAATTGTGGCAATGGAAGGCAATGATTTGTACTTTTTCAATGGGTGGCGGACACGCTTAGCTATGGCGGTGACAAATCCCCCAAGTGCGATTTTGGTCACTTTTTTCGGCTTCCATTGCATCTCCTCCAATTTGTGCCAGAAATGAGTGGCGTCATTTATTCGGACACCCTAGATCATGCACGCGAGAAATAGGGCTTCCGGTAAGTTTACTTGGCCCGCTGAATCTGCATGGCTTAATAAAGATAAGGAAAAAAATCGATGGAGGATCCGCAGAATATGGTTGTTCAAATGATGCGCCTTCGTTTTGCCTGAGATATACTGTGTGGCAGTCACAGTGTCGCGGATGATCGCCCATGCACCGTCTTTAGAGTAATCATCATACCAATCTGGCACTAGGTGTGGAAAGCCAAGGTATTCTGAAAATTCATGGAAAGTGAGGTTATACTCTATAGTGTCCAAGAAAAATGAAACAGAACCTGGATCATTGATGAGATCGCGGCCTGGTCTACAAGTGATAGTGGACACAAAATCTCTTGTCAAGGTAGGATAGACTTTCTCATTGAGCATAAAAACCCGCTCCCAGCCAATGTTGGCGATAAGCTGCTGGACTTCATTTTTTATGCCAAGTTTCTCCAGTACTCCAAAATCCAAATAGCTCGTTGGGATGAACGAGCATTTGGTGAATCGAGCATACGGAACCTTTTTGGCACTTGGAACCCAGGCTGGCACCTTAGAAATGTCCACTGAATCTGCGCTGGGGGGTTGGCTGGCAGAGCTGGAAGCTACAGCAGAGCTTTTTCGTTTTGGAGCCACTGCACGAAAGCAAACATCCAAGTTCAATAACAATGTAAGTTGAAACAACAATGGCTACTACTCTACTCAGCAGTAAACAATCCATTCTACCCAAACCTATGCATCCTCCAAATGATTTTAATTTATCAAAGTGATATCAACTCATAAGTAGGTTTAGAATGTGCAATGACAACCTTAAAGCACATTTAAACATAAGGGTAAATAAAATTCTGCATGTCAACATGTTAAAAATTGCAGAAGCTGGAAAATCAATTCATAGAGACATTTTATCAAGCACTTGGTGAGCAAGAATTTCAACGTACTATAATTGAAAACCAACGGCACTAACAACCCCCCAAATTGGCAATTAACAACCATACAGTGCATAACAAACAGTTTAAGATCAATAAAAGTCAAGTCCAACCCCAAATTTGAGTAAAATCATCAACCCAATGTTAAATGCAAATAAAGCCCTAAACGTCTACTCCCCACCCATTATCGTTCTCAATAAAGATAAAAATTTAAATGGGGAAGTAAGAATTGAAGGGATGCACAGCAAGAATCGAAAATTATCAAAGAAGAAAAATAAAAGCATCGGCACAGGAATCGCAAGAATCACTGCCATGGAGATCAATTGGAACAGGGAACACAGGGAGGAGAAAAATAAAAATAAATGAACTGAAATAAAATTAAAAAGGAAGAGAAAAATACTTACTTGTTATAGATTATCCGGAATGGTGGTCTAAAAGAGAGAAAAGAAACACAGAGAATGCAGGGAAGAATAGATAGTGCACGGTGAGAGTGAATGAGGTGTGGGAAAGTGAGAAATAACAAATGGAAAAACTGGAATTTTAAAAGTTCTTTTCGCGGGGTCACGATCACAATGAGTTTCATTGTGACCGTGACATACTCAAAAATTGCAATCCAGAATTGAACCGCCATGGGGTCACGGTGACAATGAGTTTCATTGGCACCGTGACATAACCCATGTTGGAAATAGAATCGAATGTTCATTATGTCACGGTCACAATGAGTTTCATTGTCACCGTGACATAACCCAATTTGAAAACAGAATGGAATGTGCATTATGTCACAGTCACAATGAATTTCATTGTCACCGTGACATAACCCAGTTTGAAAACAGAATGTAACTTACTCTACCTCACGGTGACAATGAATTTCATTGTCACCGTGACATGTGTACACCTTAAAACAGAAAGTTACTTACCCGATGGTCACGGTCACAATGAAATCCATTGTCACCGTGACATGTGCACCAACCATAATCCAGAATGTAACTTCTGTTGGTCACGGTCACAATGAATTCATTGTCACCGTGACCACCTGCACACTTGCAAAAAGTCATCAATTTCTCCAAACCTCTAGCTACAATTGTTCTGAAAATTCTCCAACAAAACATAATTTCTCTTCTAAACATAAAATTGACAAAATGAAACAAGATTAACTTCCTAAACAAAATACCATTAAAAGATAAAAAAGAAACAAACATATGAAGCAGTTCTGCATTTAACAAGTCCGCAGCTAGACTTTTAAAAACCGTCAAGGATCTGCAAGAGTGACGATCGTGGAAGCACTATCAAATATAGATTCAAAATACGGCTTCACACGATGTCCATTCACCTTGAATTCATTCTCAAACCGCGGGTGCTTCAATGTCACCACTCCAAACTTATCAACTGCCACTACTTCATAGGGTCCCTTCCATCTCGATTTCAACTTACCAAGAAACATCCGCAGCCTACTGTCATAAAGAAGCACTCGCATTCCTGGTGTAATTTCCTTTATGACCAGCTTTCGATCATGCCACTTCTTGGTTTTATCTTTGTATCTCATGGCATGATCATAGGCCCAAAATCGATGCTCGTCTAGTTCATTTAGCTGCAAAGACCTGCACTTACTAGTTCATTTAGCTGCAAAGACCTGCACTTACCTGCATTCTCAAGGTTAAAATTCAGAAATTTGGTAGCCCAATAAGCTTTATGCTCTAATTCCACTGGGAGGTGACAGGACTTCCCATAAACCAACCGAAAAGGGGACATTCCTATCAGTGTCTTGAATGCTGTCCTATAGGCCCACAGAGCATTATCTAACTTAAGGTACCAATCCTTTCTAGATGAATTGACCGTTTTTTCTAAGATGGCCTTTAACTCCCTGTTAGACACTTCAACTTGACCATTAGCCTGAGCATGATAAGGGGTTGTGACCTTGTGCCTAACGCCAAATTTCTTTAATAAAGCCTTAAATTGGTGGTTCACAAAATATTTACCACCATCGCTTATAATGGCTCTAGGGGCTCCATACTGAGTGAATATGTTTCTCCTCAAAAATTCTAAAACAATCTTAGCATCACTAGTTCTAGTGGCTATAGCTTCAACCCATTTACTCACATAATCCACAGCCACCAGAATATATTCAAACCCGTACGAAACCGGAAAAGGTCCCATAAAATCTATTCCCCATACATCAAATAGTTCTACCTCAAGCATGTTTGTCAGAGGCATCTCATATCGTTTAGATATATTTCCTACCTTCTGGCATCTATCACAAGTCTTCACATAAAATTGAACATCTTTAAACATTGTAGGCCAATAAAAACCAGAAGACAAAAGTTTCATTACCGTTCTATTTTGGCCCATGATGTCCACCAGCTTCTCCGCCATGAAAAGCTGTGATGATTGCACCCGTCTCCTCATCTGAGATGCACCTTCTTAAAACTTGATCAGCACATAATCGAAAAAGGTAGGGGTCATCCCAAATGTATTGTCTTGCATCAGCTCGCAGTTTCTTCTTTTGCTGCCAAGTAAAATCTTTAGGCATAAAACATCCTGCAAGAAAATTTGCTATGTTAGCAAACCAAGGAACAGAAGTGTCACAAGCAAATACAGCACAAATGTGTTCATCAGGAAATAAATCAAAAATTTCCCCCTTTTCAATATGGTCATTTTCCATTCTGGACAAATGGTCTGCCACGAAGTTTTCAGCACCCTTCTTATCCTTAATTTCTAAATCGAACTCTTGCAATAGCAGCACCCAACGAATCAGCCTCGGTTTGGATTCTTTCTTGGCAAAAAAATGCCTCAAAGCTGCATGGTCTGACCACACCACAACTTTTGCACCCAGCAAATATGGCCTGAACTTCTCAAACGCATACACAATTGCAAGAAGTTCTTTCTCTGTGGTGGCGTAATTAACCTGTGCTCCTGTCAAAGTGTGACTAGCATAATAAATTGCACAAAATATCTTATCCCGACGCTGTCCCAGTACCGCTCCCACTGCATAATCACTAGCATCACACATTAGTTCAAACGGCATAGTCCAATCCGGAGATATAATCACCGGAGCTGAAATAAGCCGCTGCTTTAACGTTTCAAAAGCTAGCAAGCATTCACTATCAAAATTTAAAACAGCATCTTTCATGAGTAAATTAGACAGGGGTTTAGCAATTTTTGAAAAATTTTTAATAAAACGCCGGTAAAACCCTGCATGTCCTAAAAAACTCCTTATGCCCTTAACACTCATCGGAGGCGGTAACTTTTCTATTACTTCAACTTTTGCCTTATCCACTTCTATCCCTCTCTCTGAAATTTTATGCCCTAACACAATGCCCTCTGTCACCATAAAATGGCATTTTTTCCAATTTAAAACTAGGTTAGTCTTTTCACACCTTCCTAGCACTAAATCAAGATGCTTTAGACAGCTCATAAAATCAGCCCCATATATAGTGAAATCATCCATGAATACCTCCATAAATTTCTCTATAAAATCATGGAAAATAGCCATCATACACCGCTGAAACATAGCCGGTGCATTGCATAACCCAAAGGGCATTCTTCTATATGCAAATGTGCCATAGGGGCAGGTAAAGGTCGTTTTCTCTTGATCCTCAGGGGCTATAGGAATCTGCAAATATCCCGAATACCCATCTAAAAAACAGTAAAACCTATTACCTGCTAACCTCTCTAGCATCTGATCAATAAACGGCAAAGGGAAATGGTCTTTTCTAGTGGCAATATTCAACCTTCTATAATCAATACAAACTCTCCAACCCGTAACTATACGAGTTGGAATCAGTTCATTCAGTTCATTCTTTACCACTGTCATCCCCCCTTTTTTAGGCACACACTGCACTGGGCTAACCCATCTACTATCAGAAATAGGGTAGATTATACCTGCATCAAGGAGTTTGAGTACCTCCTTCTTTACTACCTCTTGCATGGCCGGGTTGAGTCTTCTCTGAGGCTGAGCTACCGGCTTGCATTCCTCCTCCATTGGGATCATGTGTGTGCAGTAACTTGGGTCAATCCCCTTCAAATCAGAGGTTTCCCATCCAATGGCTCCCTTGTGCTTTTTCAGCACCTCTAGCAACAGTTGTTCTTCATCACCTGACAACAAAGAAGATATGATTACTGGTTTCTGATCTTTCTCTAAAAACACATATTTCAAATGAGAGGGGAGAGGTTTAAGTTCAGAATTTAAATCCCCCTGTTTAGGGTTAAACTCTTCATTCTGTGACTCATCCTTTCCATCTTCTATCTCCACAATTTCTATTTCTTCTCCCCTCATCTCTTCTTCCACTTCTTCTCCTTCCACTGAATGTAACAAACACAAATTTTCTGGATCAGCTCCAACTACTTTTTCCTGCACTTCTTCCACACACTCGGCTATTACATCAACAAAATAAACAGACTCCTCCATATCCCCAGATGGATACTTTTGAGCCTTGTTCATATCCACTACTAACTCCTCATTATTGAACCATAGGGTGACCGTTTGACCATGAACATCGATCAATGCCTTTGCTGTGTTTAAAAACGGCCTCCCCACTATCAGTGGCACCTTCCTATCCTCTTCCATCTCCATCACCACAAAGTCCACTGGGAAGATGAATTTCCCCACCTTCACTAGCAGATCTTCTATCACTCCTTTGGGCCGCCTCACTGACCTATCTGCAAGTTGGAGTCTCATTCCCGTCTCCCTGAGCTCTCCAAGATTCAGTTTCTTGCAAATAGAATAAGGCATCAAATTTATGCTGGCACCCAAATCACATAAAGCATTACCATAAAAATTTTCACCAATAGCACAGGGTAAAGTAAAGCTAGCTGGATCTTCCAATTTCTCAGGGATCTTGTTCATAATTATAGCACTGCAATTTTCTGTAATCTGTACAGTTCCATGCCCTTCTAATTTCTTTTTATTAGAACATAATTCTTTCATAAATTTAGCATAGTTAGGCATATGAGCTAAGGCTTCAGCAAATGGTAAATTAATGTGCAGTTTCTTAAACATCTTTAGAAACCTAGCCTTTTGCTCATTTTTCTTTTCCTATTTAGCAACTGCAGGAAATGGCAGTCTATTTATATCAAGATCCTCTACCCTCGGATTCACTAAACTTTTACCCTTATCAATTTTTGGAGCATTTTCATTAACTTCTACCCTAGAGTTAGAGTTACTTACCGTCCGTGTCGGCTCCTCCTTTTTTTATGATGAAGAATTTTTACCTTGGTCTTCTTTCGGTACCACTTCCTTACCACTTCTCAGTATGATTGCTTTAGCTCCCTCTTTTGGATTCCGGTCCATATTCGAAGGAAATGTTCCCGGTTGTCTTTGAGACATGGAATTTGCTAGCTGTCCCACTTGAGTCTCTAAATTCCTCATGAAAGCATCTTGGTTCTGGTTCCACTGCTCTTGAGATTTCCACCTTGACTCTTGATTAGCCATGAACTGCTGCTGGCTATTTATAAACTGTTGTTGACTGTTTATGAAAGTAGCCAACATGTCTTCTAGATTTGGCTTCTTTTCTTGCACAGGTGGCCTCGGTTGGTATCCCGGTGGTTGGTATTGTTGTCCTTGGTTGTGATGGGTTGGATATGGTTGTTGATACAGCTGCCCTTGGTTCTGATGAGTATTTTGGTTGAAGGGAGGTCTAACTTGTGGTTGAGAGGATGAACCATTTGGATTTCCATCCTTCCAAGAGAAATTTGGATGATTTCTCAAGCCCGGATTATATGTGTTGCTGTAGGGGTCATTCCTTCTGTATTCTCCTATGGCATTTATATCTCCCATTGCCCCACTCTCTTGACCAGATTGCCCACTTTCATACCATCCACTCTCTTGAGCCACAGAAGCTACATTCTGCACTTTCAGACTACTCATCTCCTTCCTCATGGATTCAATCTGTGCCTTCAGCATCGACACCTCATCCACAACGTGTATCCCTTGTCTTTTCGGAACTAACCTAGGATTAGACCATTGAGCATCATTCGCCGCCATTTCATCTAGCAGATGAAAAGCTTCCTCTGGTAGTCTATTCATGAATGACCCTCCTGATGAAGCATCCAATAAAGATCTTATCTGTGGTGTAACCCCAGAATAAAATGTTGTCATCCGGTGGTATATGGCTATTCATGGTGTGGACAGCTTCTCAACAGCCTTTTAAACCTTTCCCAGGCTTCATGAAATGGCTCCTCACTCATTTGACTAAAACCCAATATGTTGTTACGGATGTGCGCAGTCTTTGTCGGAGGGAAGAATCTCATAAAAAATCTCTCCTGTAATTGGTCCCATGATTTAATCGACTGTCTAGGTAGCATTTGCAACCATTCACGTGCTTTTCCAATCAATGTGAAAGGGAATAACTTTAATTTTACCGAGTCAGATGACACTCCAGGTATCTGAACCGTATCACTGACCTCTAAGAATATGTCTAAGTGCTGTGCAGGATCTTCCACTTCTGAACCCGAAAACTGATTCGTTTGTACCATATTGATGGTGGCTGGTTTAATCTCAAACTGCACTCCCCTTGGCAGCACAATCGTTCGATTATCCTCATTCCATCTTGGTACTGCATAATCCCTTATTGTCCTCTGCCTCGGGACCTCTTCTCTATAATTCCCCAGATTTTCATCTTGTGCCCTCGGCACTTGTTCGTTCTCGGGAGGAACTTCACCAATAGGAAGAGGATTATCTTCCATGTTATTATTTCTGTTGGCTCTCTTTCGTTGATGCAAAGTCCTCTCGATTTCAGGATCGTAGGGTGCTATTTGTTCCTGTCTCAATCTGCTCATGCACCACAACAACTACCTGAAAAGAATAAACAAAAATAATAATAAAATAAAATAAAATAAAAAGAAAAACACATACAAATAATAATCAAAACTTAAAACAACGCCAGTCCTCGGCAACGGTGCCAAAAACTTGACGCGACCTCAGCAAGTGTACTGAATCGACAAGTAATATAATGGAGTATTTTTAAGACTCCGAGTTATCGTACCCAAGGGACTGAATATGCAAGTTATGACACTTATATGTATGCTAAAGAATTCCCAGTTGTTGAATTGATGGAGTTAACTATTGATTAAAAACAAAGAAGTTAAGTAACCAAAATAAATAAACAGAATTAATCAAATTAAATTGACAGCAATAATTGCAAGAAATAAAATGATGGTAAAAATAACAAAATAAGGATTCAAAATAAACAAGCGTTGCTCAGGTTCACTCATCCACCCCATACCCAAATATGAATCAAAACACATAAAGGAAACATATATGAATGAAATCGGGATAACCCTCTTAACCCAAGCGTCCCATTCCGGAGCAAGCTATTCTAATTCCATAATGTCCCATTCCGGAGCAAGTCATACAACTAGCCTAATCACGGGTCTAAAATTTTAGGTTCGGTTTGCTTTCCCATTCCGGAGCCAAACAACCCAAAACCTAATTATTTCGCTCCTCACTCCAATCTTAAACCATGAAAACCTGCACATATGGATTCCCATTCCGGAGCAGTCCAAAGGATACAGCAAACATGACAGAAAATCTGAGAATAAAATATTCATGGCATTCAATTAACAAATTCAATAACCAAAAGAGACACATGAAATAAATCATTCATCAATACTGGAAATTGAACTGAGAAAATAAATCCCATAAATTGACAATAATAACCAGTGAAATAAACCCTTCATTCATATATCGAATATCAAAATATGTTCAGAATTCACATCAAGGATAGGGGATTTAGAGATCCCCCAAACAACTAAAAGACTACTCACGATCCATTACAAAATCAAAAGAATAAAGGAAAGAATAAACCCTGAAATTCATTGAAACGCAAATCCCTGTTGAATCCCACGTTCTTCAGTCTTCTTCTTCGGATCTTCAATGGAAAAATAACTAAAATTCTGGAAAACTTAAAATAACAATCTCTGGAAATTAAACTATGTATCTAATGAAAATTACTCTCAATTTCTAATTGAAAACTCAAAACAAGATTGAAAATAGAACAGAAAAAATAACTCAAAAAATTTCAGCCGCCAAACTAAAATCAAAAACTAACTAAAAAATTCGGAACCCTAGCCAAACAGAAAAGTGCGTTTTTATAGCTCCAGATGGATCACGGTGACAATGAAATTCATTGTCAGCGTGAGGTGTCGAGATCATTAAATTGTCTTTGCGCACAGGAGAGGGGTCACGGTGACAATGAATTTCATTGTCACCGTGAGGTCTTCAATTTTTGCTTCTGTCCAGGAAATAATTATGTCACGGTGACAATGAACTTTGTTGTCACCGTGAGGTCCTCATCCCTTGCATTCTGCCCGATAAAGAAATATGTCACGGTCACAATGAAATTCATTGTGACCGTGACCCATGTGATTTCAGCTACTGTTTGCAATTCTTCTTATGTCACGGTCACAACCAATTCATTGTGACCGTGACCCCTTGAGCAAAAATCTACAAAGGCATAAAATTTAATCAATTAGTTATCTAAAATGCATCAAAATTCCAATTTGGCTAAAATTAACAAAATTAACATAAAAGAAACATAACATGACATTAAACACAACTAAATACCCAAAAATCATATAAAAATACTATCAAAACTAAATAATATATTGAAGTTATCAAGTACATCACCATCATCCGTCGAGAGACGAGTGAAGAAGGGATTTTCGTGGCAGCGATAGATTATTGATCCACTAGTGAGAGTGGAGAAAAAGGTAATTGTAGACACCGAGTCCTGATACAGCTCAGACCAAGGTTACCTAATAATGATAATATTTATTCAAAAATAGACAGAGAATGAAAGCACTTTGGCTCTCTATGGACTGGAATTTCAGCAGGGTATTTTAGGCAAATCTTAATAATTTTTATAAATAAAATATAAAAAAAATATATAAAATATAAAAAAAATATAAAATATAAAAAATTAAAATTAAAATTAAAATTAAGGTTAGGTTAATTTAATTAATTGAAGTTATAGGATTATTAAATTAAAGAGAAAATAAATTAGAAGGTAAGTAGAGAGATTAATTAATTAGAGTATATGATAATTAATTAGAGTACATAATAATTTAAAATAAAAGAGGGTATTTAGGTAACTTACCTAAAACTAAGCTATAAAAAGAAAACTAACCTAGACCTAAAGGGCGGCGACAGATTGAGAAAAAAAAAAGAGAGAAACAATTGAGGGGAGCCGCCAAGAGGAAGAGACGAAGAAGAAAAAGAAAGAAAAAAAAGGAAGAGAGAGCAAGTGAACAGAGACCGAAAAACAGAAAGAAAGACAGAGAGAAAAGGAAAATAAAAGAGTGAGGAGCTGAGAGAGAAAAGGAAAATAAAAGAGTGAGGAGCTGAGAGAGGATAGCCAAGAAAAGAGCAAACCGTCCAAGAAGAATAGACCGAAACCAAAAGAGAGCCTAAGGTGTTTGAGTTCTATTGATGTTGAGAAGCTACAAATCTGAAGGTAACATCAAAAGCTTGTAACTCGGGACAGTGTAAAAAAGGGATCAAGTTTATTTGTATATATTTGCATTGGCTTGATATTTAATTTCTTGAATTTGCTATTTCTTGCTGTTTGTATTTCTATTAGTTATTAATCCATTTACACCCATCAAAACCAAACCAAAAATGGAATGAAGGAGTTAAATCGAAGAGCACTACTCACCATCTTCAACCATTGTCATCTTCTCTATAAAAAGCCATGAACCTCTGTTTTTCATATGGTTGTCTGTTAATATTTCATTTCATTGGCTTTGTTTTTTTTTAATTGATGATATTACGGGTTAATCATTTATCCCATTTTATCATTGGTCTATTCAGTATTTGTGATAATTTTCATGACTTAAAAGATTAAAAACAACAAAATTGAAAAGTATTGTTCATCTTCTTCCTTAGGTATCAGTTTTGGTTTCTTAAATTCTTCTTTCTTTTGATTCTGTGTTTTTGTATTTGATCTTGTTCTTTTGTTTGATAATAGTTTTTTAAGAGATTTTGTGCAAGATTCTTGCTTTTATATAGTGCTTTTTTTTTGCTAAAATTCCTTTTTTGTTTTCCTTCTTTGCTTTGCTGGTGGCGGAGCTGTCTCCAGACACCACCCGCGGACAGACGGTGGCCGGCGGCCATCAGAAGCTGCCCGTCCTGCCAGCCTGGCCCGTCGGTCCCCGTCCACCCGCGCACTGCCGGTTGCCTTCTTCCTTCCCCCTCGTGTTTGTTGCAATCGGTTTCCATCCCTGCGTGATGAATACTGTCAATATATTCTTCATTTTGCATTACATTTTTCATGCTTTGGGCCAATCTACAGTGCCTCCTTTGTTTTATTTGTCTATTTGTTTTTTTTGTTTTGCCAATCACGTGTTTCATTGGTTTGCCATTTATTCACTTAATTATTATTATTATTATTATTATTATTATTATTATTATTATTATTATTATTATTATACTTTCAAATATCATTATTATGATTATCATTAATATTATTATGATTATTATGATTATTTTTATTATTATTATTATATTTTTTATCATTATTGTCTTTTGTTAAATTCCATTTTGCATGATTTTACGTCAACTGTGCATGCCTTTGTTTCTCTCTTTGACCCATTAGCACTGTCATATTTTGTTAAATTCCATTTCATTTGCCATTACTTTGTTCACTCTCACTGGTAATGACTCAGATTTGTTTTCAATTTTTTGCTTATTTAATTTTATTCATTTTTATACAAGTTCCGTTTTATTAGTATTTTTATTTTGTAATTTTTTATGTCATAATAATTTAATAAATTTAATTATTATTATTGTTAATTTTGCATGATTTCATTTGAATTGTTGAAGTCACTTTACTGTTGTTTATTGTTTGGTTCATAACAATTTCTTCTTTAATATTGCTTAATTATTTATTACCTTCTGCTTGTTTAATTTTCTTTGTTTCATTTTATTAATTTCATTTTAATTTTATTTGTATATTTAATTGTTGTGATTTAAATTTATTGAATTTTGGCATTTTAAAATTGGAACCGGCATTTTTCAGTGAAAGCGGCGCCTTTTTACGCAAGAGGGTAAAAACACAGCTGTGTTCCTTAAGGAAGCACAGCTGTGCCTTTTTATGTCGTCCGCACCTTTTAGTGGGAAACACAGCTGTGCTCCTTAAGGAAGCACAACTGTGTTTTCATGTCCTTTTTCTTTTGTCTTGTTTTATCTTATTTTAGCATGCATACTTTGTCCTTGTTTATTCATTCTTTCTCTTATTAATGGAATTATTAATCTTGGTTTATATTTAATTAATTCTATTGATTTTTTTATTTTATTCATCTCTAATTGATTTAATTGGTAAGTTATATTTAATTAGCTTAATTGATTGTCATATTATCTAATTGATTGTGTAACTGATTATTTGAATTGTCTAATTTATTCAATTAATTGCTTGCTTGGTTTGTTATTAATCTATAATATATTTGTTGTGTTCTCCATCGTTTTACTTTGTATATTGTATATATATTTCTTGTTGTTTATCCATCATTTGTTGTTTGCTCATTGTCATTAATCTGGCCATTGTTTTATTGTTAATATGAATGTCATTTCACGTTGCTTAGTCATGGCTGGTTGTCCATCATTATTCTAGTTATTATATTGCTTATTAGTTACTCATATATTAGTGTATTTGTCATAAATAATCTTGACTTAGAATAATTATTTGCATAATGTATCACACGATTCATAAACTAATAGATATTTAATTGATTGTTTAAATTTAATGGGCTGTTATATAATTTAAAATATTGTTTAATTGATTGTACTATTTGCATAAATAATTTTTTATTTGATCTATTCAACTAGTTACTTATGTACATTATTTACTTGATTGATTATTTATTTAACTAACTTATACAATCATTTATTTGTTTATATTTTATTATTGATTTGATTTAATTCACTAACACTTTATTTTATGTTGTTCTTTTTAATTGCCTTAAAATGTGCTTACCTGGCCTTGAGCGATATATTCGAATGGATCGGGGATCGAGAGAGCTAAGTCCTTCGAAAACTTGGGTTTGCATCCTTAATTTCAATATTTATTCCTGTTGTATTATCTTACATGTTGCATGTAAAAATGAATTTCAAAATTGCGCGTATAAGGAAAAATCACAATTATTTATAATAATTAAAATTGGGATTTTTTATTAATAAAATGGACCAATGTCCTATTTTTTATCCAATAAAATCTCACTATCAAATGGAGAACTAATTTTCATAAAATGGGATCACTCATCCCGGCTTTTCAAATAAACGCCCAAAAATAGTTCCCTATTTTTTTAAATCAATAAAAGGAACCAATGTTCCGAAATTCAATAAACAATCCGATTTATGTATGGTAGATTTTATTTTCTTTTTAAGGTGTTTATTTATATTGGGCCCTTGTAATTTAAGTTTTTGGGGCAAATTTTATTCTTGTAATTTATCTATTTATTTATCGCTTTATTTATTGTTTTTCAACGTGAATGAAGTGCGCTTTAATTTTAATGCATGGTCGTGTGAGGAGAGAAGTGGAATTGCGTTTCATTAAAAACTCATTTATAAAACTTAACTTAACTCATTAATAAAAGTAAAGTTCCGAACACCGTCTTTGGTTTAAGACCATCGAGGTTAGAGACCTCTCCCAATTTTTTGGGTGGCGACTCCAATACACCTCAAGTTGCCTTTAGGCGTCACTAGACTAGGTGGCATCTCCCCAATGTCCTATTGGGAGGGATGCACCGATGATGTCTCGTGGTGCCCATGATCCAAAAAAGACGCGACCGATCCCTCGAGCCCCGAAAGGTGGGCTCAACAAGGGCCTTGCTGGTCCGGGCGCGCGTCACAGTAATGTTTTTTTAGATGCTTTGTTCTTTTTATTTCAAGAACCTTCTTTTTTATGACAATATTTGCAATATTGATTATTTCAATAGGATGAACAATTTTGCTTATTTCTATGGTGTTTCTACTAATTTCATTTCTCATGATCACGATACATTCATTTTTGAAATTAATTCAACTAATACGACTGTATTTAGTCTCAAAATTTTGAAAGACCTAAAGAAAATCTTGATAGCATCTGATATAACTCCTAGAGAGAGGAAAATTCTGAGAGATAAAAAAAAAAAAAAAAAAGCCTTTGCCTGGACCTGGAATGACAAGGGTATTGTTGGGACATCGCTGCTTCAATATGCCAATATGACGATGAGCAGAATTTCAAAAGCCATTCCTTTGCATCCTCAGAGTCTATGACGCATACAATGCAACTCAATGAAATCAAGCTCCAATCATTAAAGGGCTACATCAAAAGTTAGACAAATGAAACTTTAAGCCTTCACAAGAAATATATAACTCATTAGAACCATGCCTTAGAATTTCATTCCTCCCAACCATTTGAGATGTGTACTCCAAAGCCAATCAAGATTGACCTTTAACCATCTGGGACCAAGATAAGTAAAGCATAGACCCTTATAGCCAAATTTTGAAGGAAAGCTCGTTACCTTTACCAAAAAAAAAAAAAGAAACGAAAAAAAAAACCATAGTCCTGTCCTAAACCATCTGAGGCCAAAGTACAACTCCATATCAACTATTAAAGGGTATTTCAGAAAGTGAGCCACCAAAGCCGACAAAAAGAAGATACAAACTTTCACGATCAAGATTCAAATAAAGAACTCATCGTCTCAGCCAGTTTGCACAAAAGTTAAGAAAAAGCCTTTGATGCTAAAAAAGAAGCATTGTCAGAAGAAGCAACCTTCCCAACTAATGAGAATGAAAGAGAATTCAAAGAAACCAATCGACACCGACAGACTGAAGGAGGTTCCATAGCAAAGGCTAAAAAAATAATAAATAATAAATGCCCCGCGGGTCGAAAATCAAAAAAGGTGATCTTGCTAAAATTGGGCACCCTGCCAAGGTAAAAAAAAAGGGTATCCTGGGCAAAAAATAAGGGCTGAGAGAAAATTTCCAATCATGAAAACCCGAGAGAGCTGATTGATAATGGGAGTTTGATACTTACAGGATTTATCCCAAGATTAGATGAGGTCTTGTATTTTTTAAGATTAATGCCAAATAAGGATCATGTGTTATGCAATCAAATTGAAATATATGCATTTATGCAATGATGTATCAACGTGACTAGAGCAGTTTATTTTGCATACTCAAAGTTATCTAGCACATTGTTACTGTCTACCCTCTGCTACTCTCACCACTTGGGTCCTTTAGCTGACTCATTCTGCTATAAACTGTGAAGGCAATTCTACAGCACCATCATGAGAAGAATCAAGCTCATACAGCCATGATATGGGCATAAATACATGCTGATCACACTAGAAAGATCTTTGGTAACAGCTTCAACCTCTCTACAAAAAAAAAGTCATTACAGATGAAAACCGTAATTGGCTCTCTAAGCAAAAGTTAGGCAAAATAATAGGACGAAAACCTGAAAACAGGCAGTCTGTCCTTCAAAAAAAAGTCGTTGGATTGAGTTGGGTCCATTTCAGGCAAAAATAAGGCAAATGGTCATATGAAAATCTGAAAAAGACGCATTTCCCGCTAAGAAAAGCTAGTGTGAAAATCCACAAGGGACGCAATACCATAAGAAAATGACTATAGGTATCAGATGAGAACCTCGCAACCCCAAAGACACGAAATTCAAAAGTAATTCTAAAGGGCATCGATCCTACCGCAAATTAAGCCCAGCCCGGCTATTGTCTCCAAACTCACTTAGATGAATTCTTGTCCTGCATTTCTGCATGACCCATGCATTTCACTTGCATGCTCACTATTTGTCCTGCATATTTTGGTTTTCCAGTTTTGCAGTACGAGAGACTCGATGCGAACACCGACAAAGGCGAGTGGCGAAATCAGTCCAAACACCAATCCAAACGATCAACCAAAGACCTCTCCGGGGGCAATCAGCCAAAGACCTCTCAGGGTGCAATCAGCCAAAGACTTCTCCGGGGGCAATAAGCCAAAGACCTCTCAGGGGGCACCATCTCAGAAGGGTTAGCATGATGGTGGCACTACCATTCTACAGAAGGGTTAGCATGATCACGGCACTACCACTTCAGAAGGGTTAGCACGATGACGACACTACCACTCCAAGGAGGGTTAGCACGATCACGGCACTACCACTTCACACTTCAGAAGGGTTAGCATGATGACGGCACTACCACTCTATGGAGGGTTAGCACGATCACGGCACTACCGCTTAAAATCTCAGAAGGGTTAGCACGATGGCGGCACTACCATTCTATGGAAGGTTAGCACGACCACGGCACTACCACTTCAGAAAGGTTAGCACGATGACGGTACTACCACTCCATGGAGGGTTAGCACGATCACGGCACTACCACTTCACATCTCATAAGGGTTAGCACAATGGCGGCACTACCATTTTATGGAAAGTTAGTATGACAACGATACTACCACTTCAGAAGGGTTAGCACGATGGTGGCACTACCATTTTATGGAAGGTTAGCATGACAACGGTACTACCACTTCAGAAGGGTTAGCACGACGATGGCATTACCACTCCACAGAGGGTTAGCACGATCACGACACTATCACTTCAAATCTCATAAGGGTTAGCACGATGGCGGCACTACCATATCACGGAAGGTTAGTACGATCACGGTACTACCAGTTGAACAAAGAATTACACGCTGACGGTAAATACCACTTCAACGAGGATTTACACGATCACGGTAACTCACTTTAGCAAAGAATAACATGCCAACAAGCTGGAAAATAACCACCTCAACAACATCGTCCAGTCTAGAAAAGATAGCTGCCTCAGGTACGCATCTCTTTCCTTTTTTTTCTCAGAGTTTTGGCTCACCTAGGTAGTTTTCCCAAAACTGGGGGCAACTGTATACATCGGGTCCTGAGTCAGCACAGATTAGAGTTACCCAATGATGATTAAATGCCTGTTCATAGGCAAAAAAGTAGGAAGTGATGATTTTTTTGTCAAATTTGCATTTTAGAATAAAAAATAAAAATAATAATAAAAAAAATTTTAAAAATTAAATTTGAAAATTAGTGTTGTAGTCAAAATTGTCGTTTAAAAAAAAAAGTTTTCGGCATTTTCGGCAGCTCTCGCGCGCGGAAGGTTCAGCGCATGCACTGGCCCTGGGCGCACCCTGCATGCAGGGAGCGTCACTCACCCGCGAGCGACTTGCGGAGAGTCGCTCCACGCTGGGTGCACGCTCGCTGCCAGCACGCGCGCCCATCGCTCGTACCGACGGGCATCGGTCACCCCTGGTCTGCCGAAAACGCGATTTTTGCCCATTTTTCCATTTTTTCTTTATTTTTTGTGACTTTTCACCATTTTTTCTGGGATTTTTAATGATAATTTCATTTTTTGAGCCCAAATTAAGGGAAATTTAATAAATAAATTCAATTTTCTTCCTTAATTAATTAGATTTTTCATTTATATTGATATAAATATAAAATTATGAGAAGGAAAAATGAGGAATTCTTTTAGGTTAAAGATTTTTTTTCTTCTCTTTTTTCATTAAAGAAATTCTCTCTACACTTTATTTTTCTGGAGTTTTCTTTTTGTTCAAATAAATTTTTTAAGGTTTTAAATTTCATTTTTTCAATTAATAATCATCCTTAAGACAAAAAAATCAATTCTTTGTTCTTGAAAGTTAATTTATTTTTCTTCCATTATTTTTTAAGCAATTTTATATTGGAATAAAATTTCAATTTTTATTTCTACTTTGTGAATCAAAGTAAGGAAAATCAATCATCTTCTCTCATTTTATCAAATCCGAAATCTGAGAGTAAATATTTTAGGCTTGATCTCTTAATTTTATTTTTCTTTTATTTATTTTTGTTCATTTTTTAATTAGCAATCATGTAGATTTTTTAATTTATCGTTTATTTATTTATTTTATGTGATTTTAGATATAAATTTAATATTTTTAATATTTTTTTTACTTTATCTTATTTAATTGTTCATTCTTCTTCTTTTATTATTATTATTATTACTACTTCATATTTTTATGTATTGGTCTATTAATACGTTAATTTGTTTTAATATGTCCTTTAATTTATTTATCACCCATAATGCCTTTTTTATCTATTTTAATTTGTTATTTATTTGTTTTATATATTTAATTAATTTTCTTGATTCAGTTACTAACCTTAATTTTTTTGGTGTTTATTTCTGACTTCAAATCTTTATTTTTCCTTATTTGAGTATCCATGCGAACGAAACAGGAGATCCGGGGATTTATCATTTTTATTGTATTTATTATTTTTCCTTTATTTGTCTTTTTAATTCATTTGTCATGTAATTAGTAATAATATCATTTATTTTATGCACGTTTAGTTAAAAATCACAAAAATATTTTTATAAGTAAATTGAATTTTTCTAATAAAATGGAACCAATGTCATAGTTTTTTCATTCAAATAAATTGTCACTTTAAAATTATTTTTTTTAACTATGCATGCGAGGACCAATATCCTCATCCTTAATAAATACCCTGTTTTATGTATGATTTACATTTTATTTACATTGGGCATTGTATTCTGCCCCTAATTTTGTTTTAGTTTATTGTATTTTTATTTACCTTATTTTAATCTTGTTTTTATTTATCGTTTTTATTATGCGATTGATATGTGTTCTAATTACTGCATTTAAATGAATAAGAAAAGGGATGAAATCTTAAAATATAAAACTCAATTGTAATTTAATCAAGGTATGAACAAATGGGAAGTTCCAAACCATCTCTGTTTTTAGCCTCAACGATGTTAGATGATCATCTCAATGTTTTATTGGGGTGGGATTTCCAACATATCTCTTGTTGCCCAAAATAGGCCAAATTTGCATTGTCTTAGGCTGCATGAGGTTAAAGTACCATCTCAATATCGTATTAGGATGGAGACTCCAAAATATCTTTGGCTTGCCCAAAATAGATATAGGTGCATTGTCTTAAACTCATTGAGGCTAGACGACCTTTTTCAATATTTTATTGGGTGACAACTCCAAAAAACTTTCTTGTTGACCAAAATAGACGCCCTTACAAGTTTCATGAACCTCTCTCGAATGCCTTAAAAGCGGATTTTTGGGGCCCACCGGGGTTCGGCGCGCGTTACACTACTACTTTTAAAGAAGTTCTGAAAAGTTTAGAATCTAACAAATGGTTAAAAGTCATGAAGTCAAAAGTGGATAAAGAATAATATCCAGATAAATCAACTCATTGCATTAGGCATTATAACTAAATTAAAATTACGAAAAAAAATAAGCCCTTAAATAGAGTAAAAAAAATAACCTTAATTAAGACCCTAACTTGACAAAATAACCTAATAACTTGTTTGGGTATTTAAGTTAGTCTTTATAATTAGACTTGTTGCAATGTTCCTAAACGAAGCCTAAAAAATTAAAAAAAAAAAACTAGACAAATAGGAATTAAACTAATCGAAATTACCTAATTAAGAAAATTGCAGAATTGCGATTTATTGAAATCTAATTGGTATTCGTAATGCCCAATGGGCGTTCAAAGAAACTAACGGGCATTGGATGACATCAACAACCATTGAAGTATGAAAATTCAAAAATTTAATTTACTCCAGAACCTAAAACTGGGCGTGCTACTCTCTAAATGGGTGTTGAAATGGTCTTGCAGCAAAAAAATAAAATTCAATGGGCTTTAGCAAAATGAAACAGCCATTAGTGTTTGTAAATAATTCAAATCTTGATGTCCTAAAGCTATCAATGAGCATAGGCCCTAGGGAACGAACATTGGAATCTCTAAAATTCAATTCTGAGATATAATTTTAAGCTAATCTTCCAATTTTTAACCTCCATTGCTCGATTTGCTCATTGAAGTCTTCAATCCAATGTTAAAATATTCATCCATTAGAAACAGATGAGTTTCCTACCCATACTCACATCATTCCTTCATTTTTTGAAAAAATTCACCATCGAATTTGTATTTGTTAAACTAGGAAATGATAAATGAGGAAAGAAATTATCTATGAACAATAACACAAGCACAAGTGAAAATAATATCAATCCATCTTCATATGAACAATCGTTATGAAACTGTAAAATTTCACAAACACAAAAACTAGGCAAAGAACTGATTTTGGCACTATGACAACATCCACCATAAGCTCATCCTTTTGTTCAGCTGCAATAATAACCTCATCATCCATAACAATAAAATTCAACAAGTTCTTCAGAAAGAACCTCTGCATTAAGTTCAATTTGCACAACTTCATTAATAACCTCCTTAACATTAACTATTGCAATTCTAGTTAATTCATTCTTCCTTCTTTTCTCATATCTTCTCTTCTCACTTTCTTATCTCTCACATCGATTAGAAAATTCATTTCTAAAAAATACTACATTATTCAACTCCTCTTTTTTCTATTCAATCTTTTTAGAAAGTTTATAATTCTTAGAACTATATGCATCATACTTATCAATTAAAGATTCCAAATGTTGTAATTCTTCCTATAAGCTCTTAATTTCATTATAAAGATCACGATAATACAGTTACCTTTAATATCACCTACCTTTATCTCAATCCCACAATAGGATCCCTTTTCAACCATAATAAAATTTGTATGAATAGAACTTTTGGGCAAATTAAGATATACAAGTAAGATCCTAATAAGAATACGAAAGCAAAGATTCTTCAGAATTAAAAGTCACAAATCAAAGAAGAAGAAAACACACTGAAGAAGAAATACTATGTTAAAGACATGAAGAAAAGTAGTGATACCACCTAAAATATTATCATCTACTGGGCCTAATCCAAAGCCCAGCTCAAAGGCCTAATGCCTCTAGGGCATAACACGTGGACAAGTAGACAAGCATGGGAACCAAAGGGATAAGGAGCCTGCAAGATGTCCGATTGGATTGACAAGGCATAGCCATCAATAACCTACTAACACACACCTCTGTCCCATCCTTCACCTGCTCTACATCACGTTGCCACAACCTATTCTAACACTATAGTAGACCAATCAAGTGGATCTTTGCACTCATATAAATACCAAGTCACCTTGCACCCAAGTAACAATAACATCACAACCTAACCAGAGAACTCATTTTCTCTATTTTCTCACTCTATCACTTCTGACTTAAGTTTCGGAGTGCTAACACCTGGCACTAACCGGGCACACTCTTTTGCATGAACTAAGCTATATGAACCCTATTGTCCCTCCTCTTGGCCCGATCGCTCAAGGCTTCTCTGCCATATCAACCTCATTCTCTTATAATTTCCTAGAAATTATCATTTGGTGCTTTCGTTGAGAGGTCATGGCAGGATTAAGAAGCTTTGCCCAGACTGAGTAAAAAAAAAGAGGTTTCACTTGATAGATATCAGAGTAATTCGATGTCAACATATAGACAGGATGAACCTCAGGAATCCCCCGCCACTGTTAATTCAAATCATAGATTCGACGAGGAATTTTTGTCACTATCGGATAATACGCCAGTAACCATGGATGAAGTCTGGGCCATTTTTGAGGACACTGGTACAAGTATCTTACAATTTATCTGGACAATCCAGCAGCCTCAGAGTTTGAAAAAGAGCAACTGGGAAACTGCCAAAGAAAGCAAAAAGGACAGTCAAGCTCGCATCAATAGAGAATGATTAACATCCACCAATGAGCGGGATGAACCTCAAAGATCCCTCGCTTGTGACTATTTTCCTCCCACACTCGAGAAGTTTGTGATACAACCAAATAATGCTCAAATCATCATAAAAGAATTAGAGGGAATCCTCAGTGACTTTGAAGAACAACCGTGTAATCCGCCCTATAGGGCAAGCAACCTCAGACACCGATGAATAACTCAAAGGTTGATCACAAAAAAGGGAAAAGAAAGATGAGGAGGGAGGCCACGAGAGAATCCAACTTCTGTCCTGACATCCTCAGGACGGACGAAAAAAAGGGGCAATGCCCAGCAAGCAAGGATGCTATCTTTCATGCAAATGATCCCTCCTATACACCGAAGTGGTCTTTATCCTTTATCAAGTAGGAAAGCTCTCATTGCACATATACACACCCCAATTAAAGGGTCATCACTCAGCAACATTTAGTCTGCTGCCAAAAGTGTGACCAAAAGGGAAGAGTTCGAATAAAAAAAGGCTCCAACGTCATGACTGCAATCCGACTGAAGTCTAAACTACGCTCATCCTAGAGAAGTCTTGATTAGGGCAACAGGAATATCCCTCTTCAAAAAGAGAAAAGCAAAACAAGATGCCTAGTCATCCATATGTCCCAAGTTAAAATGAAAAAGACCAAGCTCTACTCCATAGTTTAACCTATCGAAAGGAAACTCCATGCACGCTAAAAAGCCGCTCGAATGCGTATTAAGAAGAGATGACCATAGGGAGCGAAGGTCAAGCTGAGGCATTGGCGTAAACAAAGGCATCGCCAGCCGATAGGACCGAGCAAACGCTGGTGTCCAATAGCGAAAACCCTAGTAAATAGCATCCCTTCTGCTTGGCTAAAGAGAATAGGCTAATTCAGCAGGAGAAATGATGGAAGAGAAATCCATCCTCGGGATAACAGGGGATCCGGTGAACCGTAAATGCACAAATACACTGAATGCCTCATAGAAAAGATAGTAGAGAAGGCGCAAACATAAATCGATTGGCAAAATACCGGAGGAGGCAGCAAACCCTTAACCCCTTCAAAACTTACAAGAGAAGAAGGTTGCAAAGGAAAATGGAACAAAAGTAACCACGCTCATTCCAAGTTAAAAAGAGATTCAAAAAGGAGCACCAACAGCAGATACCGCCACATCAGTCAAATCGGGCAAAACTGTTACTCTAATGAGTAGATTGATAGGATTCTCCATAGAAGCAGAGCTAAAATCAAATGGTCCGCAAGAGAAAGAGAAAGGCCCAAATAGGGAAGATATTCCTGATTGGATCCTGGGGGAAGCTTTTTAGGGGGAAGGAAATTAAGAAATATCCCGAACCTCAACCCTAAGCTCCAGCAAACACTTATGTTGGGTCGTCACCAAACATGGTAGAAAAGGCACACCCCCCCCCTGGAAATAAGTCATGGAAGGATAAAGCAAAGCTCCTACAAAATGATTCCCTAAGAATTAATATTATAAGATCCAACGGCGATTCAACTCATGTGGAGAAAAGACTATGCGAGTTGATCGAAAAAGGCCACTAGGCCAAGATTGTGAAAATACTAACCAAGTTCCCCACCAGACACTGTAAAGCAGCCTTGAAGCAATCGTCAACAATATACCCGGGGATATGGCTATTTATTAGACGGACATATGCTTGGGACACCCTGCTCTGGCAAAGCCAAAAATTCTAGACGATTTAAAGATTGCGAGAGCATCGACATGATACCATGTCTATAAAAGCAAAAAAGGTACCTGTAGACACCGGGTCCCTCTAAGATCGGGATTACCCAATGATGAAAATATGGACCGATTTGTCGACAATAAAGTGAGAATTGATCATTCCCCTTGTCAAGTTCTTATCTCTGTACCAAAATACTTTTAAATTTTATTTACTTATATTTATTTTGGTTTTTGTTGTGTTCATTATTTTTATTATCTATTTTTTCTTATTTATTTTATTTTACTTTTTTATTTTACTTTTTTTTTAGAGGAATGGCTTCTTTTTTGGGGCTTCATGTGCGGCGCGAGTGTGACACGCGCCGAACTCCAGGGCACCCCGAACCGCCCGCTTTTAGGGCCTTCGGGAGGAGGTTCATGAAAACTTGTAAGAAATTATAAGTGCATCCATTTTGGGCAACAAGTAGGTTTCTTGGAGTCGCCACCCAATAGAACATTGGAAAAGGTCGTCTAGTCTCAATGAGCCAAAGACAGAGCTGCTATGTACATTATAGGCAAGTCGGAGGTGTCTTGGAGGCTTCCACCCTAATGATAGGATGGTCCTCTAGCCTCACGCTTGGGCAAACCAAAGGTGTGTTGGAGGCATCCACCCTAATAGAATATAAGGATGGCCCTCTCGCCTCATGGCGCCTAGAACTGTGCAATTTTGAGCGTTTTGTGGGACAAAAGAGGTGTCTTGGAGGCCCCATCCCAATAGAATATTGAGATGGCTCTCTCACCTCATTGAGCCCAAAGACCAGAGAAGGTTCGGGACTTTCCATTTATTCATACATTGGTTAAGATTATAGTTGAATTTTAAATTTATCGTTTCATCCCATTTCTCATTCAATTTAATGCAGTTAAATTAAAACTCAGATTGTCCATTCAGGGAAAGCGATAAATAAATAAAGCATAATTAAAATAAAGTGCATGAAAATAAATTACAATAAAACTAGGGGCGGAATACAACCCCCACTATAAATAAAATATAAATCATACATAAAACGGGATATACGTTAAAGATGAGGACATTAGTTCACGCATGCATATTTATTATAAAATAATTTTGGATGAAAAAATTGGGACATTGGTCCCATTTTTATTAGAAAAAGTTTTAAGTTAATTAATAGAAATATTTTTGTGATTTTCTGTTTAGCGTGCCCAAAATAAAGAATTTTATTAGGAAAATTACATGGCAAAATAAATGAAAAAACCAAATAAATAAAATATTACAAATAAAGCAATTAAATATTTAATCCAAACGAGCCTTCGGGATCTCCTCGGGTGCTCGCAAAAATGTTCAAGTAAAGAAAATAAGTTTTGACATAAAAAAAATGAAATAATGTTAGTAATTAAATCAATAAAATTAATTAAACATATAAAATAATGAATAACAAATTAAGATAAAATAAGATGACATGAAGGATGATAAATGAATTAACATGTTAACAAATCAAAACAAATAAAAATATGCATTAAATGATAAAAGAATTAAATGATTTGGTTAAAATAAATAAAGCATGTTAATGAATTAATACATAAAAATATGAACATGATAATAATAATAATAATAATAATAATAATAATAATAATAATAATAATAATAATAATAATAATAATAATGACCAATGACAATAAGTAAATAAAAGAATAAATAATAAATATATAACAATAGCAATGAAAAAGAATGAAAAAAAAAATAATGAATAAAAGAATGATGAAAATAATTAAATGAATGACATGATTAATTAATATTATCCTGATTAACATAAAACATTTACATGGCAAAAAATATCAATCAAAATAAATTAATTAATTAATTACATGCCAAAAATAATGAGAAATCAAAGCAAAAATAAATTATTTACATGTTAGCAATAATAAGAAATCAATATTTACAAATTAGAAATGATAAGAAATCAATATTTACATGAACAAAAATAATATATAATCATATTAAATGAGACAAATATAAAAATAATAGAATAAATGAATAAATAAAAATAATAAAATATACATGTTAGTAAATTAAATATGAAAAAAATAATAAAAAAATAGGAATAAAAAGATTAAGCCCAGAATTTTTATCTTCAGAGTTTCAGATTCGATGAAAGTAAAAATAATAATTGATTTCTTTGTTTTTGATTTGCAAGATTAGAATTTAATATGATGAAAATGATAGAATTTTATTCCGAAAAATAAATCGCAAAGAAAATAATGAAAGAAAATCAAAAATTCTTTAAGAACAAAAAAATTTATTTTTATTGATAAAAACATTTTTAAGAACAAATAATTATTTGGTTTGTCTCAAAAAATTATTTATGAAAAAAAACTTGTTTTTTATAAAATCAAATGAAGGATTAGATTTCAAGGACAAACAATTATTTTGTTTGTCTCAAAAATCTATTTCTCATCAAAAGGTATTCGAATAGAAATCATTGAAAAACTGAAGTGAAAAAATTATTGAAAATACAAAAAGTATGAAAATTGAATTTTTAAGAACAAATAACCACTTTATTTGTCTCAAAAATCAACTTTCCATCAACAAAATTCCATCAAAAATATATTTAGAAGAAATTCTATTGGAAAAAAGAAGAAAAAGAATTGAATTTTTGTATTTCTATTATTTGTTGGGGGAAAATCTAAAAATCTAGAGAGAAAATGTTGAAAAAGAAGAAGAAAAAAAAAGTTAAGAAAACCTCAAAAAATAAACCCTAAAAATTTCCCTCCCCCCACACACACCCACTCGCGGGCAGCCTCCCTCTTGTCCCTTTCCCACCTGCGAAAATCTAATTTTTGACAAATTTTGGGACTGTCAAAAGGGTTTTTCTTTCAGGTTTCAGAGTTTTGGGGGAAGAGGAGTAGAAAGGCTTTGGTCCTTTCCCCTTTTGAGAAGAAGATGGAAAATAGAGGGAAGGAGGAACTTTTCAGCAAAAAAAGAGAAAAAAGAGCTGGAAGAGGGGGTTAGAGGAGAAGAAACAAGAGAGGGTTCTTAAGAAAAAAACCATCTTTCTAAAACGAAAAGTTTCTTCCTTTGATTTTTCAGAATCCAAAAAAAAGCGTTTGGAATTGAAGCTTAACTTGAGATAGGGAAATCAATTCCCTTAGCTTTGGTTTATTATCAAACAAACATCAAAAATCATTTAGTCTTGTTTTAGTGTTTTTTGAGTTTTGGAGTTATTTCAAAACTGTTTTGAACCTTGGCAAGAGGAGTTGGATTGGAACATCTCGCTTCCATATCATCAAATCTGAGGGTAAAAATTCTTGGACCCATTCGTTTATCCAATTTTATTTTTTTAATTTTTTGACAAATGTAGATTTTTATGAGGTTTATTCTTTTAGCGTGATTTTTCCAATCTCCATTTTGCTTTTGGCATGACCATGGTTAAACACATAAGATTAGGGCCCGAAAAATCAAGTTTATTATTTTCTCGGCATAACTTTTTGCAATAGTCTTCTCTTACGTTTAATACATTGCTACCTTTTGTTGTATGCCTACTTAACTTTTTCCACTCATTTGGCTCATTTAGTTAACTTTATTATTATTATTATTATTATTATTATTATTATTATTATTATTATTAATTTTATTATATCACTGTTAATGTTATTATTAACGTTATCATTACCACTGTTATTATTGTTATTATTATAATTGTTGTTGTTATTATTATTACGGGTAATGTTATTTTTGTTGTAATTATTATTATTAGCGTTATTATTATTATTATTGTATTAGCGCTATCCTTATTATTATTATTATTATTATTATTATTGCTATTATTATTAATTTTATTATTATTGCTATCATTACTATTATTATTATTTTTTCATTATCATTGTCATTATTATTATATTTTTGCATGACTAATTTCTAATTCCTTTTGCATGTGAGTTGTTTGGGTATTAAATTGGTGTACTTAATTTAACCCGTTTTACTTTCTAATTGTGTGTCAATATTATTTTATGTTCCCATTATTTTCATGTTTATTTGGTTAATTTCAGAATTATTACTAATTTTTCTATTATTATCTTTGCTATGCGGGTAAAATGTGATGTGGCTCATTTGAGTATCGTCGTGACCGAACGGAGGGGTCTCGACGCGTAAGAGATCATATCGTTTGGGTAAGACCTTACCAACCCTTTGTTCGTGTGATTGTATTTGTTTATAAATAAAGTATTTTTATTTTATATGCGTGTAAGATAAAAAATCATAAAAATATTTTTATGACTAAATCGGAATTTTTATTAATAAAATAGGACCAATGTCCTTGATTTTAGCCAATGAATGCAAAAATGTCATGATTTAAAACGAATGGTTAAATTTTCTAAAAAATGGGAGTAATTCATCCTAGTTTTCAAATTAATTTCCGAAACAACTCTTCCATCCTTTTTAAGTGAGTATGAAAGAACCAACGTTTCTAAATCGAATAAATATCCCGATTTATGTATATCATCCCTTTTGAGTGATTTTGTTTGATTGTTTAATTTCATATATCCTGCGGGCTCTTGTAATTAATTATTTTAAGGCAATTTTACTTAGCTTTCCTTTTCATTTTGGGGATTGTATTTGTCCTGATTTCTATCTCATAATGATGTGTTTTGCGTGTTTATCGCTTTATTTATCATTTTTCTTTATAGCTTTCATTTACCGTTTTCTTGATGTTTGAATTGCGCCTTTAAACAAATTGCATTAATCGTGTGAGATAAGAGATGGAATTTTCTAATCTAAAAACTCATTTATAATTAATCAAGGCATAAATAAGAGTGGAGTTCTGAACTACTCTCTGGTTTAGACCATAGATGTTAGACGACCTTTTCCAATTTCTTGTAAATTGCGTGGCGACTCCAAAATACTTCAAAGGTGCCTAAAGATTTCATGAGGCTAGATGAACTTCCCCAATGTTCTATTGGGTGGAGATTCCAAAATATTTCATGTTATCCAAGATCAAATGACGCGAACCAATCCCTCGAGCCTTAAAAGCAGGCTTTCAGGGGCCTTTCTGGTTCGATGCGCGTCACAGTACCTTTTGTAATATTGTATTCCAATCAAATTGATTATCGAACATACAAATGGCAGATTCTTGAAACATCAGAAATATCCAAGTCAATCACTCACATCTCTTCTTTAAAAGAAGCAAAAAGTCACAATGTAGCCATTGGGTTTGATGATCCCAAAGGCGGTCAGTTTGAAGTCCACTTCAGAGCGGTCCATAGACCCTTGAAAGTATCTGGCACTTTTTAAGGTAAGAAATACTCCTCACGTGAAAAATCCGCTTCAGAAGTCAACAAAATTCCTGAAAGATGGAATTGCAATGAATAATCAAAACTTGAGAATTTCCAAGTCTCTCTTGCAAAAATACAAATCGTAGGAGTCACTTACAACTTTCAACCGGACTAATTCCGAAAGCCGAAAAATCCGATCGCACCAATTTGCTACGATCGATTACTCCAGAAAGCCGAACAATCCGATCATATTGATTCGCTTCACCCAAAAGACAAATTTATCCTACTAGCTCATGATCATCCAAGCAAAGCCTTAAGAGGATTCCAAGGCCCTCGAACATGATAAGCACTGTATTCTAACTGTAACACCCCTTACCCGTACTTAGGCGATCCCATCCGATAAGGAGTGAGATGCCGTATGAGTAAAGGTGCCACCACACAGATACAGAATATACATGCATTCATACATAAACATACATGTCGAAATACAGGGTAAATTAAAACTTTACAAAACCATTCATGAAGTAGGCAGATCATGCATTAATATAACAGAAAATATTACATTACTGTTTGATCAACCCAAAGATACAAAAGATAATTACATCTCCAAAATTATACATATACATATGCGGAAGCTATTACAAAACTGATGTAAGAGAGTTCTATACAAAAATAATCATTGAGATATCCTCAATCCTCACTTGATCTCTCTTGGAATCCAAAACCACAGCTAGGAAAGCCTCACAACCTTTTCCCAAAAACCTCTTGGCTTGAATCGCTGAGATCACATTATTCACAGAACTCGCATCCAAACCTCTTACAAACACTGGAGCTCGGTTCCTATCCCGAAGCACAAAGGTCTTTCTATGACAATCGACCACAGCCCGATGCTTGCCCAACCAATCCATACCCAAAATCAGGTCAAACTCTCGGAATGGCAGTTCTATCAAATCCACGGAGAACTCTACCCCTTCCACAAACAGAGGACAATTCCTAAAGACTCTACTCACATTGACACTATGCCCTAATGGATTTGTCACACATATCTCATAGTCTAACTGATCTGCCACATGCAACTTATCAACAATCTTATACGTGCACAAATATGAGTGTGTGGAACCAGGATCTATTAGAGCATATAATTCAGTGTCATGGAGTAGGAACTTACCAGCAATCACATCAGGGGCATCCTGCTCCTCTCTGGCTCTAACTGCATATGCTCTAGCTGCAACTGGTGGAGGATGCTCAACCGTCTCAGAAACAGCTCCCTCTCTTGGTCAACCGCCTCGACCTCTACCTCGGCCCCTACCACGGGCAGCCTGAGTAGCATTAGATCCAACTCCACTAGCCCATCTCTGTGGACCCGAATCCTCGCTCATCTGTGGACAATTAGCCAGATGGTGCTCGGTGCTCCCACACTTAAAGCACCCACCAGTGAGCCACCTACACTCACCCCGGTGAGCCTTATTGCAATGTGCACAAACAGGTATAGCATCAGATCTACCACCTCTGCCAGAACCAGATACCGCTGTTGAACCTTGCCTTCTACCTCTAGCAGCCGAACCAGCTGATGGCTTATCTTGCGGGTTCCTAGATCTCTTACCCGAAGATGAGGAAGAACCACCCCGTGCAGAATTCCTTCGCTGAGCTCTCTCCCTAAGCAATGATTCTGTCCGCTCCGCCCTCATGGCAGCCTCTGCAATCTGATAATAACTTACCCCAGGCATACACATCAAAGAAATCAAAGCAATCTTCAAAGACTCGTTCAACCCTGCTTCAAAATGCTTGCATCTAAAATCATCTGTTATAACCCCACGCGGAGCATAGCGAGACAACCGATTAAACTCTTTCTCATAATCCGAAACTGATAAAGCCCTTTGCTTCAAACTCAGAAACTGTGTCCATCTTGCGTCCCTATATGCCTGAGTCACATACTTCTTTGTGAACTCCTCCCTAAAGAATTCCCATGAAACCGGATCAGGCATCTGAGGTTGCCTACATACCAACTCCCACCATTCATAAGCCGACCCTTGAAGCAAAGCTACAGCACATTCAGCTTGCTGATCGGGAGGACACCTGACTTCCTTTAAAGCTCTCTTTACTTTATCAAGCCACTTTTCAGCTAACTCCGACTCATCTAGCCCGGTCCCATAAAAATCCTCAACACCAGCTCTTCTTAAACTCTCTATTGGAGCTTTAGAGGCAGTCACCCTTTCCAAGACCCGAGCCATGTCCTGATGCAATCTGAACATTGCCTCAAAAGGCATGGTAGTGGGCTCGGGCTGGACCCTAGCACGTTGAGCTGACACAGAGATAGAAATAGACGGATCTATAGCTGGAGGATTCACACTTTCAGCGGATTCCTCAAGCGCACCGCGAGCAGAATCAGAATCCATCTAACAAACAAGATGACAGCCACATCAGCCAACACAGCCCTAGACATAGACACATCCAAACATAGCATCACATAAACAATCACCCAGAAATGCCTAAACCTAAGCTCTAATACCACAACTTGTAACACCCCTTACCCGTACTTAAGCGATCCCATCCGATAAGGAGTGAGATGCCGTATGAGTAAAGGTGCCACCACACAGATACAGAATATATATACATTCATACATAAACATACATGCCGAAATACAGGGTAAATTAAAACTTTACAAAACCATTCATGAAGTAAGCTGATCATGCATTAATATAATGGAAAACATTACATTACTGTTTGATCAACCCAAAGATACAAAAGATAATTACATCTCCAAAATTATACATATACATATTTGGAAGCTATTACAAAACTGATGTAAGAGAGTTCTATACAAAAATAATCATTGAGATACAAAATTAGGCCCTACACTAAAGACCCAGCTGTGTTGACTCTGATGGCTGCGACTCTCCCAAGCAAACTCCCTCCGCACCTGCACGGGTAAACACACCGTGCTAAGCGATAAACGCTTAGTGGGAAAACACACATATAGCAAAGGACAACCATTCACAACGGTCGTCAAGTTATACACATAAAGATGGCATAATCAGAATTACGCAATAACAAGAGTATGAACATATGAACATGTAAACATATAGAGTCATACCTTCGATAAAGTACCACTGCATTCATAACATCTCATTAATAAATATATTCGGATAACACAATCTCATACTTAGCAAAGCAATTCAAATTGATAACGTGCCTGCTGACTCAAAGTAGTGGATAACGAGTGAACAAACAGTACTTTACGGGTACGAGCCGATTACAAACAGTACCTTACGGGTACGAATCGAAAAACCAATTTTACTTTTAACTTTCACAAAATATTTTCAAAAGGGACCTTAAACAAGATCCGAACACAAAGGGGTTCGCGAGGAACCAAGCGGGGACCTGATCGGGGTCCAAACTGAATGAAGGGCTGCAGCTAAGAGACTCTATTAGGCATGCCTAACTATCCACTAGAATGACTCTTGCAGGCTAAAATTATACAGTCAACATCCGCATTTTAATTATAATAAACGAAGAATTCATATACTCTAAATAGATCAGCACATGCACAATTATGGCTCATATCATGTGACATAGCGAGCTAGAATCCAGAATTTAACATTCCTAAAACATGTAAAACAAAAGAGGTTTTATTGTAAAAACAGGGTAGGTCACGGACACAACCAAATTGGTTGTCACCGTGACAGGTAGGTCACGGTCACAACCAAATTGGTTATCACCGTGACATACCAAAGCTCTTAGCAGAATGCTGATAAGGGGTACCTCACGGTCATAACCAAAATGGTTGTCACCGTGACGTACCAAGAAAATCAATAGAACCCAAAAGCTGGACATCTCACGGTCACAACCAAAATGGTTGTCACAGTGACATGTCCCCAACCCAAAACAGAATTAAAGTTCTGGGTACCTCACGGTCAACACCAAAATGGTTGTCACCGTGACGTACCAAAAAAGCCAAACAGAAGCAAAAGTTTGGGTACCTCATGGTCCCAACCAAAATGGTTGTCACCGTGACGTACCCAAAACCCAGAACAGAAGCAAAATCTGGGCACCTCACGGTCACAACCAAATTGGTTGTCACCGTGACCCATGCCCAGATTCCACACTGTCGAGCCAAAACACCAGATTTTTCAACCCAACACTAAAATTCCTCACTCAAACCATGATATAATGATTCAAACTTTAAATTCAACCAAAAACCATCATCAAAATCATGCCATAACAAAACCCACTCATAATTTCAAAGAAGAACATCAAGAACATCAACAATTTCTAGAATTTCATTCAAATAATATCATGCCAACAATATAAAAAACACAAATTCCCAAACCTCAAAATTAGAAGCTCTATCACTTGGTTCCACTAAATCCAGCAACTTCCTTGCCTTTAGGATCTCTTGGAGGCTCAGCTAAGCAACAAACCACAAAAATACACAAACTCAAAACCCTAACTTTAACCCAAAACCAGAAAAATGCAAGGGAAGAAGAAGAACTTGAATAAAAGCAAAACTAAAAGCATAAAGCTTACCAAGCAAACACGAGGAGTAATTAATTCCCACCACACCAACTTGAATCCAAGCAAATCACTTAGAGAAGAGCAAAGAGGAAGAAGAAGAGGGAAGGAGAAGGGAGAATGGGAAAATGGGGTTTAAAATCTGAATTTCTCTTTTTCCTCTTTCTCTTTCATTTCTTTTCTCCCCCTTTACACTTGTCAACATCTTAGTGGAGGGCATTAATCACTCACACACTAGATGCACATGTCACACACACACACAATGAAACACTCCAATAATGCACCCTACACATGTATGAGCAACACACACAATGCACTCCCATCTAATACACACACTATGATATGTTCACATGCATATAATCACAACTCCACTTGTGCACATCTTATTTCTATATGCACACCCACACCGGAATAAAACCACAAATCATGCAATGTTCTCAAAATGCACTTATAGTATGCTAAACACATACAAATACATACTCACATATATGGCTCATTCTACTAGGGGGCAAACGGGGTGTGACACTAACTAAAATGGTTATTAACCATACAAATTGCAAATCATTCCCCAAGTGCTTGCAAAATGAATTCAACTCGATCATTTGTATCACTTGACCGAATTCAACAGCCATTCTAGGTCAAAAAATGTTCATCTCAGAGAAATCAACAGACTCCTGAAAGATGAAAACATTGAAAACATCGCACTCTAACTAGCAACGGTCGCGAAACATACAATTCAAACTTGTTATGAGTTAAGCTCAATCCAGCCGCTCCCAACTCTATGACAAAACACAAATAGCTTGATGACATCCCAAGTTAATTCGATAAAATCACATCTGAATATCTGCTCCTATTCCAGTTTCAAGAAATGCAATAATGGACTTATTCACTGAAACCTTGACATTATCCCAAGTTGATTAGTGAAAGTTCATATTTGATCATTTTCAGAAAGTCGTTAATACAATTATTTGCCTAGATTAATGGCTACATCGATCATGATTATCCGATCAAACCAGTCGCTCAAATCCAGAAGTTGTTAGATGACTATCTACTTTAATTAATGTTTTCTCCTGATCGGTCTTCACTTGAAAACCTTTTCAAGTCCTTAAAATCAAGATGCTGATGATAAGAAACTACTCTTATCGGCTTACTACTCTGAGCCAACAAGCAAAAGACGAAGGAGGAAAATCGGAACCAAAAGAAAAGCAAAAAAAAAGAAGAAAAATGCCCATTTTATTAATCAAATTAGAGTACATAAAAGGAAAGGATTACAAATCCAAAAGAAAAATGTCTATTCAGAGAAGGAGACATGACATCCTCTGCCTGGATCTAATGTTCGTAGGAACCTATAACGGCTCTTCACATCTGAAAGAAGCTACCTGAACCAGTCAAAATCAAAAAGGGATATTGCAGCAAGTAGACTAGATAACTATGATCAACGCTAACTCCGTCGCAAAACCCCTGCTCACATAGTATAGCTCCGAATGTGTAATCCTCTTTAGTTATGACCAACTCAACATTCTCTTTTTGAGGCCCAGAAGAAACGAAATGAAGAAGAAAGTACAGATTTGAGAGCAAAGAGCACCTTGTTTTAATTTTTATAAAGTCTGACATAAAAAAACCTTTTGATCAGGGGCCCACATCCCTCTCTATTGAGGGAGTATAATTCATTCATCTTCCTAAAATGGCATAATATTCGGAGCAAGAAGGGTTCAAAAATTTTCAGATGCTTAAACAAATCCATACTGGGAGATTTTTAAAGATGAAGAAAAGAAATGAAGGCTTCAAGCTATAAAGAGGTACATGAAGTGAAGTTACCCGCTTATAAAGAGGTACTCCCCCAAGGAAACTGAAGCAGCACAGCCTTATGGTGATCTAGGGTCGGAGCATTTGAGAAGACGCATGGGAAATGAAGAGTCGCCATAATGAGCGTAATGAGCGAAACATTGCCCATTAATGAGCTGACTAAAGTGGAAACTAAAATGACGTCATCAATATAACAAAGCGACAGGATTAACATAAGAACAGAAGCCTGGATCTAATGTTCGTAGGAACCTATAACGGCTCTTCACATCTGAAAGAAGCTACCTGAACCAGTCAAAATCAAAAAGGGATATTGCAGCAAGTAGACTAGATAACTATGATCAATGCTAACTCCGTCGCAAAACCCCTGCTCACATAGTATAGCTCCGAATGTGTAATCCTCTTTAGTTATGACCAACTCAACATTCTCTTTTTGAGGCCCAGAAGAAACGAAATGAACAAGAAAGTACAGATTTGAGAGCAAAGAGCACCTTGTTTTAATTTTTATAAAGTCTAACATAAAAAAACCTTTTGATCAGGGGCCCACATCCCTCTCTATTGAGGGAGTATAATTCATTCATCTTCCTAAAATGGCATAATATTCGGAGCAAGAAGGGTTCAAAAATTTTTAGATGCTTAAACAAATCCATACTGGGAGATTTTTAAAGATGAAGAAAAGAAATGAAGGCTTCAAGCTCTAAAGAGGTACATGAAGTGAAGTTACCCGCTTATAAAGAGGTACTCCCCCAAGGAAAAGGAAACTGAAGCGGCACAGCCTCATAGCGATCTAGGGTCGAAGCATTTGAGAAGACGCATGGGAAATGAAGAGTCGCCATAATGAGCGTAATGAACGAAACATTGCCCATTAATGAGCTGACTAAAGTGGAAACTAAAATGACGTCATCAATATAACAAAGCGACAGGATTAACATAAGAACAGAAGGTCCGATTTAACTGTTGCGATTTAATCGGACCATTCAAAAGGGGGAAAAATGATAACACCTAAAATATTATCATCTATTGGGCCTAATCCGAAGCCCCAGCTCAAAGGCCTAATGCATCTAGGGCATAGCACGTGGACAAGCAGATAGACACGGGAACCAAAGGGATAAGGAGCCTGCAAGATGTTGGATCGGATTAACAAGGCATAACCGTTAATAACCCACTGACACACGCCTCCGTCCCATCCTTCACCTGCCCTGCATCACGTCGCCGCAACCTACTCTGACACCAGAGTAGACCACTCAAGTGGATCCTTGCACTCATATAAATACCAAGTCACCTTGCACCCAGGTAACAACAATATCATAACCCAACTAGAGAACTCACTTTCTCTTTTTTCTCACTCTATCACTTCTGACTTAAGGTTCGAAGTGGTAATGCCTTGCACAAGCTGGGCACACTTTTTTTGCAGGAACTAAGCTATACGAGCCCGATCGTCCTTCCTCTTGGCCCTATCGGTCAAGGCTTCTCTGCCATATCGACCTCATTCTCTTATAATTTCTCAGAAATTATCAAGCAGTTTTCTTTTATGTAACTTGATAAACATAATGAATCAATGAAATACAAACAAAACGAATGTGGATAACACCACGAAGAAACAAAATAGTATAGAGTCAAACAAGGAGAATATAATTTTCGAATCAAATGCAGAATAAAAAAATTAAAACAAAATCAACAAAATGATGGAAAAGAAAATTTCCAGAATTTTACGAAGAACACAAAATTGTTCAAAAACTAGATTTTTAACGAATTTTTAGGTCCTAAAAGCCTTATGGAAGCTTTCTTGACTCATCTAATAGTCTTCTAATTGTATTAAACATTTATAACAGCTAGAAATCTCGTATCTAAAGAGTCTCTTGAGTATCCATTATTTCATTCTAAGCCTATAAGTAGGGTGCTCCCTATTCGCATTCATTATTTAATCCCTTTGAAATAGTAAAAAACTCAACATAATTCATGCAACTCAAATATCAAAAGATGAGAAGGCATTATAAGGGATTCTGAACACTCAAATATCTTGGGCACGTGCTCTACTGCAAGGGGAAACTAGCAAGCTCCAAAAAAAAATCACCCTAGTAGAGGAAAAAATTTTGTAGACCAAATTTTATGGAATAAAATCTCTAAACCATTATAGATATGCAACCGTTGAAGAAGTGAGCCTTTGCTAAGCCTTTATAAACCAAATTTTTACTAGAAAAGTGAGCATTCATTAAGCCTTCACAAACCAAATTTTACAAATAGTGATCGTTAAACAAGTGGCTACTCACTAACCCCTCATAAACTAGGTTTTGTAAGTCAATTAAGTAACCGTTGGACAATGAGCACTCGCCAAGCCTTCAATACTCTGCCAAGTTCAACTACAGCCTGCCTTAAACACCATATACAATCACCCCAACCAGGTACGCATTCCTTCGACTGAGCTTTATATCACTTTACCAAACGCATCTATTCACTTTCCAACAGCTAAGGGAAGCTATAGACACCTAAGGTTGGGGCTTCTTAGTCCAAAAGAATTTTTGACAATGAAAGTTATTTTCCATTATAAAGAGATTCTAAAGAGAACTGATGATGCTTGAACACAAGAGGATTTCCAAAAGTATTATTGGATTTTTTTAAGTCTAACTAGGCACTACGGCTGTGGCATATATGCCACCACTGCCACGTCATACCATTTTCACAAAGCACACTATTTCAATTAGTGAAACACATGATTTCCCATCTACCAACCACTATTACCATGGCTAGTGGTTCAATACAGTCGTGGTCACACCTAGACTTTGAAAAAGAAACCATAGTAGGGGACCCACATTCGTCTTTTCAAAAGGATATAGCCACAATTTTCTATTTAGTGTTTTAATAAGGAGACAAAAAGGATTCTTCACTTTTCTCTCTAGGTTTTCATATTCTCTCCACCAAAAAGCCTACTTGAAAAACCTTGAAAAAACTCTTTTTGGGTTCAAACATTCTAAGAACTTAAAGATTGACACCATTCTCAAAGCAAAACTTGAAGGTATATATGTGGAAGATTTGTTCATCTTTGTGCTTGAGCCAGGCTAAACCAGACATTTAAAATTTTTTGTTGTCCAAGCCTACCAAACCTACATAAATAAAAGAAGGGCTAGGTGCAAGCCAAGCTCGGGTCAGGCCTGTTAGAATATACGAGCGATATACATCACATATACGTGCAATGAAAATTAAAAACAAAATTGGGTACTCTAGAGAGCAAGATCTTGTTAAAAGAATTAATTAAAACCTAGGCTAAGCTTAGAACTTTTTACTTATGGATTTTAGTGATTGGTTGATTTTCCTTCGCATTAGGTTATCATAAAACAACTAGTGTCTAAGTCTTGAACACCTCTTCAGTATCCATACCAAAATTGCATTCCAGGAACCTTCTAAAGGATTTGCAATGGCTAAATTAATTCGGAGACTAGTAGAATTAATTTAGCATAGAGAAAAGGGAGAAGAAGAAAAGAAATAGTCTCTATTATATTTGGTGGCTTATGGTTTTAAAAATATCATGTACCCTAATTCTAACTTAAGGGGTATTTATACTCTTCTTAAGTCATACTAGGTTTAGGTTTAAAAAGATGCATTGATTGGCTTATAAACATAAGTCTAGCTCACGTTCTGCATAATATCATGAATCGTTCATTTGCAATAGGCATTTGAACTTTACGATGCTCGTTAGACAGCCTTAATGGCCATTGATAGTTTACAATGGCCGTTGGTTCTGCATACATTGATTCTGTTGAATTATGACATCCAACACCCACTCATCTTGATGAACAATTATTGGTTCTCATTTCCAATGCCCGTTCATCAACATGAACGATCGTTGGATCATGCAAAAATCCAAGTAGCCTTCTAATTTCAATTAAACCATGTAACTTTTATGGAATTTACACTTAAGCCCCAAACCTTTTTTTTTTCTAATATAATGACTTTCCTGATATCATATATCCAACTCATACATCGCATTTTATCTTATTTTAATTTTGTTATGTGTGTGACCCTATGTGTTTCTGTGCATATTGGCAGTATAAGATGCATTTACAAACCATAATTTGTATAATTTAAATACTTTAAATTATTTTATCAATCAACATTGATATATTCTTACATCCTAGTACAAGTCATGTGAGGCTCTTAATCAGGTATCATGACTACCCAAATGACATAATAAGCAAGTGGTATCGATTATTCCCTTCCATATACAGTTACCATGCAATAATTGTAACACCTCGATACCTCCTTTAGAAGGATACCGGAGTGCCACACACTTAAAACACAAACATACAAGCGAAAGCGGAAATAATAAAGCAGGAATAAATAAATCATAATAATTTGTTCATAAATCGAAAATATGCATTAATTACAAAAGGATCCTTATAACATATACGTGTAACCATTATACAAAAATACTCTATACAAGGCAAAAACAAAATATAGGAGTCACAATTACAAAAAGAAACAACTCTAACTCCTAGTGGCCAACCTGCAGATGCCCGACTCCGAAACGAGCCTGCCACCTACATGAAAAAAACACCCGTACTAAACGATAACGCTTAATGGGGAGGAACGGAAATAATATACAATAATAACATTCATACATGAATGCATACAATAAGAGTAGGCAAAGCTTGACTAAAGCCAAAATCACTACACATAACATTTGCATGCCAATACTATACTGCAGGCAGAACTATAAATATATCTCATGCATATGCATATACATATATTGGTACAAATATCACAGTACAGAACCCAACACAGAAACACTAGCCTGAATTTACATCGGGAGTGGATACGAGTACACTGGATACTGTGAACAGTATCGAACACTAAAGACCGAAGTCTCAAAGCATTTTTTTTACAACTTTTGGATACCCGAAGGTATCAAACACTAGACCCAAACGGGGTCGAACACTAGCAGCTGCACTCATTAGTCGTTTATAAGCATGCTTATCTATCCACTATTATGACCGTTCAGGCTCAACTTACTCACTTTATAAATATCACTCGTCACTACCAAGATCAATAATCAAGACAATATAACATGATAATAAATGATACAAGTATAGAACAACAATATTTAAAAACATAAGCAAAAGCATCACCTATGCAATAGTGAGAAACCATGTAAAATGAGACAAGAAAATCATTTTTCAAAGGGCAGGACAGGGTCGCGCTCGCGACAGAGTCATATCTCGCCTCACGTCGCGCACGTGGCATGTTGAGCGCTCGCGAAAGACAAGCAGAAAGGGGCCTCAGTCGCACTCGCGATAGAGGGCGGGGATCCCCGTCGCGCTCGCGATGAATCACGGCTCGCCAGACGCTCGGCTTACCGAGCTCTGTCGCGCTCACGACAGAGACCGAACACTGGCCTCATCGCGTTCGCGCATAAAGGCACGCTCGCAATGGGGCTTGGCCAAACAGAAGCTCGGCCTACCGAGCTCTCTGTCGCGAGTTCCTCAGCAATCCCTTGGCCATCCCGCACTCTATCGTGCTCGCGACAGAGTCGAGAAACAGCCCAGAACTCTGTTTTTTTGCAAAATTATTCCAAACCCAACACTTCAAACCCACTCAATCATGCAATACCAAGATAATCCATCACTCAAATGCATTCAAAAAACATGCCATAACACATAATACATTCAATTTACTCTAATTATAAACAAAAAAAAAAATGATTTAAAACACAATTGAACACCAAAACCATCAACCCAAAATTTGAACTAAATTCTTGCAATGTCACTTCAAAAACTCACATATAACCCATCATAACACTAGCATTTCAAACCATCTTCACTACTCAATCAAACACATGCAAGCAAACATAAATAACACTCAAATTCTAGAAATTTAAATCACTAATAAGACCAATTCGAGAAAGAAGGGTAAAACAACTCCCAAACCTCTTGAAGCTTCAAAATCCACTCTTTTTCAAGGAAACACTATCTCTTTACCTTTGCTCTTCCTCTGGTTACCAATTTCTTGCAACAATATTCAAACCCAACAAATCTTTTAATTCATACCCAAATACGAAAATCCAAACCAAGAAATAGAAGAAGGTGAAGACACTAAACCCAAACTAAACCATTTACCTGACAAAGGTCACCAATCCACTTCAAATTCAACTCAAAACCTTGAAGAACACCTAAGGAAAGAGAAGCAAGAGGCAAGAAGAAGAAGAAGAACGTAGGAAGAAGAGGGGAAACGGGAACCAAAATTCTAAATTTGGTTTCCCTCTCTCTTCCTTTCTTTCTTTTCTCCAATCAATGCTCCTTACCTACCTTGCCATGTGGCACTCCACTATTGGTCCATCTTAACAAATCTTTGACTCAACCTCCTACAGTCATTTAAATAATTTATCCCATTAAATTAACCTAAATCCCATACAACTTAGCCCTTAAATATTTCAATTTATACTTGTCCAAATACCAAAATACCCATAAATAACCAATTTCTCATGCAAATCCTATTATGCCCTTATTTGGGATGTTACAATAACTCATTTCACTATCGTTATATCTCATTTAGGCTTAGAGTATGGATAAATAGGTTCATTCTTATACATATTTTTTTATTTCCAAAATGTTCCTATGAATCTCATTCACTTTACACTCTACTTTGGCCAAAGTTTTTTGAACAAAGAATGTATAAGAATAATTAGAGAAAATTTCCACCACCCATATCTAGGATGGTGAATCCTATGTTGATCATTACACTACCTACAAGTAGTTTATGCTATACCTACACTAAAAGAAAATTTGCATTTATCGACGGAACCAAATTCTGTTGGTAATTGCTGACGGAAAGTACATTCTGTCGGTAAAATTGTAGAGAAAAAATATTTTGTGACGAAAAAAATATCCGTAGGTAAAAATGGAGGGAAATTTTTTTAACGGCGAAAATTAGAGACGAAAATTTATGTCCATCGTACATTTAAGTGCCAAAGGTTCCCGGCAAAAATTTACGACCAATTTTTTCAACGAAATACTTGTTCCAATGAGCGTTTACCAACATAATGCACCATTCCGTAGGTATTTGTGCAGAGAAAAAAGTTTGTCCATAAATTTTGTATTTCTATCGGTAAATCTTGTAATTACCGACAAAATTTCAAAATTTTGTCGGTAATATTTATCGACGTAATATATTTTTTGTCGGCAATATTTATCAGATTTGATAATTACCGACGGTAGGCAAATTTCGATCGGTAAAGTTACAATATTCCAACGGAATTGCATTTTTCGTCTGCAGTGAATACTGACGAAATTTGCAATTCCGCCGGAAAACATTGATTAAATCCCTAGATTTCCCCCTTTTCCCTTCTCTCGCTCTCTCTCGCTCGCGCCCCTCTCTCTTGCTCATCGTCTTCGCCGCCCTCATGTCTCTGTCGCTCGCCGTCTTCACCGTCTCCCTCTCTCAATTACTCGCCATCTCCTCCAATTCGACGTCTCTACCGTGATCGTTTCTGTTGCAGTCGTAGCCGTCGTCTCCACCGGGCTTCACTCCATCTCACTCGCCGTTACCACTGCACTCTTCTCTCTCTCGCTCGCAGCCTCCTTGCTTCTGGCGCCTCCCTCTCCTCCGTCGCCCAAGTATGTCTTCTGCTTTAGTTGTCTTGGTTTTGTTTTTTTTTTTTTTTCAATTTTCCTTCTAATTGGATTTTCATTGGGTTCAACCTCCTTGCTGCTTCAGTTGTCTTCATTTTCTTCCTTATTCCTAGCCTCATCAGAATTTCTACCTCACGTTATTGTCAGAGTTTATATGTTTTTCCTAACAATGATCATTGTTAATGTAAACCATCTTTGATTTTTTTTTAATTTGAATCAGATACATACGCTGATTATTTTTCTCTTTAAAATTCTTGCCATGTTTTGTACTTGTTTCTATTTGGCTACTAACAGATTTCCTTTCGAGCTCTATGGGTACGTGGCTGACAAAGTCACTACTAACAGACTTTCTTTAGAGCTCTGTAGGTGCGTGTGCCTCTGTTTAGTTTGATTTTTGTTTTGCTTTCTTTTTGTATTTGCAATTCCTAGTTCCTTCGCTTTTCCTTTTCTGGTTCGTGGGTTTTCTCTGACTTTTGTTTATTGAAAATAGTTAATATATTCCATCTTCATCTCTCTTCTTGCTGTTATGTATTCCATTTGTTTGTTTTTTTCTCTGTTTATCAACTAAATGTTAACCCTTGTGCGTTTTTTTTTTTTTGGAGCTAAATAGCGTGGGATTTGTGTGGTATATCTCTTATTCATAATCTGTGTGGAAATGCTTGTGTGGTATATCTCTTATTCATAAGCTTGGTTATCGTAATTTATAGAACTCTTCTGAATTGTTCCTTTGTTTTTCTCTTTCACTTTTATTGTAAAGTTTCTTTTTAAGATTGATTTTGGAGTTGCATTTTCTACAATTATTGGTCTCTGTAGGCAATTTCTTTTTCAAATTTGTATGCGCCCGAGCAACTGATTGTTAATGTTAAAGATGCAGAGAAGTGGGAGAGCTGTATCGAGAATGCAGGTATTTTTCATCTGCATCAGGGGTTCCTTTGCTGCCTTTACTTTTTCTTGATCGTTATAATCATGTTTGATTTCCTCAATCATTGCCCTCTCTGTTGTCTTTCCTTTTCTAATCATGTTTGATTTTCTTATGGCTATTAACTTCAATGATAAATTTACAAATTGTTTGATTTCTGAGTTATTGTAAAGGAAAAGGGAGATATATATATATATATATATATATATATATATATATATATATATATATATATATATATATATATATGCAAGCAAAAAATTTAGATTTCTGAGTTCTTTGCTTTGAATGGATTCATGTTCTTTTTTGTTTCTTTGATACATTGCTAATTATTACAAGTATATTCTTCTAATTCATTAACTTGGACCATTTGAAAAGGCTAAAAAAATTTTTGTGTGCCGGCATCTTTTATTTTTTTCCAAACAAGTATATTTTTTTGCCACTACAAGAATTTAGAGTGCTAATGTTGAAATTAACTAATTAAATGTGACTAGATAATTGATTTAGTATTTAGTTTCTTTGGAATTCTGATTTAGGCAATGAACCAATGCTACTGTGCATTGTGTATTCTGTCCATATATACTTTATTTATTCTGTGTATTATTTTCATGTCTATATGATGCCATGATTTACTTAGCTACCTTTACTTTGTAAATATTGTGATTTACTTAGCTGACCTTTTTCACTTGACTTTGCTCTTCGTTGAAGGTATGGAGAACAAGAAGCGAAGGTAACAAATGAACGGCTTAAAACCCACAACTCTTGCCAAGGCTGCTACTGAGTCAAATCCTGAACTGAAGGCTAAATGCAAGAAATAATAGCGGTGGTTAGATTTTTTTCTTTTTTTTTTTCAATATTTTTTTTTGTAGTATAAAACATTTGATACTTTGTTTAGTTATAATACATTATTGTTATATTTTTTATTTTAATAAATACATTATCAATTATATTATTTTTATCAATTATAATTTTTATACTATTGATGATTTTATTTGTCAATTATAAATTTTTATAATTTATTAACATTGATGATTTTATCATTAAAATATTGTATTTTAAAAAAATTTATCATTAAAATATTCAAAAAAACTTACTAAATTTCTTGACGGAATATTCTATTCCATAGGGAAAGTTACTGATGGAAAAAGAATATCCGTCCGTAATATTACCGACGGAAATTAAGTTTCCGTCAGTAAAAACACCAACAGAATGATATTTTCCGCGGTAAAGTTACCGACGGAAAATCTAAATCTGTCGGCAAAAATTGTCGACAACGATTTTTCCGACGAAATTGTCTTTCGGCAAATTCTATCAATAAACGCATTTGCCGATGAAAATTGTGACTTTTTCGTCAGTAAATTCTGTCGAGAAAACTTGATTTTCTTGTAGTGCCAATCACCAAACTATGTATACCCCTTGAAAGGAGTAAAAGTATAAAAGTCAAAGTATAATGCTTATTACTTGAGATACTATGATGACCTACAGTCCAATGATACTTGACATGCAAGGATTCTTAATTTACATAAAATAAGCATCAATGTTAAGATTCTCTTATTAAGCCTCCAATATACTTGCTTCTAAATAAGCATCCACATGTTAATTTCATATATCTTTATACTTGCAGCTTACAAGAACTACTGCTTGACCCAATTAAGGAGTATAACATATTCTAATCTATCCATATTAACAATATCTCTATTTGTTAATACTATGACTAGCGATAGTTTACGTATTAATATATTTGCATACAATATGAATTTCATATCAAGAGTACTTCATAATTCTCTTTGCACTATATATATATATATATATATATATATATATATATATAACTTCATTGTATATTTTAAGAATATGTTCAAACAAATGTTAAAAAAAAAAAAAATCAAATCTCTACTCGGCATGTAAGGAGGATAGTAATTATCATCGCTTTCGAACAGATTCAAGAAATTCCAAGGGGAAGCTAAAGGCGGCAGAGGCATAGAGGAGGAAGCCATCACTAACACCGGAGCGGAATAAGATCCATACGGAGTAGAAGGATTGTAGTACCCACGCATTGCACTGCTAGTACCATAATTTGGGTATCCATAGTAATTCATTGGGTAGGAATTATTGGGATAAAAATACAATGAAAGAAGATGAAGATTCACCAAATAGAACTGGCTCTGGATAGGTAATTTTTTTTACGGTCTGATTTATAAGAGCAAAAGTAAATGCAAAATAATAATATATAAAAGATTGATAACGGATTTCGGCCAATTATACCTACGTATTCGAACTGCTGTAAACCTTTTACTGAAAAAAAAAAGTGTACAAAATATTTACAAAAAATTCACAATTTCTTACCATTCATAACCCAAATATACCCATAAAATTGCTCTCAATTTTTTCTCACTCAACTCTTTCTATGCTCGTTATATTTTCACATGTAAATTTGAGAGGGTGTATAGATTCCTTCTCCCATGCATTAATGAGAAAGAAAAAAAAACCAAAACGTGAGTGACACATTTATTATTTGTCAACCATACCTTTCATTTGACTTATAAAAGAACCTTTATTATTTGTCAAATATAAAGGCATAGTTGTTGTCTTTGTTTGAAAAACAACGTAATAAATTATCATAATCCAATTTTTTTTTACTAACACTGGAGTCATAGGCTTCTGTTCAAAAACCATATATGGTGTCGTCGCTTTATCCTTCATATAATTCATGTGAAGAAACCCACCACCGGGATTTGAATCATGCTCTGGAACCATGTACTTTGAAGGCATATACTCTATATTACCTCCTCCGACGGCATGCAACTACAAAGAATGGTCGGAATGGTGCAGATGCCGAAAAGAATCGCCGTCGTGGTCTTCAAAATTAGTGAAAATGAAGATGAGAACCAGAATTAGAGTGAGAGAGGGGCTTTTTAGGTGAAATAGTACATTCATTGATAATGCACATCGGATCTCCTTTTCTCCGAGGAGGCAAATTGAGCTTAGGAGACAAAGGAGCGAAATTAGGACCACCATAGTCTTGCTAAGTAAAAAGATGTAAAGAATTTTCAATAGTTTTTAAAGAGTGAATATAAGCATTATGAGCTTTAGCTAAAGTAAAACGCTGATGAATAGCTTCAACAAGAAAAGAACAACGGTTCCGGTAGAGTGTCATTGCCAGAAGATTATCGAGCTTAGAAGTGACGCAGCCCATGTAGATGGGAAATTAAAATTAAAATTAAGAAAGGGATTTGGTAGGATTATTTTAATAGTTGTGGTAGGTATGAGGTGTTAATAGAGAAAATAAAAGGAGACAAGAATGATGGAGAAGGTTTGATTGCGGTTGAGATTGAGATTGAGTGGTTGTGTTTGTTTCCCGAGAAAAAGAAAAGAATAGTCAAGAGAAAATGAGAAAAGGACATAGAGGGAATCAAATGTTTTTTTGTCTTTTTATTTTTTCTATTTTCATTAATCTGATGTGGCATAAGAAAATATTTTTTTAATTCGTATGTGAGCCCCGATCATATGTTAAGTTGACCAGACACTTCTTTAAGGACGTGTGTAGTTTACAATCGTCAATTTCATCTATTTTGTACCCAACGTGCATAAATCATGTAGTTCATGAATCCAATGTGTACTTTTTGAAATTCAGAAATCCAATATAGAAAAAACTAATAGTTCAGAAACTTAGGGTGAGAAAAAAATCGATGAACTTGGTTAACCGAAAAAAAAATTCGAAACCGAGCCGATTGACTGGTTAACCGATTGTAATGGACTGGTTAATGGTTAGTATTTTGAAAAAACCGATACTAATGGACTGGTTAATGGTTTTTGACTTATGTAACTGGTTAACCGAACCGAAATCAAATTTTTAGTTAATTTATTAATTTATTAATAATTTATAACAATTTCTATAACAATTTATCATAAATAAAGATGATTATGTACTTTTTTCATTATACTAATTATTTTTAAATTTTTAAATTTTTTTAATTGGCTATTAGTAAGTATAACAATTTATCTAATTAAAAGTGATTATGGACCGGTTAATATATTTACTTATTAAATATTAATTTTTAAAAACAAATTTGCTTATATCCACCAAATATTTTTATTTTAACAACAATAATGTTATATTATAGTGAAAAAATTTTAATTTTTAAATATTTTAATTTTATTTATGAATATATTTATAATTATAGTGATTAACCGAAAAATATTGGGTAACCGATCCGAAAATTCGAAACCGATGAACTGGTTAACCGATGGTAATGAACTGGTTAATGGACTGAAATTTCAAAAAACCGATATTAATGGACTGGTTAATGGACTGTGGCTTATGAACCGGTTAACCGACCATGCTCACCCATATATATATATATATATATATATATATATATTTAAAAAAACTAGTATGAAATTTAAAGAATAAATTAAATTGAATTGTCTTGTCCAAAAATAAATAAATAATTTGAAGTTCACAAGTTAAACTAACCAAATAAATAAATATATTTTTTTTTTTAGTTATCAGTTTGACCCATGAATTTCAAATTATTTATTTATTTTTTGACAAGGCAATTTAATTTAATTTATTCTTTAAATTTCATACTAGTGTTTTTTCTTTTAAAAAAAAAAGGTGTATGAAATATATATAAATAATAGAAGAATGGCTTTAATTTTGTGAATGTTTTAAAATTAAAAAATAATTTCAGAATTCGATTTAATCTAACACACGCACAAATATATATTATTTCATTAAAATGAAAATATTATTTAATTTTAATTATATATATAATGAATGTATTATTTTTATTTTGAGTTATTTTGATTGCACAAAATATTTCTAATTTTAGATTTTAATAAATTATTATTAAACTATAATTTTTTTATCCTATTTATCAAATTAAGTAAAAGAAAAATATTTTTTGCATATTAATAAAAAAAATAGCAAAATTAAGTTTATATTAAAAAAAAAGAGCAACCATAGCTAGGGGTGAGCAAAAAAACCGATGGACTCGGTTAACCGAAAAAAAAATTCGAAACCGAACCGATGGACTGGTTAACCGATTGTAATGGACTGGTTAATGGTTAGTGTTTTGAAAAAATCGATATTAATGGACTGGTTAATAGTTTTTGACTTATGTGACTGGTTAACTGAACCGAAATCGAATTTTTAATTAATTTATTAATTTATTAATAATTTATAACAATTTATCCTAATTAAAGGTGATCATGTACTTTTTTTTCATTATACTAATTATTTTAAAGTTTTTAAGTTTTTTTAATTGACTATTAGTAAGTATAACAATTTATCTACTTAAAAGTGATTATGGACCGGTTAATATATTTACTTATTAAATATTAATTTTTAAAAATAAATTTGCTTATATCCACCAAATATTTTTATTTTAACAACAATAATGTTATATTATAGTGAAAAAATTTTAATTTTTAAGTATTTTGAACATTTTAATTTTATTTATGAATATATTTATAATTATAATGGTTAACCGAAAAATATTTGGTAACCGATCTGAAAATCCGAAACCGATGGACTGGTTAACTGATGGTAATGGACTGGTTAATAGATTAGAATTTCAAAAAACCGATATTAATGGATTGGTTAATGGACTGGAACTCATAGACCGGTTAACCAACCATGCTCACCCCTAATCACAGCTGTTTCTTGGCTGCTAGTGGGAGAAAGCTCAGCTTTTCATTTCATTTATGAAATGGAGAAAGTAATTATTTTTTTAATTAAAATATAAAATAAAAATAAAACTCATATGCTGAATTAAAATTTTAAATGCATTAAGTAATTTCATAATTATAGGAGGCACTGATTCCATGTATGGAGCACTAATTCATTGAACGCTGTATGGTTAAACTAGCGCTGATCAGATGGTGTGCAATATTCTAAGTATTAATGTATGGTGCACGGAATGACAACTTTAATTGTGGGTATCACAAGAAAAGAAATAGAGAACATCGAGTGGTAAAGACAAGTAATAAAGTTGATAAATGTAATTTAATAAATTGAAAGTAAATAAAAAGAAACTCACACATGTGCCTTAATCTAATTATTTTATAGTTTATGGTGGGAGTGGGAGGCGGCTGGCTTTTAGATTAGAGCGGTGGCCAATGGCTACAGACAAATCCACATGATCAATAAAAAGAATAATTGCCAATTATATCTTTTCAAAAACAAAGTTTTTAAAAGTTTTTTTTTATTATTTTTTAATTTTAACCATTTTTTAATATTAATTTCAATTAAATTTACTCCCATTAATATTAATTTTAACTACATTTATCTATTTAATCTAAAATTTTAGATTGTATTTTTAAATTTCCTTCATTTTTATAATCAGTTTGCCAACCTATGCCCCACTAAATCTCTACCCCTTTTCTCACTTCATATTTTTGTGGCTCCTCTATCCAATTCAACATTAAATAATCCATCCAAAGCATTCGCTTTATGTCCATCCATTATACTGTATGTATTATTTTTTAATAAAATTTAAAGTTTATTTATCAAATATTTTGAAAATTTTAATAGAATTTAATTTTTTTTAATTTAATTTTTTTTAAAAAAAATTGATTTATTTAGAACCAATTAAATTTAAATTTATCTTAAATTTTAATTTTAATTATTCAATTTTATTATAAATTTAAAACTAATTAATAGTTTCTTGTTTCTAGTAAAAACTATAAACGTTGTATATAATGAAATGGAAGAAATATATTTTTTTGGCAAAAAAAATTATGAGCTATGCGTATGCCTAAAAGAAAAAAAGAGTCACACAAATTAATACATACATATATTTGGAATTGTTTAGCTAATTTTTTGAAAGGGCTTTTGGAAAGTTAAAAATGGTTTTTAAGCTTATAAACCACTTTAAAAACTGTTTGGCTAAATTTTTTAAGGAACGTCCACTTGTTAAAAGCTTTTCTAACAAAAAACCATGGTTATTGAAACCGGACCGGACCGGCCGGTTCAACCGGTTTAACCGCGAACCGGTTGGCAAACCGGTCGGTTCAACATCAGAAAACCGGACTGGAAAAAAACCGGATTGAACCGGAAAAAACCGGCCAGAACCGGGAAAAACCGGAGAACCGGCCAGAACCGGTCAAAAACCGGTCAACAATTTATTATATGTTTTTTTTTTAATTTTTTTTTTGAAAAAATGCTTTTAATTTAAAATAATTAATAAAAATTAGTACTATTTTCATAAAAATAAAAAACAAATAATCTAATAAGTTTTATTTAGCAAATAATTGATTCTTTTACTATTTAATTACTTTTGGATTTAATAAAAATAATATAATGGTTTAATAATTTAATAAAATATAATTGAATAAAAATTGAATAAATTATTAAATTTGGTTAACTTAAAAATAATTGTTTACCCTTTTCTTTAATTTCACCTAAAGTTATTAAATTATTTAATTTTTAAATTAATCAAGTAATAATTTTTTTTAAAAAAATAAAAGATGAAAAAAATATTATTATTAGTATATTTGTGATATATACTAAATATTTTGATGGATTTTTTTTATTTGAGTAGTAGTATTTATAAAAATTATACTAATTAATAATATTTTAAAAAATAGAAAAAAACCCGGTTGAACCCGGTCGAACCGGTCGAACCACGAACCCTCAGCCTTGCCGGTTCTATATCCGGTCCGGTTTTAATAACATTGCAAAAAACCGTTTCATCTTAACTTGTTTTGGAAGTGTTTCCCATCTAAATAAGGAAAACTGCTTACGCTTTTAATGAATTGTTTAAAATTTAATTTATGTTTCATTTTAAGTATTTTTTTTTATTTTCTTGTCATTTATCTTTGTTCGGATTTCTTTCAAAATAAATAATAAATATATTTTATACATATCACTTGCCTCCTTTCATAATTGAAGAAAAAAAATTACTAGGTCGTAATATTTTTTTAATTAAAAATAGAATAATCGATTTGTGTTGCATAATTTGTTGACTTAAAGGGGTTGTTTATCCCTGAAATATTCAAAATACCCTAAATCTCTTTTTTGAGTCCATTATACCCTTAAAATCAATTTAATAATATAATTTTACTCTTATTTTGGACAAAAAATATACATGACAAACAATACTAACGACAACTAAAGAGAATGCAATACATGAGCTATAAGGTATTGACTTTAGCTGCCAAATCAATGTACATGATAAAACATGAGAGTCTTTATCTAAAAGAGAGAGAAAACCGATCGGATGCTTGAAATCTGCAAGAAAAAATGTTTGGTCGGATTAGACGTTAGCACTACAAAACTTAAGTTAGTAGCTTTTTAGAGAGAGAATTCTTACAAACAGAATCTCAGAAATTCAATATCTGGTGTCACTGTGCGTTGGACTATTTAGATGAGACAGGAGGAATGCACTTGAGTGTTTAGAGTGTGATAACTGGCAGTCAAAACGGCGAAGTGACAGGAAGCAGGTGAAGGGCATGGGCGCTGTCTTATATCAGTGGACTGATAGGACTTGCTGTCCCATCAGTCCGATCGGACGTCACGCGACTGCCGTCTTGGTTTCTAACTCACGCTTGGTGCTATTCGCTAATGAGTTTTGAGCCCTGCCAGGTGTATTGGGCCGGCTGTTTGGGACTTAACAAATGACATTTATACAATTATAAGTACACATGGCAGCCAAAATAATCAATATATTTTGCACATGTCACCTCCTCTCGTGAACAAAAGAAAATATTACTAGGTTGTTATATTTTTTTTACCCAAAAAAAATGAATAGTCGATTTGTGTTGCATCCTTTATTGGGTTAAGAGAGTTTTTTTACCCCTAAAATATTCAAAATAGGTGGTTTTGCTCTCAATTTTTTTTAGCCAATCAAGTTAATAGTGTAATTTTGCCTTTATTTTGGATAAGAAAATACATGTAGCAAAATGATTCTAACGACAACGAAAAACTTGACACATCGACTATGAAGTATTAATTTTAACCGCCAAATCAATATACAAGTGATAGCTACATGCTAAAAATGTAAAAAAATGAAAAAAAAAAAAAAATTTCTCTTTCCACTCCCTTCATCCTCCTCCTCTTCTTCTTCGATCACGCCTTCCTTTCTCTATTATTTTCAACTGTAAATACGGACATCCGCTAAGCCAAACTGGTGTGCCGGTGGTGACTTTGTCGAGTCCAAGTCAAAGTAGTGATGGAGCCACATTCACTTGAGAATATGTACATGCATACTCTCACTTTTAGAATTTTCTTATATTTATATATATATATATATAAATTACCATGGCCACTCTCTAATTTATTTTAGTTATTTCCTCTCAAATTTTAATACAATAATAATCACATAGAATTTTTAACTAAATTATAAAAATTAAAATGGGCTTATGCAAATTCATTTAAATGCAAACTCAAATAAATGGCAAAGCCCAATAATAAATACTTTGTCTTTTGCCAAAAATAAAATCACATTAAAAAATAAAAAAAAAAAGAAAAAAAATAAATCTCAACTTCTTAAATAAGTTAATTTTACAGTACTTTTTATTTTCACACTTTTCTTTTTTTTTTTTTTTTAACAACTCTTTGAAGCCTTTTAAATTTAAAGTGGGATTAACAAGTCTTCTTCATCACTTCAATTGGTACTCGGTAAGAAAATTCCACTTTCTTTTGTAAATAGTAACACTACTTATCGATTTTTGCTTTATTGATTTTTTTATTATTTTATAAATTATTTAGGTTTTGATAAATTGAAATCTTTCTATAAAAATTGGGCATGACTTCGGCATTGACAGTACATTGCACTTTATTTTATAAATTATTAAGATTTTGTTATGTTGAAATTTCTCTAAATCTCCAATGATTTGTTCTTAAATAAATATAACAAAAATTCATAATATACCTTAAATTTAACACCGGAAACTTTTGTAGATTTTTTTGCTTACTTCAATAACTATTTTGCTTTGCTCTTAAATTTTGCTCTTGGCAAAGCAAGTCCGAGAACAACGCAAATGAATTTATATTGTGCATGCATTTTTTTTTCCAAAGCCTGAATGATGGGAAAGTTGAACATGACTAACGCCGCAGCACAGTATTACAATGTCAGAGACAAAGCCGTAGCTCTGAGTTATGGCGTCAGTCTCTAAAGCTGCAGCCCTCTGCTGCGGCATCAGATGCTGATGCCACAGTCAATAGTTGCGGCATCAGTTAAAGTGCAACATATGACCCTATGGGTCCCGTGTTGAGAAGTCCCAACTATTAGTTGCAGCTTCAGAATAACTCGAAATCTGAAATAACTTTTCAAAAGACCCTATTTTAGTAAATACTTTTACAATTTACCGTAATACAAACTTTTCCCTACAAAATAGTGTTAAAAATAGTAGCAAAAGCAGTTTTCCCAATTTTTATAACTTTTCCTTATTTTTATAACTGGTTTATGATTTTTTTTTGTCCTAACTGGTTTATTTTAATATTTATATTTTGATGCATTTAATTTTAATATGCAGTATATTATTAATTTAATTTTTTAAAGACAAAAATAAACTTCCAAAAATACTGGAAATATAGATAACAATTATTCAATTGGCAAGTTACTAAAATTTTTAACTCAATATTTTTTCTCTTCCCGCATATACACTTCAATTGCAAATATTATTTTTAACTCAATAAATTGATTCACAAGCTCTGCAAATGTTATTTTTAATACAATGAATTAACTCTCCAGCTAGGTGTGGTCCCCACATTCATTTCCGCAGGACTACCTTGCGGAATTGGACTCCTCCGCCTGACAATTTCTTTGTGGTCCCCACACCCATTTCCGCATGTCCTACTTGCGGAAATGAAATCAAATTCCGCAATCCTAGATTGCGGAATTATAAAAAACACCAAAATTCTAAATACTTTCTAAAACACCCTAAAATTCAAATTATTTCTATAAAAAACATTATTAATAAAAAAGTCCCTTCAAAAACTCCATCATCTCCATTAATTTCTTCTACCGATAAAAGCTCAGTCTTGCTTAAGGATTTTAGAAACTTCCATTGATTAGAGAATGTTGGGTTCCAAATAAGAGATACATTCAAGAACACTGCAATTGCAAGGAGTGGCTTTGGGTACAGATCTAGTAGAAAGCAAACGGTCATGATTTTTGAGAATTTTATAAGCAACAGAGGGAGAAGAAGCAACAATAACAATTTGAGTTCCAAGTCTAATTGAAATAAGTGGGCGTATGTGTGTCTATTTATGAATCAGAGAGATAGACCTTTATCTCAAGATTACTGATAGGTTTAGTGTCTGAAATTGGGATTACTTAAAGAGACATTGAAGTTTGTTGAAGGTTTTGTGATCGAACAATAAGAGGAGGAGAAGAGAGTGAAGAGTTTTTTTTTTCTTTTTCATTTTTGGTGTGTGGTCATGACGGGTGTGCTAATTTGGCAGTTACAGTTAATATCTCACATTTACTTTTCATTGGTTTTCGTTAGTGCGGCTTGCCATATATACTTTTCATTCAAAATAAAGATAAAATTACACTATTAAATTGACATTAAAGGAATAAATTAATGGATTAAAAAATTTTAGAGGCAAAAATCAACATGTTTGGAAAAGATTAGTGATAAAGAAACCCCTTAACCATAGTTTATTTAACTTTTTATCAAAATAAATTATGTCTTAAAATAATTATGAGATATTTTTATTATTTGATGTGATTTTTTCATTTATTTTGTTATCGACTTTAACTTAATGTTAAAGTAAGATGTCCATTGAGATTATTTCAAAAACTCTTACTTTTTACTTTTAATTTTTTTTTACTGCTTAAAAAATTAAAGTAAAAAAACCTGCCAAACGATATTTCCATTATTTTGAAAAATTGTCTAGGCACTTAAAATTATCTTTTTATTATATTCAATATTTTAAATTGATATGGTATTAATTTGATATATAATTATGGTACAATCATATAATAAGGTGTTTCCATTATAAAGATTACAGCCACATGAATTATAAGTAACAATACTGACTAGTTAACCTAAAAAGAAGACTACCTAAATTAATATTATATAATTTTAAAAAATAAAATATTTAAATGAATTTTAAATTTTAGGGCTATGTTTATTATTAACATGATATTATGTTAACTGCTTGATATATAAAATAACAGCTGAACTTATAAATAAAATTAAATCGGATATTTAAAATTTTTAAGTGTCTAATTTGACACCTAAACTTTATTAATAACAAATTTATAAACATCTGAATTTTTTTATATATTTTATTTGGCATCTGAGCTTTAATTATAACAATTTTAATATAATTAAAGTTCAGGTACAACACTTAAAAAGTTTAAGTGTTGATAAAATTTAAAAAAATAAAATTCAAATGTCAAATCAAATATTTACAAAGTTCTAAGTACCAAATTTAAATGTGATTTTGTGTATTAAGCGTATGTTAAACAAAAAAGATTAGTTTTACATCCTCATTTAGATATTTGTTATACATCCTCTTAAAAAATAAATTTGTTTGAAAAGTGCTAATAGAAGAAATTACACTGCTAATTAAGAAGGTGTTTAGTTTAACTGTTAGAAGCAAACTTAATACTAGGGGTGAGCATGGTCGGTTAACCAGTCCATTAGCCCCAGTCCATTAACCAGTCCATTAATATCGGTTTTTTGAAATTTCAGTCCATTAACCAGTCCATTACCATCGGTTAACCAGTCCATCGGTTTCGGATTTTCGGATCGGTTACCCAATATTTTTCGGTTAACCACTATAATTATAAATATATTCATAAATAAAATTAAAATGTTCAAAATACTTAAAAATTAAAATTTTTTCACTATAATATAACATTATTGTTGTTAAAATAAAAATATTTGGTGGATATAAGCAAATTTGTTTTTAAAAATTAATATTTAATAAGTAAATATATTAACCGGTGTATAATCACTTTTAATTAGATTTGTTATACTTACTAATAGCCAATTAAAAAAACTTAAAAACTTAAAATAATTAGTATAATGAAAAAAAAAGTACATGACCACCTTTAATTAGGATAAATTGTTATAAATTATTAATAAATTAATAAATTAACTAAAAATTCGGTTTCGGTTCGGTTAACCAGACACATGAGTCAAAAACCATTAACCAGTCCATTAATATCGGTTTTTTCAAAACACTAACCATTAACCAGTCCATTACAATCGGTTAACCAGTCCATCGGTTCGGTTTCGGATTTTTTTTTCGGTTAACCAAATCCATCGGTTTTTTTGCTCACCCCTACTTAATACCTTTTCTCATTCAACAACTCCCTTAAAATATTTGATAACATTTTTAAAATAGCAACTGTAAACTGCATAACATCAAAATAATTGTCTTTTGAAAATATAAGTTTTTGGAATTTTTTGAAGGATTTGTTACTAATTTATTAGTATAAAGACAAAAATTACTCATTATATATATATATATAAACAAGTAATAAATTTATATTATATACATTTGTGAAAATTCATATTTTATTGATTAACATATTTTTTATACCCTAATTGTTTGAGCAATAGATATTAGCAACCAATAATAATTGGTATCAACTACCAATTACATTGATTAGCTAAACTAAATTGAGCCTAACTAAAAAAATATTTTTCTCATAAAAATAAAAAAATATATATATATTGTTTTGTAGATAATTTAAATGAATTTATTTAGAAATTTTGGGATTAAAATAGCGAGTATTGTCTAATTTATTTGTCATAATTTTTTAAAAAATAAAATAAAATAAAACAAAGAGTTGCTTCCCACTATAATAATTTGATGCATACATTAGCGTAACACATGTAATTCGATAATTTAAATGTGTACCACATACGTATTAATCGAATCACAACACTCCTCTGACACAGCCGCCGGTGAGCAATTGAAAGTTGAATAGAAGTTCAACAAAGTCAAATCCATTATATTATGGTGGGCCCTTGATTATTATTAGCCAGTGATGGTGGCTGTCGTTTGCTTTTCCTATTGGAGAATTAATAATATTTGGAGTTATCGATGACTATGAAATTACTTTCTTCGTTCCATTTTAAAGGCTGTTTTCGCTTTTTTATTTGTCACACTCCAAATTTTCTTTTCGTAATTAAAAAAAAAAATTTACGTATTTATCCCTATTTATTATATAATTTATTAAATATATATCACTTACTTTTTCTTTTTCCAATATAATAAATAAAGATATTATTGTCATTTTATATTATTTTTTTTATGAAATTATTATATTTCAATTATTTTCTTAATTACCGTGAAAAAAAAATAATAACCTTTTAAAGTGGAACGAAAAGAGTATTAATCATTGTAAGTCTATTTTTTTAAATTTTACTATTAATTTATCGATTTTTTTAATTAATATTTACATTTTATTAACTGTAGATTAATCACGCGGTTAACCATTAAAAAAATTAACACATACAATTACTATATAAAAGATAGCATAAAAAAATATTTATCCATAAAATTGAAACATAAATTTTAGAAGTTGAAAATTTTAAAGTACAAGTTATAAATAATGTTGGATAACGTTAATTAAAAGTAGGCGGAAGCTATAGAAAAATGAGAGTTGGTATACCAGATAGAAGATGAAACCATAAAACATGTTGCATCAAGGTCTCCACGGCTTATGATTCACTCCAATGGTGGCTCATTATTAAGAGAAAGTGGGGAGACTCAACACATAAGCATTAGATATTTCACGAATGTAGGGTATCGAATCCTGCCACCCAATTCTCTATTCATAATTAATATATAGAATATGGTAAACCTATTAGTATTCTTTTGAATTAGGAAATTTGACTATTCCCTTATTTTAGGGAATTTGAATACAATTTGTTTTTTTTTTTCCTTTTAAGAGACATTATCTTATCTCATATTGAAAGATTATTAACACTTAGGCTAGGTTATAATAAACCAGTTCATATTATCCCATTTGCACAAGATCAGTGGCGTAGCCACATGAAAGAGAAGCGGGGCAATTGCCCCCCTTAATTTTTTAGAAAAAATTAATTATGTATATATATTTATATACATATATATTAAAATTACTATTTTGCCCCCCTTAAAATTTTACTTTTACCCATCTCTCCTTAACTTATTTCTTAAGTTTTCAATCAAACAATCTTCTGTATTCAAACAAAAAAATACAAAATTCTCTCCTTTATCTCTTGAAATTTTTAAAGAAAAATCTGATGAATTCCTTTGCTTTATAAACTCATCACTTTATCACTTATTCTATCCGTTGCAACTGCAACAGTTGAAAGAGCATTTTCTGCTATAAAATTTGTGAAAAATCGATTACGTAACAAGATGAGAGATCAATGGATGACTGATTGTTTGATCATTTATATTGAAAAAGATGTATTTAATGCTATTGATAATGAAGTTATTATTTATCCCTATCAGGACATGAAAACTCGAAAACAACAATTGTAATTTTTTTAAATATGTTAATGAATATTTTTCTATATTTAACAATTTATTTATGATATGTATGTTATATTTTTTTTTCTTTTAAGCCTGACATATATTTTTGCCCCCCTTAATTGTAAATCATGGCTTCGCCACTGCACAAGATGGTTATATAATCCCCATTATCCAAAACTTTAAAATTGTCACAAAGACATCATATGTTAATTCATACTAATTCATAAATCGTGCAACCAACAAACCAACAGTCCTCGAAAACCCCTTTACTACACATCTGTTAAGAATATGTAGCGATTATTTTCGTTTAAAGCATTTGTAGAGTAGCTATTCAACACCCTAGACTCATCATGTTTAAGTATTTCTTGATCTCTTTGATCTATAAAGATAATAGTATATATTCATAGCTATGTTTCACTAACATAACTAGCCGGCCAATGAATAAACATTATTGTAACATCAAATTAATTAGGTCTTACCTTTCTCATTGGAACTCTTGTTTCTAGCTCGATTGCTTTTCTAGATATGGTCTGCTAGGTCAAATCAATCATGGCCTTTTGGCAACACACTAAGCTAGCTAACACTAAACCAAAAACTCAAGAACCACCGAAAAGCTATTATTGAGATTTACAAATCTCAAAATAAGTAGAGATCATAACATTTTTTAAACCTTATTTTATTGAATTTAGTGCAAGTGGTATGAAACACTTGCTACGATACTATCTTTTATTCTCAATGGAGTGTATGTCTTTCTCGTAAAATTGTATAGGTAATAGTTCAAACATGCATGATGTTTAACTTGGATTCTAAATTTTACATTTATTAACAAAATTTCAAAATGAAACACTTGGCATAAATATCACCTTCCCAATCCTTGATAACAGCTGAAATATTCCACCATGCCCTTTAGGTATCTTAAAATTCTCTTAATTATTTTCCAATGAGCTTAGCCTAGATTTGACTAATATCTGCTTACCATTCCAACAATGTAATAGATATCGGGACTGGTATATAACATGGCATATATCATGCTTTCAATGACCGTTGCCATCTATCAATGCCCGTTGAAGCACAAAAGTGCCCGTTGAGGCACAAAAATGCCAGTTAGATCACAAAAAATATGTTTTTAAATATGTTGTGACTTCAATGATCGTTGGTTTTACAAAAGGGCTTTAAACCCCTCGGTTTCTCCTATAAATACTTATTAATTTGATTTGAAAAGGATGCAATTTTTGGGAGATTTTTGAGGTCATTTTTTCTCCCCAAACAACCTCAAAATCACTAAAGAAACCATCTAAAAAACCAAAAACAAAAACCCTCAGTTGTTTATGGAATCTTTATCATCTTTGATTGCTTGAAGTTTCTCTCTAATCTTTAAAGTTGATTCACCTATTCACTTATTGAATGTAGTGAATCAACATTGATCGATGTCCAACAAGTGTACCGAATCAACAAGTAATACAGCGAGTATAATTAAAGACCCATGAATAACAAACCCAAGGGAAAGGGATTGTTAAGCTAAATATCTATGGTTGAGTGGAATTAATCTGAGATGTCCCCAAGTTGTTTGGTGGAAAGTTCTAAGTTAAGCAAAAAATAAAATTTTAAACTACCAATTAAATATAAAAATGTTCATTAAGAAATCAAACAAGGTGAATTAAATGCTTAGAAGATTCTATCCTCATATTTTGCAATCGAAAACGGGTAAAACAACACAAATATGTAATTCTGGACAACCCATCTATACCCAAACCTATCATTTCGGACTCGACAATTCCAATCAATGCACCAACCATTTCGGACTCAACGCAAAGATTAGCATAAGTGTAGCTTACCAAATCCTAGGTTCAAGATAACCTACCATTCCGTACTCAGCGATCTCAAACCCCATATTCCTCACAATTTTGAACCTAATAACATCAATAGCCACAAACCAACCTACCATTCCGGACTCAACTGGAAATATAGATGCTAATATTAAAAGAACAGAGCATATATATGCAATAGTCATCAAATACATTCATTCAGATCAGCATTCCGGACTAAATCTCAATAAAACATTCAAATCATATTCATACAGAGATAAACAAGAAGAATAAAAGAAAACATGAAAATATTCATTAAACCCAAATATCCAAAATACAAAATATGATTCAAGAAATCTCAAGCATAAAGAACTACTCTAACATCAAGAATATAATCAACAAATATAGAAAATTAAAGTTTAGAATACACCATTGATAATAGAGAAAATAAATCTTGAAGCACTTTGTTCTTTAACTTTAATTCTTTATTGAATCCCAAAATATAAATCTAAACTAAATTAATCTAAATTATTTAAGAACAAAATTGAAATTAAAATAAATCTAGCCTAAAAACAGTATTTAAGACAAGAAAAATAAACCTAAAAGAAAAATAAAAGTATGCTCCTAAATCTATCTAGGTCTCCTCTTTTTGGAAGATGAAACAACGCCTATTTATATTCTGCAGAAAAACACAGTTGTGTTCTTGAACTTAAACTTATTTTATTTATTCAATTGGGTCCTCAATTAACTTACACTTAAGTCCTTAATTAGCATATTCAGTGCAATCTTATCCCAGTTATCTCAATTGAACCAATTATCTATTAGGGTATATTTCAGGCCATTACACAAACTCTTTGCATACTTGATATTTATTGTCTCATAAGATTTGTTGAAAGAATATAACCTTTTAGGACTACTTCTAGCATAGTTAATTATATCTCTAACCTTATTTATAATAGACTTTTCAACACATTTAAACCATCTTTCACAATTAGGTAACATTTTTTTACCTCAAATAATTTATTTTTTAATATTTTAAAAAATTATAAATTCCTTAAGTTCAATTTTTAATTCCGTCCTAGAACTCAAAATAAATAAAAAAAAAATTCCCTCCTAAAAACTTTCAAATTTAATTCTTAATTCTCTCCAAAAAATTTTAATTTTTTCTCTTTTATCATTTTTAAATGTACAACTAAAATTTTATTTATATAATAACTATATATAATTACATTATTAATTTGTATACTCACAGTATTTTACAAAAAATAAATAAGTACTATTTGAGTGACAATAAAAGTAAAAAAAAAAAAATAATTGATAAGATAATTATATACTCATATAATTACATTAATTGGTAAAATTTCATTATATATAATAATTATATATTACATTATTAATTTAGAACTCAATTACTCATATATGTATTATACCAAAATAGATAAGTACTAATTGAGTGACATTAAAAGTAAATAAAATTAATTGGTAAGATAATTATATACTCATAAAATTAAATTAATTGGTAAAATTTCATTATATATAATAACTATATATAATTATATTATCAATTTACATACTTATATAAGCATTATGCCAAAAATAAATGAGTATTAAATGAATAACACTAAAAACAAATGAAGCGATTATATGATAAACTGTTTAGTTTACATATTTATATAGATATTTGTACAAAAAAAAATTAAGTAGTAGTTTAGTAACATTAATGGTAAATTAAGTTAAACAAAAATTATTTTAGTTAAATATTCATATTCATATAAATATAATAATTATTATAATAATTAAATTTATCTTATTAACAATTAAAAGATTCAGTTTAATTTATTAACTAATTATTATTTTAATTCGTGTATTAAAATATTTAATACAAATAATTATAAAGTTAAATTTATATAATAAATATAGAATAAAAATTTTAAATAATATTTATATATAAATTATTAGTATTATATATAATAATTAATAAATATCAATTCTTTTGGTACAATTTGATTTCAAAACAGTTCAGTACAGTTTAATACGATTTTCAGTCTGATTCTTTCAGTCTGATTCTCGACAGCATACCTAGATCCGTTCTTAATAAATTCAACAGTACAAATTAGTTTGATTCTAGTAAAATAATTAATAGTACAATTCGATTTTGAATTTTTTTTCGGTATTTCGATTTGATATAAAAAAATTTAAACTCGTGTAAAGCTCTAGTTTGTAGAACATTGAATGGATGATCATTCTCTTATTGTTCTTGTTTTCTGGTCAATTATTTTTCTTGTTGATGTTTTTTTTATCAATTATTGTATGGCTGCTTTACTGTTAATAGTGACATATGAGTATTGCAATTAGCCATTAGGCATAGTTGCATCTATAGCATTATTGGATGAAGGCGAAAAAAAAAATGCTTGGAATTTTCAACGTTAGACTCGTGTTTGAAACACAAGTCGACACTAAAGTCATTCTTATGAGGTCCTGTTTTGTCTGCTTTCCCTTGAAAAATCTTTGTATTTTTTTTTTAATTATTTTAATGAAAAGAAAAAATAAAAGAACAATATTTATTGTTAAAATGCCATTTTAGAAATTGTTTGCCTTTTTTTTCTGTTTCCACACCAGTCTGGCTAGGAGTGAGCATAAACCGATTAACCGGTTCATGAGCCAAAAAAAACTAATCCATTAATATTAATTTTTTCAAAACACTAACCATTAACCAGTCCGTTACTATCAGTTAATCAGTCCATCGGTTTCGAATTTTCGGATCGATTACCTAATATTTTTCGGTTAACCACTACAATTATAAAATATATTCATAAATAAAATTAAAATATTCAAGTTACTTAAAAATTTAAATTTTTTTACTATAATATAATATCATTATTGTTAAAATAAAAATATTTGGTGAATATAAGCAATTTTTTTTTAAAATTAATATTTAATAAGTAAATAAATTAACCGGTCCATAATCATTTTTAATTAGATAAATTGTTATACTTACTAATCGTCAATTAAAAAAACTAAATTTTTTTAAAATAATTAGTATAATAAAAAAAAGTACATGATTACCTTTAATTAGGATAAATTATTATATAATTTTTCAAATATATTCTGATTTTCTTTATTAAAAATTTGATAAAATAAGAAATAATAAATAAACTAAAAATTCGGTTTCGGTTCGGTTAACCGGTCACATGAGTAAAAACCATTAACAAGTCCATTAATATCGATTTTTTCAAAATACTAACTATTAACCAGTGCATTACAATCGGTTAACCAGTTTATCGGTTCGGTTTCAGATTTTTTTTTCGAATAACCAAGAGTGTGGCAATAATTTTAAATCATTGAAGTAAATTTTTCTAATTAAATTTGGTAGTCAGAAAATAAAATTTAAAAGTTCTCTTTAAAAAGAGTAAAGAGCAACAAGAAGTCAACTAGACAACTAGACTTATTTCTTCTCGCATAATAAATATAGGAGAGTATTAAACAAAAGTATGTACTCCAACATACAAATAATAACTCGACCAAAAATATTACAAAATTAATTAACATAATATTTTACAATTCTTAGGACTACAAAAAATACTTTTCACACGTGACAAAATTATAATTAGCTCAAACTCCACTTAAATTTTCACTTCCGTATTTGTAAGCAATCCACCAAAACTAGGATTTGGAATTTCGTTACCAACTTGCCCTAGTCGTCACGTCAACCAATAGCAAAATGCCACGTCATGATACAGAAAGCTCAAATTACCAAGTATCACCAAACTTCTCTCAAAATTACCATAAGACCAATCGCGCTTGTTTTATGTACAATTTATTTTATACAAAAATTTTACCGTTTATTTTGTTAAATAACGTCGATCCAGAAATCGTCAAGGTCAACGAATTCTTCGCCGCCCAAATGCTTTCTCATCAACATATAATCCGCTAAATCTAACGGCACGTCAACTTCGAAACCCAAAGCATCAAAAGGAGTTAATTCTTCATAACGGAGGACTGACGTCGGCGAGGAGGTGACAGCGGGGAGCGAGTAGCAGGATTCACAATTGTCCCTCTGACTGTCGCCAACGTTTTCCGTCATAACGGGGCAAGGGAAATTGGTGACGGCGTTAGCACCTTTTAGCTTCAGTGCTGCTCTATCGTACACAGCAGCAGCTTCTTCAGCTGTGTCGAAGGTACCAAGCCATAGCCGTCTCTGGCGGTTGGGGTCTCGAATCTCGGCGGCCCACCGTCCCCAAGGTCTCTGACGTACACCTCGAAACTTTTTCCGGCGAGTGAGGTTAGATTCCGGGGACTGGTAATGTCTGTTTCTAATTGGCTGTTGATGATTAGATAGCTGAAGGCTAATTTGTGTCACGTGCTTCTTCACTCTGGGCTGTACGTGCTCATATTCTTCGTCGCTAGAAGAATCAGTGGCGTCGGGATCTGTTAGTATAATTCTAACGATTCTGTGGCTATTTCTGAACTCTGGAGGAGACATAAACAGATTTGTCAAGTAAGGGATTGGGTTTTGGCGGGAAAGGGAAAGGGTTATTTGCAGGCTTAGTTAAAGAAGGAAGGAGACAAAAGAGTTAGAAAGAGTGTATTATGCTGCAAATGAATGGAGCGAGAGTGGAAGAGTGAGTAGCTATAAATATTTATTTATAGAGCACTAAAGAAAATATCTTTGATTTTTAATTTCAATTTTTCTTTTTTTTATTTGATTTTCAAAAAATTCATTTTGTTTATCTGAATTATAGATTTATTTTATTTTTAAATGTTGATATTAAATTTTGGTACTTTTTACATGAATAGGTCAAATTTAGATGAAATTAATAAAATTGAAAAATGCGTTAATCTTGCATTAAATTAATTTAAAATAATTATGAAATTCACCAAAACCAAAATATAAAAATATTGAAAGAAATAGCAAAAAATGATGAATTGATTTTTTTAAAATTTTTTTATGTTTTAATAAATTTCATACCGCTCCATTTAAATTTGACCTAAAGTAAATGATTTAAAAATTATAAAAATTTAGTGTCAATTTTTAAAAGTATGGAGATATAATATAGAAAAATATTAAAATTCAAAAATATTTTTAATATTAGACTTATGGTGGGGTATTGGTTGGATCTCGTGGATAAGAACATTGCCCGGAAAATGTTTTACTTTTAATTTGCTCAGCTGCCTTCTCCTGTTTGATGTGTGAATGGCTATTGGCTACAACTGATTTCCTCTCTATCGCTATCGAAGCGAAAATTAAATAATGGTAGCGCATAAATTTTCTGAATACAATAATCTTTTCTGCATTATTGGTTCGATTTTTATCTACTCACGACATAACAATTTTTTCACTATCTAAATACACTTAGAAATTTTGTAATTATAGTGGTTTACGTTACACGGTCTCGAGCGTCATTTTGATAGCATATAGATATCACATGCCGATCATCTGATATCTAATTATCTATTTATAAAATTCCAAAAGTTTTTGAACCAATTTTTGATGTAACTCAAACTCTTTTGAGATGGGATTAGATAATTTTTATTAGATAAACATATTAAATCTTATTTATTATGAAACTTTATTCATATTTAAAATTATCGACGTACCCAAACTTAATCCGTTAAAATTTAAAGGCTAAAGATATATTTTTGCGCTTAACGTTTCTCCAAATGTACATCATCTAATTTGCACATTTAAAAATACATTAAGTTCAAAAATAAACCTTTAACCAAATTTAAAAGTCAACCCATTTGATATCAATGTAGGGTCAGCAATTCAAAAGTTAAACTTTATTTTTGACTTATTTAACCATTTAAATTTAGCAAATAATAAATACCTAAATTGATTATTCACTTGGATTTTCTGCATTTTCCTTAATTAATTTAGGTTTTGGTTTCTTCTCTATTCAAACTTCAGTTCTTTGGATCAGCACTTGAAACATTCACCCCCTCAGTGCTACATCGAGATGAATAAGAGTTACTCAAACATGATGCTACAAAATATTTTAATCAAATAACAAGTATAACTATAAAATAGCTTGCATGCATATTCATGTAATTCGCATTGAATTTTATTGAAAATGTATTAATTAGCATTGAGAGTAAGGTAAAAAAAACAACAGTAAAAGTTTGCTTTAAACAAAATAACACCGTAATTTGGCAATTGTAGATGAATAGGAGTTACTTGAACATGATACTATAAAATATTCTTGAAATGTAATTATTTTTGGGAACGTTAATAATATTTAATTAGTTGCAAACTTTATCTTGATGTAAATAAAGTATAATACAAAGTCATGTAGCTGCAATGGATTATTATGTGTTATGCTTAAGAAGTGTTAACAAATGCTGTGAGATGTTCATCATTTTGTGAAGCCTGTCTGTTTACCATACTGCCGTAATATAATGCTAAGTGGAATGTGTTTTATAATCATCTTAATGATTGGGTATATGTATTTTATGAAAGCTATATTTATACTGGAATAAAACTGCAGCATACAGAATATTATAAGTAAGCTGAGTCAACCAACAGATGACCATACTAAATCCCTACTTAACATGGTGACAGCACTGAAATACATGTGCAATTAAAATTGCATAAGATAAGAAAAAAAAAATCTTTATTAGAGAAATAATTAAAAATTTCACATAATCCTAAAAAAGCAAAATACCACCGCAAAAATAAAATAAAATAAAACATATTCATCCATATATAACACCACATTCTCCATTCAAATCTCAAAACTCGTGCAAACATAATCTTGTTGCAAAGCCAAATGTAGAATCACATGATTCAATCATGCATATATCCTAAATCTCATATATATATCCCATCTCTATCCATATTATCAACCAGGTATTTAATATGGCCATAATTAAATATAAAAACTAAACGTAAAATAATAATAATAATAATAATAATAATAATAATAATAATTCAAAGATTCAATGTTAAATACCTAAAGATGAATTTTGGCTAGTTAAAAAGCATTGATCAAGTTTGAAGTGAAACTCCCTTACGCAAGTCAAAATACCCCGCCAGTTCTTTGGTTATCAGAGAAAGGCCGTTATGGTCACTTGGGTCCTAATAAAGAACCAAGTCCATTATAAACAGTTCTGCTAAATCAATCACTTGAAGAACTGAACAATCTGTAAAATTGAAAAAATAAAAAAAAAATAAATAAAAAAAAGAGGCAGTTAACTGAACATGAGAATGTCATATTACAATTTCATAGCCGCCGATAACTTTCAGAATTAAAATAGATATTTCACAGACCAACAGGAGTTTTCCGGATTTGTGTCTTAATTGAAAACAGCAGCAGAAAACGTCATTGAGCCCTCTAATTATTTCCCCAAACCAGTATGCAGGCCAATTGGTTGCCAAGTCGAATGCCATCAACCCATGGCATACTTCTGCGTCCAGCTCCGAGCAGTGGCCTCATACTTGGCCCTGTCAGTCTTGTACATGTGAGCGATCTCAGGAACAAGAGGATCATCAGGATTCGGGTCAGTCAATAGAGAGCATATTGACAACAGAACCTACTGGAACAAAAACACAGTTACTATGCAAGATTCTACTGATACAAAATGCTCCAGCTTCTTTAAAAGCACTTTGCAAACGGAAGTTCAAAACTTCACACCGTCCAAATATCTTGCACTTTTAAAAAGAATCTAGCACGCACGCACACCCAGGGAGAGAGTTCTGACCAATTAGGTCAAGTAAGAAAAGGAAACTCATTTTAACACAACAAAAAGTTATTCCCCTTTAAGCTTTTGCAGTTCAAAATAACTTTCTAACAAAATTCGAGAAAGCCTAAAGTTGTTTGTCACACATTACCATGTCCTAAATGATGGCCGGTCTATTGTCAATCATCAATTACTCAAATGCGCTCTGGTATGTTCAATAAGCCTTACAAAAAGGCAACCTCTTCTAGTTAAGTGTTTTTTTGGTTTGTACACTCTATGCAGAGGCACAGACGTCGAATCCATATGAGCGCACATTGAAGGATCAGTTAATAACACCAAGGAATCAATTCATTGACAGTGCAACTTTTAGCCCCTGTCGGGTTCAATTTCACAATATAATTCATTTCATTTGCAAATTAATTCCATGGTAGAATTCATTTGTAAATGAATTCCCTTATTTTGTAGCATGCTCAATAATTAGAACATTCAGGAAATGAATTTTGTGTTTGGTATAAATTGAGATTCAATTCAAAATACCATTTTTCTGAAACTAACACTATCTTTATTGCATTTATCTCTTTTTCTGTCTTATTTCTTTAATTATATGCATGATCTCAAATCAGCTGTGATGCTAAACTTCCAATAGTTTGCACAGAATAAAAGAGAAACCTAGTTCTCCAACAATGCAAGCATTGCATCTGCCACTTTCAGGACCACAAAGCTAGCTCTTATGCAAGTGAGAGCATCACATATGAGGCTTTCAAGACCTAGGCAATCTTCTTGCGGTAGCCTAGTCCTTTAAATTCTACAAACTTCCTTACAGGATTAAGCTAGATAAAAAAATAATGAATTCAAACTAAAATCTAACTGAATTTTCTTGTTAACAAAGAGAATGATCTCTCTCCCTCTTTTTTTTTGGGTCAAACAGAGAGAATGATCACCAAACATATATATAAAATTGAGTGAAGTTGTCTTTACTATATTAGATTACCATAAAAATGCACATTATAGAATGATTTCGAACCAGCTTCTACTTGAACACCCAATTGTTATGTATAAAATACTGCAAGCCAAGCTAGCTTTCTGAAATTAATATAACATTAATTATTAATGAATATCTAACAAAGACAGAGGAAAAGATAGGAGCAAATCAAACCTTGGAGATGGTTAGCGCAGGGCTCCATTGTTCCTTAAGAATATCCAGACATATGCTTCCATTGCTATTGATGTTGGGGTGGAAGACTTTTGTCCTAAATGCAACCTGCAATACATACTCTCCCATCATCACAATCATAATTCCACAATGTTAAAGAGAAAGATATGGATAGTAAAATTCAACATATTGTATGACATGAGTACTGACTAAGAAAATTAATCTTGAATATTGATAACACAACGCCCAAATTTGACAAAGTACAACAGAGAAGTTAAAAGCAGGTCCTTGAGGGGAGTTGACGCGTGAAACTGGATGTTGTAAATAGAATTAATACGGATCCCTAACAGCAACTTGTGTTATTAAAACAAAGAAAGAAAATTAAGCCACAGTGAGCAAATTTAAAATTAGAAAAGAGAATAGTACCTTGGGAGGCTTAAAGGGATAATCAGGAGGGAAATGAATAGAAACTAAAAAGACACCTCCTGCATAAGGGCTATCAGAAGGACCCATAATCGTTGCTTGCCAATGGAACATGTCTTCAGCCACAGGACCTGATCCATAAAAGACATAAAGAAATTGAAGGATTAAACAGCGCGAGAGTGAAATTTTTTCAATTTCAAAAACAAATATGATACCAAAAGATCGATGACTGCGCAGTGTAAAAGAGAATACCAGCACTGCAGGAGGTAGGAGGATCTTTCTGTAAGTCCTTGAGCTCTTTCAGAATGCGCTTTGATGCCATGAATTCAAAATTCACGAAATAAACCCTGGAAAACCCCAAATCAAGCAATCATCAGCTGAAACAAATGAATAACTGAAAAATTAAGGGACCTAAGAAGAAACTAACCAAACAAACAAAACTTTACAGCGAGAAGAAGTGGATTTAATACAACGGATGCAGCAGATTTAAAAGGCCCTTAGGCCAAAGAGACAGATAACAAAAGGTGTGCTTAAGCTTCTAGAATTTTCTGTTTCTCACTCCAGTTCAGCGTAAGATAGACGCGACCACCTTCTGCTCTGGTCTTTTGTTCTGTTAAATAAATAAATATTAAAATAAAGGCTAAAAAGTAGGAATGAGAAAAAAAAAAAATTGATAGTTGGTTAGTCAAAAAAAAAAAAATCGAAATCGAACTGATAGATTGGTTAATCGATTGTAATGAACTGATTAATTATTAGTGTTTTGAAAAAAACGATATTAATGGACTGATTAATGATTTTTGACTTATGTGTCTGGTTAATCGAACCGAAATTAAATTTTTAGTTAATTTATTAATTTTTTAATAATTTATAACAATTTATCTTAATTAAAGGTGTTCATGTACTTTTTTTCATTATACTAATTATTTTAAAATTTTTAAATTTTTTTAATTAGCTATTGGTAAGTATAACAATTTATCTAATTAAAAATAATTATGAACCGGTTAATATATTTACTTATTAAATATTAATTTTTAAAAACAAATTTGCTTATATCCACCAAATATTTTTATTTTAACAACAATAATGTTATATTATAATGAAAAAATTTTAATTTTTAAGTATCTTGAATATTTTAATTTTATTTATGAATATATGTATAATTATAGTGGTTAACCGAAAAATATTGAGTAACCAATCCAAAAATTCGAAACCGATAGACTGGTTAACCGATGGTAATAGATTGCTTGATGGACTGAAATTTCAAAAAACCGATATTAATGGACTGGAGCTCATGGACCGGTTAACCGATCATGCTCACCCCTACTAAAAAGCTTTATTTTAATATTTAAATTTTACTCAAATCATATTTCACACTTAAATTTTTATTTTTTTTTATTTGTGCATGTGAAACACGCAATATATAGAACGTGAATGCCAAAAATTCATAAACTAAAAGCATAATTTGCCACTCGAACCCATAAAAAAAATAGTTATTCGGTACATAAACTTTATTTAAAACGCATTTAACACCTAAAATCTTATTATCTTTAATTTTTTAAATACATCCAGCAACTTAAATGCTGACTAGAATAGCGCGTGTAAAATACACAATTTAAATTTTATTGGGAAAAATTAATATAATATTAATAGTATATTATTATTTATAATGGTAAAAAAATCAATTTATTTAAATCCCTAATCTATTATTCTCGTTCTTCTCATTATTCTTTTTCTTCTTCTGTTAAATTTGTAGTTTAAGCAAATCTCCTTATTTTTCTTTTTCTACAAAATTCTCAATATTCACAAATATTCTTCTTATGTAATCTATAAGATTGAGAATTTTATAGAAATGGAAAAAGAATAATAAGATTTGTTTGGACTGTGAATTTTACAGAAAAAGAAAAAAATGAGAAGAAAAAGAATAACGGGTTAGGAATTTAAAGAAATTGATTGTTTTACCATTATATATACAAATATAATATTAATATAATATTAATTTTTTGCAATAAACTTTAATTCATGTTGTACACATTGCGTGTTTTACACGCACTATCTTAGTCACCATTTGAATTGTTGGAGGTTTTTTAAAAATTAAAAATAATAAGATTTTAGGTGTTAAATGTGACTTAAATAAAATTCAGGTACCGGAACAACTTTTTTTACAAGTTTAAGGGCTTTTTGATGCTTTTAGCCACGCGTGACAGGTTCAGTCAGTATATGTGCAAATGAAGGTGTTAAAAAATTTGAACAAAATAAAAGTTCAAATGTCAAATATGGTTTCAGTAAATTTCAGATGTCGGGATGACTATTTTATACAATTTTAGGGGACAAATGTAACACTCATATACCACTATATTGTACGTATTATGATTGGCTAATTCAGATGTCTTTCCAGTGTTAAAATTACGAAAACATATTACACTAGACAATTTGGTAAAAAAAAAATTTCATACATCGCTAATATTCATACATATAAAACAATATAACAGTTCATACATTATTCTATTCGAAACCTATACTTACATAAATATATAAACCTGTCCATACATAGACATAAAATTTTCCTTCACAATCATATATATGCCATGCCTACGTCTTTATCCTTGTTTTCCGTCACTTCTTTCGATTATCACCAAAATGTCGGCCACTTTAAGATTTCTACTTCCTATAATATGTGCACAGTAAACAACACTACGCGTTGAGCATTAAAATGCCCAGTAATGGATACATATTTGAAATTTTATATAACTAATTTCATACACACACATGCATACTTTAGATTTATCATATAGTATTTTCATCCATTTACACTAACACAATTAGTTCCTTAATTTCCATTGATCAAGCTATATTTATTTCTATTCCTAATATTCTTATAAATAATGTTTATTATTATCTATTCATACATGTTCATGCTTTAACACTTATTAGTCATATAATTTAATTCATTTATTTTCACTACTTATACTATCATTATTTCCATAACTTACATTACCATAAATAATATTCATTTTTCTCCATATGTATTTCTAATATTAATGTCATTATAACATATATATATTTCCATTAACAATATTCCTACAATTCTTCTTATTATTATTATTTTTTTGCTATTATCATATTATAAAAGTACATACACTAATTTAAGTATTATCATAATTAATTTTTTTCCCATTACACTATTATTGTTTATAAGCTTAATATGCTAATTGCCACTTCAACTTATACACATTGGCCATGCCACCTCCTAAACTTAAGCGTTTACCAATTAGACACCTAAAGTTGACTATAAGTATTAAAATAAACACTTCCTGTAACTGTGAGATGCGTATGTAATGCAAACGTTTTACGTGGTTGACCATGTCATTTTTAACCAATAATTAAAGGACACATGGATGAAAAAACAGGTAAGTAAAATTTATTGCTTTAATTCCCGTCTCTCCCACCCATCTCTCTCTCTGTTCTCATTTCATCCAACCTTTTTGCTCTAGATCTAATCCCTAATTTCAATTTTTAGTTTTAATTTCAGATCGAATCCTCTTTGCTCTCTTGTCCCCCTTCTCTCTTTCTCTGTGTTCTTTTTTTTTTTTTTAATTTTCCCTCACCCAACTAGTGCGATCGAAGCTTCCTTGGTCGGCCACCGATAGGAGCCTCTGCATCGCCTACCAAGAAACAACACCGGAGCTTCTTATTTCCATCCTAGATCTTGTCGGAGCCCATCCCTTTCTCTTCAGCCGCATTCTTGTCATCTTCTTCCCCACCCAATTTTAGATCTGGAAATCGGTTGCATCCAAAACAATGCCCTTGCTTCTGCCTTCACGCCGTCAAAAGCGATATCATCGGAGCTCACCCTTTGGCCAAAAGCGATCTTGTTGATTATGCTTTCTATTTGTACTTTGATTTGCAATTGAAACTGAATTAGAGTTTTCAAGATTGTGTTGTATATAACGTATTTTTTTAATCTATTTTTTTTTTGGCTTACTGAAATTTTTGCTCTCTCTTCATTTTGCTGTTTGTATGTGTTTTTTTTAGCTAATTATATATAGTTATTCTGTTAATTACATTCTAATATTTTATAGACTCAAATTGGGCAAGGAATTTGCTGTGTTTGTGTTTTTTTTTACATATTATTTTTTTCTTTTAAAGTTTCTATAAACAATTTTTTCAATTTTAGTAGTTGTGATTGTTGTGTCATATAATTTCATACTGCTGGTTGAGTTGTGTATATTGATTAGAGGAATCCAAACTTTAAGCATAAAAATTCATCGAAGCAGTATAAAAATCAAAACTTTAAGCAATTGCAAAACAACAAAAAAATGTGAGAAGTACAGTTTTGGGTAATTACATTCTCAAAGATGGGTCTTCAAGAGAAGATAAAAAAAGATCACAACTTTTTCTCTGTAAAACCTTTTCAGACCATCCATGGAAGCTGAACTTCAGCAGGCTAGAAATAAAAACAAATAATTGATTTTTTTTTCTATTTTATTAATTAGGTGTCACGCGCATTCAGCGCTTGAAATGCACATTCTCTTGCCATGTTATTACTTTTTATGCCACATATACTGCACAGACTACAATAAGGGATTATGAGTATCTTTAAAATCAATTTTAAGTGTTCAACTGGTAAATTTGTAAGTTGAATGGGCGGTATGACAAATGCGTGCAATTTAAAGTGACAATTAACATATTAAGCCTTGTTTATATTACTTTAATTAACATAAACATTATCTATTTTCTATACTTAATTTCATTATTATTATTCTTTTAGTTCCATTATATAATAATTTTCCATTATCTTTATAATTACATTAATTGGTTAATTATCTTGTCAATTTACATTTAGGACCTTTTTTTAATCTTATTATAGTCAATTACATTTTACTCCTTCAATTAACATTACTATCATTATTTTACACTTTAGTCTTTAAAATTTTACTAAATTACAATATTGCCCTCCTTTTCACTTATTTACAAAAATGTCATTAATTAATCTTATTTTACATTTATTTCATTATTTGACATACAAATTACTATTTAGTCCTTTAATTATTATATCTATGAAAATTACATTTTAATCCTTTTACAATAACCAATTTATTTATTTTACCAATTTAATTCATATTTCCTCTTATTTACCCTTACTAACTACTAGATTTATGTTTTTACCATTTAATCCCTAATTCTTTTTAATTTCTTACAATGAAGTCCTTTTTCACTCTTTTCTTATATTAACTCCCATTTACTCAATTTTATTCATTTTTACCATTTTGCCCCTAATATCAATCTGATAGAAATCTTCGAACCGAATATACGGGAAGTGAATCCCACAGGTTCACTACATTAACAGTAATACAGTAACAATAATGCAATATAGTAGCAATGACAGTATCAATTATACAGTAATAGTGACAGTATCAATCAGGGTCCATTTTCAGTCCGATTTAATCGAACTAGTCCGATTAACTAATTTTTCAGCATTACCATAAAATTATTTTTTTTACTGTCAAATTATTCTACATATTATTATGAGTCTATCTGTGCCTTCAAATAAATTTTTAGAGGCCATTTACTATTTTTAAAGCCTCGATCAACTTACTGTCAAACTAGTTACTATTTGAACTGAACCTGATGCTTTCTTCTTATTTTTTACTTTTAGGAATCTATTTGACCTTATTTTTACTCCAAATTACATCCTTAGACTAGTTACGACTAATATTATCCAATAATTAAATAAAATATTTTTTCTTTCAGGTGTACTTTTTACCCCGAGAACTTTCCAAGAGTTACCCATCCTAGTACTGCCCAAGCACGTTTAATCTCGAAGTTCCGATAGGATTCGGTGCATTAGTGCTGGTATGATCGCACCCGAAAAATACTTTTCACGGCTATCGCAATTGTTAGGGGTGTTCAAAAAAATCGTTGGACTTGGTTAACCAACAAACCGAACTGAAAATGATTCGAAAAATAGGTTAACCGAATCGATTTTTATAGTTAATAGTTAGTAATTTAATTGAATTTTTGGTTTCGATTTTAGGTTCTAAAAAATCGTCGATTTCTGTTAACCAACCGATTTTATATAATTATATTTATATTTCAGTTTCGGTTAACCGATCATTTTATATAATTTTTCACATGTATTTTCGATTTCGGTTAACCAAATGATTTTATATATATATATATATAGTGAAAAAAAATTTAGATGAAACCCTAAATTAAATTATATACATTTATATATATACATATCTATACATATATATATATATATATGTGTGTGTGTGTGTGTGTGTGTGTGTGTGTGTGTGTGTGTGAAATTTTTTTATTTAACTAGTTGGATCATTCTTGTAATTTTAATTTTCAAATATTTTGAACATTTTAGTTTATAATTTTAGTTTGAACATTATATTTAATTATTATATTGAATTATATTCGTTTTCTAATTTTAATTTTTAAGTAACTTGAATATTTTTATTTTTTTATGAATATATTTTATAATTATAGTGGTTAACTGAAAAATATTGGTTAACTAATCCAAAAATCCGAAACGGATGGACTGATTAATCGATAGTAATGAACTGGTTAATTGTTAGTATTTTAAAAAAATCGAAATTAATGAACTGATTTTTTTTTTGGGCTCATGGACCAATTAACACCCCTAGCAATTGTGGGCCATTACATGCCGACAATTGCAATTTTGGGTCATTACAACTTAGGGGTGAGCATGGACCAGTGAGCTCCAAAAAAAAATCAGTTCATTAAAATTGATTTTTTCAAAATACTAACCATTAACCAGTCGGTTAAGCAGTCTATCGGTTTCGATTTTTCGGATCAGTTAACCAATATTTTTCGGTTAACCACTATAATTATAAGATACATTCATAAATAAAATCAAAATGTTCAAAATACTTAAAAATTAAATTTTTTTCATTATAATACGACTAGGGGTGAGTATGGTCGGTTAACCGGTGCATGAGTCTCAATCCATTAACCAGTCCATTAATATCGATTTTTTGAAATTTCAGTCCATTACTATCAGTTAACCAGTCTATCGGTTTCGGATTTTCGAATCGGTTACCCAATATTTTTCGGTTAACCACTATAATTATAAATATATTCATAAATAAAAGTAAAATGTTCAAGATACTTAAAAATTAAAATTTTTTCACTATAATATAACATTATTTTTGTTAAAATAAAAATATTTGGTGGATATAAGCAAATATATTTTTAAAAATTAATATTTAATAAGTAAATATATTAACCGGTCCATAATCACTTTTAATTAGATAAATTATTATACTTACTAATAGCCAATTAAAAAAACTTAAAAACTTTAAAATAATTAGTATGATGAAAAAAAAGTATATGATCATCTTTAATTAGAATAAATTGTTATAAATTATTAAAAAATTAATAAATTAACTAAAAATTCAGTTAACCAGTCACATGAGTCAAAAATATTAACCAGTCCATTAATATCGGTTTTTTCAAAATACTAACTATTAACCAGTCCATTACAATCGGTTAACAAGTCCATCGGTTCGGTTTCGAATATATTTTTTTTCGGTTAACCGAGTCCATCGGTTTTTTTGCTCACCTCTAAATACAACATCATTGTTGTTAAAATAAAAATTTTTGGTGGAAATAAACAACTCTATTTTTAAAAATTAAGACTTAATAAGTAAATAAATTAACCGGTCCATGATCACCCTAATTAGATGGATGGTTATACTTATTAATCGCCAATTAAAAAAAAAACCTTAAAAGCTTGAAAATAATTAGGATAATAAAAAAATGTAGCAAAAATACTTAAAAATGCAAAATTATTAAAATAAATCCATCCAATACTAACAACACTTTTCCTTTATTTTTTTTAACTTAACACACATTATTTTCACATATATTAAAAATTTTAGTTTTTTTAAATTATTGAAAATTTTAGTTAATATATTAATATTAAGTAACTTTTTGAATATATTTTGATTTTCATTAATGGAAAATTGATAAATCAAGAAATAATAATAAATACTAAATATGAACATATTGAATAATTAATAAATTAACTAAAATATTTTTTTAAAAAATTAAAATAAATTTGAAATATATTTTAAAATAATAAAAATTAAAAGAATATAAATAATTAAATATGAAAATAATGAAATAAAAAATTATAATATATATATATATATATAGGTGTTTATGTAGCAGTTATCGGTTCGGTTAATCTGTTCACGAGTAAAAAAAAAAATAAATCAGTTCATTAATATCGATTTTTTAAAATACTAACCATTAAAATTAGTTCGGTTAACCTATTTTTAAATCAGTTTTGATTCGGTTTCTCAATTAAGTGTTAAACAAATCCAACGTTTTTTTTCACCCCTAATTACAATAAATCAAGCTTTTAGCCTAAAATAAATCATACCGAGGAACTTTTCAAATGTATGGACCAAAACTAAATGTAATTTGACCACTGTATTAAAACTTCATGTCTCGATTTTAGAATCGTCTACTTAGATTTTATAAATTGTTGAACTAAAATAGAAGTTAGAAACCATATTTATGCATAAAGATTTGAATTATTGTGGTTTAAAAGGATTTCGATTAGGTTTCAGTTCAGTTTCAATTTAAAACCGAAACTTTTTTATTTGATTTAAAAATTATTTAATTAACAAGTAGATAATTTTTCAAAAACTTGTTTTGGAGTGTTGTATTATTTGATGTATAAAATTTAACTTATATATGAAATCAGAAAAATCACAAATATATATTTATAATAGAAATAATATACACATATATGGTTTGGAATCGAAACTAATAGTTTGATTTTCAATTCGGTTTCGATTTTAATTTTTGAAATATATAACTATAATAGATTTTTTTTCGTAGTTTTTATTTACGATGTGAAACCTTAATCGTTGACCATAGTTTGAATTCAATTTTGACAGATTCGGTTCAGTTCACTTCCAACTATAGTTAATCCTATTCTTAGGCTTGTGCTAGGGTAATAATTTAATACTTTAAAAAATTATTACTCGTATACTCATTTTAAGTGTGGCTTACAACGGTAGAATTTAAACCTATCAATTTTTGGCCTTTGACTCGAAATCATTCGAAAAAATTGATATTAATCCAAATACAATTTTAAAAAAATGCACATAATCCGATCCAAAATCTGACCCAAAAAATTAAAGGTTAAATCCAATGCGAGCCGTAACTCGAATGGGTTGACTTTATTTATTTTTTTTTTTTTTGTAAATTTTATTTTTAATTTTTCAATTCTTGTAATTAATCAAACTAGAGGTGAGCAAAAAAACCGATGGACTCGGTTAACCGAAAAAAAAAATTCGAAACCGAACCGATGGACTGGTTAACCGATTTTAATGGACTGATTAATGGTTAGTGTTATGAAAAAACCGATATTAATGGACTGATTAATGGTTTTTGACTCATGTGACTGGTTAACCGAACTGAAACCGAATTTTTAGTTAATTTATTAATTTTTTAATAATTTATAACATTTTATCCTAATTAAAACTGATAATGTACTTTTTTTTATTATACTAATTATTTTAAAATTTTTAAGTTTTTTAATTGGCTATTAGTAAGTATAATAATTTATCTAATTAAAAGTGATTATGAACCGGTTAATATATTTACTTCTTAAATATTAATTTTTAAAAACAAATTTGCTTATATCCACCAAATATTTTTATTTTAACAACAATAATGTTATATTATAGTGAAAAAATTTTAATTTTTAAGTATCCTGAACATTTTAATTTTATTTATGAATATATTTATAATTATAGTGGTTAACCGAAAAATATTGAGTAACCGATCCGAAAATCCGAAACCGATGGTAATGGACTGGTTAATGGACTGTAATTTCAAAAAACCGATATTAATGGACTGGTTAATGGACTGAGGCTAATGGACTGGTTAACCGACCATGCTCACCTCTATATATATATATATATATATAAATAATAGAAGAATGCCTTTATTTTTATGAATATTTTAAAATCAAAAAATAGTTTTAAAATCAAATTTAATCTAACACACGCATATATATATTATTTCATTAAAACGAAAATGTTATTTAATTTTGATTATGAATATAATGAATGTATTATTTTTATTTTGAATTATTTTGATTGCACAAAATATTACTAATTTTAGATTTTAATAAATTATTATTAACCTATAATTTGTTTATCGTATTTATCAAATTGAGTAAAAGAAAAATATTCTTTGCATATTAATAAAAAAAAGGTAAAATTAGATTTATATTAAAAAAAAAAAGAAAGAGCAACCGGCAGCTACTCTTTGGCTGTCGGGTGGGGAAAGCTTAGCTTTACATTTGGAATGGAAAGCTGAGCTTTCCCACCAAAAAAAAAAAATCTATTTCCGCAACACTGTGTTGCGGAAATGAAAAAAATTCTAATTTCCGTAATACTTTTTAAAACACTCTAAAAATCTAATTATTTTTTTTAAAAGTGCTCAACCAATCAACCGGTTGTAGAGAACAAAGGAGCATGAAGGGTGCTGCTCGCACTTAGAAGCCAGATGAGCGAGAGACACACAAACGTAAACCTTAACCATACATGCTAAGCCACGTATCCACAAAGATGTCTTGTGATCCATGGGGCCCATAGGATATTTAGATATCCACTCTTTTTTTTCACCTATAAATACTCTCACTTTGGGTCATACGACTAATTTTGGCATCAAAGTGTATAGTTCAGGATACTCCGATGTAATCGTTGCATCATGCTTCCCTAACCTTGGCGAGCCCCATCAATGGTAGAATCCCTGTGTTTCCAAAAGCACATCAACCGTCTACTAGCCTAAATGTGTACTATAACGAGTATACTAATCATGACAAGTACTAAATAACGAGGAAAGTATAATTTTCACAAAAATATTGAATTTGCAAATTGTAATTAATTTATCCAAGTAATCATTATCATAGAATAAATGATTTTAAACTATTAAAATGCAATCAAACTAAAGTAATTAATTTAATCGAGTGTCATATTACTCTTTTAAAATAATTATTATTTAATATACTATTTCATGAATTAATCGAGTGTTAAATTATTCTCCTAAATTCATCAAGTAGTAGCCCTTCTACTATAAAAAACTCACTGAAATTCCATCTGAATTTGTTAAAACAAATCATATTATCTTTTTGTAACTCTTCACGCATTATATGCATATGATTTTCACACTCTTCATGATGTGCAATGAGTGCCTATAGAAGGTATATGACTGTAGACACCGAGGGTTCAAAGACCCTTTAACCAGAAGAAATCCAATGATGATAACTTCTGACTTTGTCAAAAAGTGGGTTTTAAACCTTTAGTGGAAAACTTCCAAGCTTGAAGGCCTATTCCTTAATAGCCATTTTTTTTGTTCCCAAGCCCTTTCATTTTGGTGCTTTTGGGTTTATGATTTTGAACCCTTAGGATTGGCCCATGTGAGTTGATCCTAGCCTGCACTTTTTTGTCCAATCGGACATCTTTTTCTTGACTGAATGGCTATCCCAAAGATGACTGAATGGTCAAATTACCCTTTTTCATGTGTTGAGGACAAATATCAGTCAATACATAAAAGGAGTAGGCTGGGAGCAAATTACATTTTAGTCCCTACGATCCAACTTTATGATTTTTGATATTCTTTGTTGGGAGCTGACTTTGTAGTCTTCTTCCTCAAGATCAAGAAAATCCTCAAAAACACCATTGTTTGATCTCTCTTTACTTCTTTAAGCTTGGAACTAACCACAAAAAGAAAAGCTCTCACCTTCCAAAAGGTAAAATTTAAGGATATTTATATAAGAGCTTCTTTATTTTCTATCTTTCCCTTTATATGCATGTATGTATATATTTATGTTTTTCATGTAATATTGCCATGAAAGTTTCTTCTTTAACCCTTTTAAAAATATCATTTTGATGTGTTTTTATTGATAAAAATGTTTTTTTATAAACCTAAAATTTTTCTCTAAAACCCATGATCTATGAGTGAGTGGTTTAAGAGGAATGGAATCTCAAAGAACAAAAATATGAGTTCTTTATCTTCAATTTTTTGTGTTTTGGGTTTTGGTTTTTCTCTTGTTTGATCCTTGTTTTTCACAATTTTAATCATTTCTATTATCCCTTTAACCCCCTGTCCTTCATGAAGAAAGTTGGTGAAAATATTTCTTTGGAACCCAAAATATATGGTGCATGGCACTATTTATCTTCTTATTCTGAGGACTTCCTAATGCTAGAGACATTTTTGATCATGATGTCTGATCGGTCATTCTTTATAAACTTGACCGTTAGTTTTGAATAAAAGACTCGAGTCCATAAGGCTTGACGGATCGAACATTCCCAATATGACCAATTAGTCATTCTTTCCTTCCTCAACAAGTTTTCCTTTTTTATGTCTTTTTATATATACCTTTTGTATACTTCCAATATTCTATATATACCATGAATATTTTGTTTGTATACTATGTTTTTGTTTCATGCTTAAGTGCTATGTACACTAGGGTTGTGCAGAACCGAAAATCGAACCGAATGGATTTTAGTCTGTTTGGTTCGGTTCTTTCGGTTTTGAACCGAAATTAAACTTTGGGTAGTTCGGTTCGGTTCGATTCTTGAAACTGTGAAACCGAAAGAACCGAACCGACCGAACTCCCAATACTCACCGTCTTGCTCAGATATATATATATATATATATATATATATATATATATATATATATATATATATATATATATATATATATATATATATTTAAAATTCAAAACCACGGATTCAAAAAAAACCACAGTAGATAATTCAAAACTTATATATATATATATATGTTGCTTTCGAAATCTCCCTTTTTTTCAAATTGAAATTCTTATTCTCAAATGAAAAATCCAAACAAAAGCAACCAAAAAAACCACAATAGAGGATTAAAAAAAAGTATGTATGTATGTATATATCATCAACACAGTAAAGATTCAACAAAAAAATCAACACAGTAAAGATTTAAGCCCGATTTCTTATGGCAAAGTGGGGGCGAGCGCCGGCGGTGGGGGAGTGGCGACGGGGACCAGATCTGTCGAGAGGGAGGGAGGGAGAGAGAAAAGAGGGGCGATAGGCTGGGTGGGCACGAGGACCAGATCTGTCGAGGAGGGGGACCAACGGCGAATGGGTGGTGAGCGGCGGAAGGCTCCGATCCAAGAAGCAGAGGAGAGGGAAAGAGAAAGAGAGACAGTGAGAGAGAGAGAGGGGATGGATTTAATGGGTAAAGAGAGAGAGAGTAAAATGAGGATTGATGAAGAAAATAGAAATATGGATTTTATGGGTTGTCGGGTCAGATTAAGGGTGGTTTAACCCGACCCGATTCAAATAACTAGCTCAAGTCGATCCTACTCAGAAAACCTATTGAACCGAACCGAAATTAATTTGGTCTATTCGGTTTCGGTTCTAAAAATTTCGGTTCGCTGTTCGGTTCTAAAATTTTTAAAAAATCGATTTTCGGTCTGTTTGGTTCGGTCCAAAATTGAACTAAACCGACCATTTGCACACCCCTAATGTACACCATGATATATGTTGACATTGTTTAAATAATGTTTCAAGACATGTTTGTGTGCTTACATGTTGATAATGTTTATGATATTTTACATATACATGTTTTAGATTAATATTAGAGGAGTCGGTTTTATCTCTATATGTTGTCTTTTAAATTATGCAATAAGGGAATTTCCATCCGAAAAATAAGTAAGTGTCACACAAATATTCTTTTTGTATGTTATTATAAATAAATGGAGATTTAATAAGTGTCATCCTCATCACATAAAAAATTCATAAATTAATCATCAATTAATTTGAATTTGTTTTAAATCAAAATGAATAAAAATGATTTTGTGACCAATGTTGCTTTTCCAGAAAAATATTGTCATACAAATCAATAAACTTAAGATAAATAGAATTTCTCGTATCTCCGGAATAAATTGAAGTTATCAAGGGATATTTACATAATATAATCACACCTTTAGGACTTTTACATTAAGAACATATATGAGATTTTTGTGACCAGAGTCATTTTCCCATGCCATTTTATCACAATAAAAGGGATCCATGTCCTATTATTTAATCACATAAAATAAATGATTCTTTTCAGATAATTTGTAACACCCCCGATACGGAACATGTAACTATGTACATATTGCATAAACAATTGCACGCATTCATTCAAAACAGTCAGTTCAAGCGGGGTGTCACACTAGTATACACATACATGTTCTTATCACATTCATGCCATCCTCAGTCATATCAATATTACTCATTCATGTTCGTATTTACACTACAAAATTTCTTTACAAGTACAAGATATAATCCATAGATTATGGTTACTTATACTTAACTCTTTAATTTATAATTACATATACACAAATCTCTTACATATAAATTTTACATCATTAAAAGAGTTTTACATAAATAACTCTAAACTCTAATCCTTAGTTGACCATAATCTGCAAATTGTAATTCTTCACATACATAGTTTGCAAATTGTACACACTTAAGTTATCCAATTCTAGCATTCTATGAGTTTAACTCTTTAAAACATCTTCAATACTAATTTGCTTTCATTTATTACATTTGATTTCTATTAAACAAGCCAACTAAAATACCCCCTATTAAGCATGAAGGGATTCTATTATCAAGCTCAAGTCACCTAATCATGATCCTGTCAACTTAAATTTTAATTTGATCCATCTCATTTTCAAGTCAATCTTTATTTTTCCTAAGCTAATTTAAACATAATTCATGATTGTAATCATTCCTAGCTCAACAAAATACATAAAAATTAAGCAAAAGTTAATTTAGTAGGTAACTTACTAAACTAGAGTAAATTTTCCTGAGATTTTAATTGGTTCGTGTAGAAGTCGTAGTTAATTAGTTCATTAGTCACTTGTCACCGAAGAAGCATCATTACTGTCAAAATGAAGTTGGGGCCATAGGTAATGTAACACCTACACGATAATAAAACCGGATATCGAATGTTAAACACATTATTATGTTCATAAATATATGAATTATAAAATTTCCTATTTAAATCCTTATTATTATAGCAAATACTATTCACTTTATAAAGATTTTGATAGAATTTCCTCTATATTTGTTTAAATTAAGAGTTAAATATGCATGATTAATTAGATTAATGAATATGCATGTGCACGCCAATGCCTGCTAACCATGAATGATGAGACCTAAAAGGAAAAAACCCCTCATTTAATATGAAGACATATAGCTTTCTGTTAATAGAACCAGAGTTTTTTATATTATTGGGTTGTTGAACAAACTCAAGACCATATTATATCGAATATGTTCGAATCATATTAATGGGTCATCTTGACTAGCCCATTAGTTTGTTAAGCAAACTCAAAGCTAACCATGAATGATGAGACCTAAGAGGAACAAACCCCTCATTTAATATGAAGACATATAGCTTTCTATTAATAGAACCAGAGTTCTTTATAGTATTGGGTTATTGAACAAACTCAAGACCATATTATATCGAATATGTTCGAATCATATTAATGGGTCATCTTGACTAACCATTAGTTTGTTAAGCAAACTCAAAGCTAATGGACATAGAGGCAAGATTGTGCTTTGCATATCAAGATATGCATACATCAAGAGTTGATGGCCCAATGATTCAATATTTGCATATAGATGCAATTGATATATGATACCTACCTTTCAAGTTAGGGTTTGGCTTGTTGAGCAAACTCAAGATCAAATTCCTAACTAAGGATTGCATATTTGACCCATTAAGAAAATCACTGGGTTTTCTCGAATCAATAATGAAGACTATTGGTTTGCAATAAAATAGTAGGAGTAAAATGGATTAATAAAATACCTTGTTAATGCATTCATATGCATAAACATATTCTAGCATACTCAATTATTCACATCTAGGTCATTTCATCACGATCGTTACTCACTTAAACCTACGTAGCATGCATGATGCTAAACAAACATTTGGAAACCAATTATTTATACTGATAAGGAAATTTGAGAATTGTTCTCAAGTCTAAATAGATTGCCAGTGTGGTAGACATATGAATTCCATATACTCCAGTAGATGATGCCTCTGATAAAGATTATAAGGTATTTCTGAAATATTATGGAGATAGAGATTTGGCAACATGGAACATGGTTGCCTCAATATCTCCAAAACTTCAGAACTAACATGAGCATATTGATGCTCATACTATCATCAAACATCTGAGAATTCACTGAACAACCTTGAGTGGATCGATATAAGATATTAAAGTTGTTATTCCATTCTAACATGTTGAAATGCACTTCAGTTATGCAAGATAGGCTGAAGATGTTGGGTTGTGTATTGAGATGTTCACCTCTTTAAGTGATAGTCATGAATTATGGACTTAATTCTTTGACTTATTCCTTATAGTTATTCACAATTTGTATTTATATATCGTATGAGGAAGAATGCCACCATATTACCTTAATTAGTGAACTTACACCAAGATTGCTAAGCTTTTTATTTATGAGAATCGAAAAGTAGTCATGGCGGTTGATTGTACTTCTTCAATAAAGAATAAGTCTTGTAAGAAGAAGAATAAGTAAGTCAAGGCCCAAGATGGAATAAATAAAAAATGGTATGCATTCTATTAAGACTAACACAAAAGGACTTACTACCTGTATGATAAGAGTTTATCACTAGAGGAAGAATTGCAAGATTAATTTGAATCTTTTAATAGGGAGAAGTAAGGAGATACTTCAACTTCAAGTATTTATCAGTTAAGAAAATCATTAATATAAGTACTAAGATATCAAAGAAAGATACTCTGAAAACATCTTTCTTATGGCATTATCATTTAAGCTATATAAATGAAACACACATGTTTAAATTACACAAATTTGGTGACTTAGGTTCATTTGACTATGAGTCATTTGAAACATGTGAACCTTATTTATTGGGCAAAATGACCAAAATGCCTTTAATGGTAAAGGTGCATGGGCCAGTGAAATATTGGAACTTATACATTCAAATGTATGTGGTCTAATGTCCACAAATGCTAAAGGAGGTTTTTTACACTTCATAACCTTTATAGATGAGTATTCCAGATATGGATATATTTATCAAATGAAGTTTAAGTTTGAAGCTTTTGAAAAGTTCAAAGAATTCAGAAATGAAGTAGAGAAATAACTTGACAAAAGTATTAAAACACTGAGATTAGATCGAGGTGGAGAAAGAATTTCAGAGTTATTTTAGAGATAATGGGATATTATCTCAATGGACTCCTCTATATACACCACAACATAATGGTGTATATGAAAAGAGAAATTAAACAATATAAGATATACTTCGATCCATGATGAGTCTTGCAAACATGCTATCTTTTTAGAGAAAGAGTTTCCCTAAAGAGAAGATAGTAGGAGTAGAGTTTAACTTGAAGAAGTTCAAGATCCGCAAATAGAGGCTGATCAACTGTTTGACCTTGAGACTGTAACTCATGAAGATGAGATAACATTCTAACCTACTAATATACAAGCTCTTAGAAGGTACGCTAGAGTTCATTTAGTCTCTGAGAGATATGGATTTCTTATAGTTGAGGAGAATGATATAACTGTGGTGGAGGACAATGAGCCTACTAGCTATGAAGAGGTTTTGAAAAGTTCAAAATCTAATTTATGGCTTAAGGCTATAAAGTCCGAAATGGACTCCATGTATGGCAACAAAGTATGGACTTTGGTTGATCCACTTGAAGGGAAAGTAATGACTTTGACGAAACCTTTTTCCCTGTGGCAATGCTTAAGTCCATAAGAATATTTCTTGCTATTGCTGCTCATTATAATTATAAGATATGGCAGATAGATGTGAAGATAGCTTGCCTTAATGAAAATCTAACTGAGGATGTGTATATGATATAACCTAAAGGATTTACATCCAAAGATTGAAAAAAGGTATGCAAGCTTCAAATATCCATTTATGGATTGAAAAAAGCATTGAAGAGCTGGAACATCCGATTCAATGAGATAATAAAAAATTTTGGTTTCTCACATAATGAGGATGAGCCTTGTGTATACAAGAAGGTTAGTGAGAGTATAGTAGTTTTCCTTGTTCTATATGTGGATGACATACTGATCATGGAAAATGATATATTAATCCTTCAGCTAGTCAAGATTTATTTATCCAGACAATTCTCCATGAAAGACCTTGAAGAAGCATTCTAGATTCTGGGAGTGAGCATCTATGGAGATAGATTCAATAAGATGCTAGGTCTTTCATAATCAATGTACACAGACAAGGTAATGAAAAGGTTCTATATGGATCTTTTTAAGAAAGGATTTATTCCTATAGCATATGGGAAAAGCCTTTCTAAATCTATGTGCCCACAAACCCAAGAGCAGAGAGAGAGAGCATGAGGAAGGTCCCATATGCATCTGTAATAGGATCAATCATGTATGCTATGTTATGTAAGCATCCAGATGTTTTATATGCTCTGAGTGTCACGAACATATTTCAATCTAATTATAGGGAGGAACACATGATGGCAGTCAAAAACATCCTTAAGTACTTGAGAAGGACTAAGAAGATGTTTTTCATGTATGGAGATGATGATTTACAAGTAATCGGGGTTTACATATGCCAGCTTTCAGTCTGATAAAGATGATTGTAAATCACAATCAGGTTTTTTTATTTTTGATGTGTGGAGGAGCAATCAGTTGGAAGAGTTTCAAACAGGAGATGACTATAGACTCAACAATGGAGGCTAAGTACATTGCAGTTTTTGAGGCAATAAAGGAAGCTCTGTGGATTAAGAAATTCATCACAGAACTAGGAGTGGTCCCTAGCATTATTGATTTAATACTCTTATATTGTGACAATAATGGATCCATTGCACAAGCAAAAGAACCATTGTCTCATCAAAGATATAAACATGTCCTCAAACGATACCATCTCATCAGGGAGATTATAGCTAGGAATGATGTGAAGATTGAAAGAGTTCTCACTGATGATAATGTGGCAGATCCTCTTACGAGGGATTTTTTCCATGTATAAAACATTCTATTTGAATAATAATAAGACATTCATACATTATTTAGTGCTTTTGAATGTTAACAATTGCATGCATATGATTTAAACTATAGAATGTAGTCCTTGATAAATGATCATAGTACAAAGGTAATCATTAAGGGTTCATGATATGAGATACCTATTGTATACAAACGTGTTAATACCTAAATTATCCCTAGTCATAGTATTAGCAAGATAGGACATTGTTAATATGAATAGACTAGCATATGTGATACTTATTGAATAGTTCAAGCAGTAATTCTCGTTGTCTGTGATCATTGAGATGATCAAAGTTAAAATACAGATGCTTGTTAGAAGAACAAGTACATTGGAAACCTATCATGAGAAACTTCACATGTATACTTATACTATATCAGTGAAGTATCTCATCATATCAGTTGTGCAAGTATCATTTGACTTGAGATCACCAAGGTATCTCAGGTAGTAAGTGTTATACTTTGATGCCTATACTTTTACTCCTCGAAAAGGGTATACATAGCTCAAAGATTGGATATAGCATGAACTATTTGGAGGTAATTGAGTGACCAAAAAAGGATTCATCGCCTCACTTATAATGGGGAGTTCTATCTCAAGTATTTCTATGCATCTTTGTTCAGAAAACCTTGGCCAAGGTGGAATGCAGGGTGAATGAGATTCACAAAGGGATTTTGAAAATAATGATAAAAGTATGAGAATACAATAAGTTCATGAATGAATTGATACATATCCATATTCAATTCATGAATGAGATTAGAAGAATGGTGAAGGAATGATTGCATGGAAACTTGACATAGAAGGGTAAAAGTGGAAACCACTGAAATTTCCGTCGTTTAGGTAGTCATGATACTTGACTAGAAGCCTCTCATGACTTGTACAATAATGTATGGTAAATATCAATTGAGAATTGATAAAATGGTTTAAAAGAGTTTAAATCATAAGAGTTCCAGTTCAACTAGGACTCTTAGTTATATTTTATACTGCCCACATGCATAGAAAATCCAAAGGGTCACACATATATAAGAATTAAGGTCTGAGCTAAAAAGCAATGTACAAGCATGACATGGGATGTCATGGGAACTTATTTGATAAGTTGGTAAGAGAAAATATAGGTTTTGAGGAGAGGAGAAAAAGTCTCATTCATAGAATTTGCGCATAGAGCTTTTTTAAGTTGGAGATTTTTTCTCTAGAGCGCATATGGCATTGGATGCAACTAAAAATTAATATGGGGCAAGCCCAGAACCCATTCAAATGCGTACGCCCAGTCCATATAAACTCTATGCGCAGAATCGAACTGTTGGACTTGTGATTGTCACTTAAACCTACCTGAATGGTTCAAGCCTAATCGAGAGTTACAATCATTATGACATAGCCAAAATCTATCCTATGAAGTGTTTAAATACACCTCAAAGTCGAATTCAAGAGGTAGAACAAGTTTAGAACTCTAGTACACTTAAGACCCTAAAATTCTCCCTCCTTCTGTTTCTCTTTAGTAGCCGAATTAGGTATACTGGTCCCTAACCTAATTTCAGCCATTGCTACCCCTTGATAAGAATTTTAGACCTTACTTCTTGTGTGAATACCTTGCAAGTGCCTTGAAGTAAGGACATTAGTGGCGTACGACAACCCGTGTACAACTAACACTTATGGTAAAGTTGTGAAGTTTAGTTAGGAAATTCAATTCTTTTGACTAGATCATGCTTTTTAAGTTTGCAAATTTTTAAATTTTTGCCTTTTACATGTGATGTATAAGTCTTGTAAACCTACATGGAGTACATTTCATAAAGAGTTTGAGTTTGTTGACAGCTTGAAAGTGCTTGGTGGAATTGAGAAGAAAGTTGTTGAGGATTTACTTAGATACAATCCTGAAAATTGTTTGAGGGCTTGCTTCTCTTTCAAATGTAAGGCTGCAAGTGTTGACAATGAAAGTTTTAATGCATGGATTTTGAAAGCTAGATTCAAGCCTGTGATTAGAATGCTAGAAGAAATCAGAATCAAGAAAATGACAAGAATAGGCATATTGGATGCAAAATGTTCAAAACGGGCAAAGGAATGGTCATCTACAGTGTTGAAGGCAAATAAAGACAACAGAGATATAGCTCATATGTGTAGAGTTGTATTTAATGGCTAAAATGGATATGAAGTAAGTGAAGGGTTCGATAGGCATACAACAAAAATGTAGATGAAGTCTTACACATGCAGGGAATGAGATCTCATAGGAATCCCGTGTCCCCATGCTTTGAGTGTTATGAACCATAGCAAGTTAGAACCCTTTAAGTTTATATCTCACTTTTATAGCAAACGATCATTTAAGTAGGGCTGTGCAAAACCAAAATCGAAAATCGAACCGAACCGAATGGATTTTGGTCCATTTGGTTCGGTTTCTTCGATTTTCGGTTTATTCGGTTCTAAACCGAAATTAAATTTCGGTTTTTAAAATTATAGAACCGAAAGAACCGAACCGACCGAAATTTTTTAAATTCACCATTTTGCTTATATATATATATATATATAACCTAAATCTAAATATGCACTATAGTTATATTTATTTACATATATATTTTTTTTAATTGAAATATATTAAATATATTATTAATAAGAACTTATATTGTATTTATTTTTAATATATTTTTTTAGTGTAATTTTGTTAATTTATTAGGAAAATAATATGAAAAATTTATGTATAATTTTTTTAGTTATTTTAAATGGTTTTATTTTATTGAATATAAGTTAATTTAATTTATGGATCCATATAAGTTAAAAATTTTAAAAAAAATCTATATTTGTGAAGAATCGATTGGACCGAACCGACCAAAATTATTTCGGTTTATTCGGTTTCGGTTCTAAAAATTTCGGTCTGCGGTTCGGTTCTAAAAATTCCTCAAATTCGGTTTTCGGTTTGTTCGGTTCGGTCCACAACCGAACCAAACCGATCATTTGCACACCCCTACATTTAAGGCTGTATATAAGCATAAAATACAACCGGTTAGAGGATAAAAGTTTTAGAAAATTAAAGAATTTCATCTTGTTGAACCTCCATCAGTTATTAAGCATGCAAGAAGGCCTAAAAAGTAGAGTATAAGAGCTACAAATGAACCAAGAAGAGTTAGAACAATTCAAAAAATGTCAGTGAAAGACAAAAACAGAGGTGTGGCAATTACAAGTCATTTGGACACAACAAGAGGAATTGCAAGAAGGTGAATGACTATTACTTTGTAAATAACTTCAATTTATTAGTAATTTAACAAGAAGCAACCTATTGTTCCAGGATCCAAGAAGAAACGATGTTGCACCACCTGAACCATCAGTCTCAAGGTCAAGGCTCACAGACAAATGATGACCAAGAAGAAACGATGTTGCACCATCTGAACCATCAGTCTCAAGGTCAAGGCTCACAGACAAATGATGACCATGATAACCCTTTTCAATCTCACAGCAACAAAGATCAGAGGTTGTTAATGAAGTAGAAAACAATATAAACTTTGCAAGGATGTATATGAGAAACAAGAAAGCCAGCAGTGGACATTAGTGTTGCAACTTACCATGTATGCTGCTATTCTTAGCTTTTGTGAATTTTTTATGATTCTGAATGTTGAATTTTATAATCTCAGTGTCATTTTTTGTATAGTGTCAATTTTTGTATGCTGAATGTTTAAATTTTTGTTATTTAGGAGAGAGATTCGCTTGGGGTGATAGTTGATGAAGATGTTGAATGACAAATAGATCCAAATATTCAAGCTTATGTCAATGTGAGATTCCCAATCCCTAGTGAATCTCTAACTAGAATTGCACAAAGAAAAAACAACAATCCAACTGAAGGCAGGAGGATTGTACTTGGGTAGGCTACCTCACAATGCCAGCAAGCATAAAAAGAAATCACAGGAAAAAAAAATGGACGGTAACACAAGCTGATTTAGAGATAGAGAAGCAAGAAATGCTCAAGAAAAAGAAAGGGAAGAATGTGGCAACTTAATATTGATGTAAATTCTTGTGGATTTTGGTATATGTTGAATGAACAAGATGAATTGTCTACTTTTAACTTTTTGTGACTGTGTGTACTTTTTGTAAATGCTTGTGCATTCTAGTGAATTTTGGAGCATTTTAGGTTGATATGATTATGTAATTTTGGTACACTTAGCCATATTATTATAGGCTACTGATTACTTTTTGTCATATGGATACAATTATCTATATATGATAAACTTATATTTGGTCTTGATGTACAGTTACTTATTCTTTCTGCTAATTATCATATGTATACAATTAAAGCATGCTTGAGCATGTTGTTAACTGTTTGTAGTCTTCTAAATTATTATGTGCATTTTTCTGTAAAATTTCAATCTCTTGTATCTTGTTATACTAACTTACAGCAAAGCGTATTCATCAATCAGCAAACAAAATTCAATCCAGTTCAGATAAATTTGTTACTTTTGGCAATAAACAAAAAACAACCATACATACAAGCTAAAAATCAACATTATCTGTCATTTTCAGCATTGCTAAACAACATAAAAATCACCCATGAAGTATACATTATTATCAAACATAATCTACGGTTTTTCTTCAACTTCATATTCTCCCGTTCGGCTGCCAATTCATTTTTCCTTCCTTCAACCTGCTTTTGCAATTCAGAGAGCTCAAGATCATAATCAACACCCAAATTGCAGATTCTTCTTAAATTCTTGTTTTGTCTTCAGTTTGTTAACAACTTCAATTGCTCTAGGGAGCATTTCATTATCTTCCCAAACAAGGAAGTTGCAATCCCTTTTCAGACTGCAAATAAAATTCCATTAACCAAACCCTTATAAGAATTTTTGGAATAACAAAATTAGAAATCAACACAAAACCAAAATAGATACATCTTACCCGAAAATAAGGACACCAATGAAATCTTCTTCTCGGGTTCATCACAGTACTAGATTCAAGTAGAATGGCCTTCTTCCCACAACGACAAAAGTATTGAGGCACCTAAGAATTTTGAGCACTTATTGGACTGCTTGAATCAGATGCTCTCAAAAGAAGAGCTCGCAGTCGACTTTTCATATGGTTTAGTGTTTTCAAAAGATTGAACTTGTTGAGCTTGTGTTTAAGGTTTCGAATTCAATTTACAGAGTTAGAGATGGAGAGATTCTGGCTTTTGAAGAGAGAAAAAGTGATGGAAGAAAATGGATTTTTTTTTTTACATGATTTGAGTTTTACGTGGGTTCCATGTTTGGCATGGCTTCTTACGTGAAGCTGACGTGGCAACAAAGCTAATCCATGATCAACACGTGTAAAGAGTTGTCCACCTCAGCTGCCACGTGGCCTTCGGTATATCATCTTTGACAGAACTTAGATAGGAGACCATATTTGTACCCATTTCGTTAGGTCAAAGGCATATTTGCTAGCAAAAAACCTGAAGGGTGCATTGTAACGCTTCCCTCATATACCCAATAAAAAGCCCTTGCCATCACTACTAGATAGCAAATTGACGTACGTTAATTGAGCCGATCTCTATAATCCCAATAATCCATTTTTGAATATTCAAGCAATCAATCTGTACTTTAATTTTTACCATTTCCACAAATCAGTGAGATGCCAATTGCATTTCATCTCAATATTATACAGATGAGAAACATTAAAATTCGAAACTCCACTATATCAGTCAAAAAACCCATATGGAACTAACACTGCAAAATAAAATAAAATAAAATAAAATAAAATAAATATTTGCTGGGGAATGGTAGATTTCCTAGCATCAGAAATATAAGCAGCCAATACATCACACTCAAAACTGAGAACTGCTAAGGAAAGTAATAATGCATCTAGTACTTTGGAACAACTTATCTACTCCTTGCCAAACTGTACATTGAGTTTCTAACAGCTTTCTAGCCTTGCCCTGTAATCTTGATTGGCACCGTATTGTTTCACCATGTATCTGAAACAGAAACAGAAGACCGGGCAAAGTACCGGTACTCGAATAAATTATCAGGCCAAAAACAACACATTCAGGAGATATAGGCATAAAACTGTACTCTCTTTTCTCGAATTTCATGTATGTAAGATAAATATAAGAAAGCTGAAGAATTTCCAGTAGCCTCGTTTGCAAACAGTTCCAACAAATGACATTGTTTATTTTGTTTTCAATGACAAATAAAGGGAGAAAAGAGGAGCCAAAATGATGATAAATAATAGGAGAAAGCCATACCTTCAAAAATAATCTAACAACAACCTGTACAAACTCAAAATTGTTTCTGCAAGATATCTCATGAATGAAATAATCTAGCAGCAGTTCAATTGCAATAAATTCAGGTCTCTTTTCCAGCTCTTGCTGATCATCATCATCATCAATTATCTGAAGCATGCGAAGTTCCATGTCAAGAGTTGATGGAGACAAACCTTTGATATAATCAGTAAAAGCCGAGACTGCAAAATTTGAATTGTGAAATCTTAAGATCCCAAGACCATTCAAAAAGAACTTTCATCTGACTCATAAATGAAGATAGTAACATGAATGACTAGAATTCATACAATTTTCTAACTTGGCAGATGATTGAAGGAGTTGCAAAAACTGAGATTGCAGCAAATCAAGTTTTCTCTGATTGTTTTCCACTTCACCAACCTTAGTGCCGTCATCCATCGGCTCACTGGGTTTAAATAATATTTCTCCAGAAAGTGATGGAATTGAAGGCAAGAAGAAAGGAGCATTTTCAGGTTTCTTTGGGGGCTCAGTTGGTTTATTGCGTACCTGCAATTCATAGATTTAGGATAAGAACTTCAAGATGATGACCCGAGAATAATAATAGAACAAATCTAGTTTGAACGATTCATACAAGCAGTAAATTTTTTTTTTTAAAATAAAAAAAAAAAAAGATTGCCATGCAAGTGAATGAAGACAAAAGAAAGAAGACCTTTATAATGTCCAAGTTGATCAAGCCCTGCCATTGGCTTTTTGGCAGCAGTGAGAGCGTAACGAGTTCTGGGATTTGCTTATTGAATATTGGCAAATGAGAAAAATGTTCATTATTTTGAGAATGCTGCACATTAGGCCCATCAGAGTCCTGAACTTGAGAATGTTCCATTGCAGAGACAGATGGCAATTTGACACTTGCAACTTCTTTTCCACTTGCATAAGAATCAACAGTTGAAGCCCCAGAGAACATAGACTGATTAACCCTGAAGAATTGCCCGCTTATTAGTTTCGAGTTTCCATTTCCCTTCAACTATTGCATATAAAACGAAGAAATATTTATGAAAAGACAGTGAAAATAGGAAGATGAGTATAACCTAATGAGGTCCTGCATGCAAAGTTGCCAACCCAGATTGAAAAACATTGAAGGTTGCATATTTGATGCAATCACTTAAATATTTTATTATCATTTGAACGCAACAATTGTTAACTTTTGCATTAACAAGATTTTCTGACAAAACCTTGTATTGAAAGTTAGTCAGAAGAGATTCTAGATTGTGAAAGCCGCTCCAGGTAATAAACAAAAAGATGATATGCAAATTATGGACTTACCACAAATAGACACCGTTTTGATCAACATGGGTTGTTGCCAATAAATCCAAATTTGGTGATAAAGACAGTGCTGTAATAGGCACATCAACAAGTATTGCATCTATTTGTCTCGCTAAGATGACATCCCAAACTCTAAGAGTCCCATCCATGCTTGTTGACAAAAGCCATTTCCCATCATCACTAAAACATAGATCTGTAACACGGTCAGTATGACCTTCAAATTTGCGAACCATTCTCAACGCCACAACATCGAACAAACGGATCACTAAATCATCCGCCACAGTAGCCAAAATACCTGAGAAATTAAGATAAACACAATTTGATTAGAACATCAGAAGAAAAGTGGAAAAACACAAAATGATATTTAAACAAAAAAGATAATAATTCTACCACTGAGACGATGATAGACAATCTTAACCAGAGAACAACCAATTTCCCATCTGGATTTTAGTTCACGGCCCTTGAAATCCCAAACCTGCATTGAAAATGTAGTCAGAAATGAATTATTCCAATGTTATTTAGCTGCTGAAACTAAGCAATCTATGTTCCAAGAGCATGCTATACTAGCAACTAAAAACAGAGAAGGGCTTCATAGTCAAGCGCAGTGTTAGATAAGGAAGATAACATATCTAATGGAGTCAGGCATAAAGAGACTTCCACATGCACCTTGTATGGGAATTCTTCATAGTCCTCCTACGCACCAACATGGGACTTTGACCATGATAATGTTAATTTTTTAATGGTATCTAGATCACAACACAAAAGAACAAGTCATATGTTCTAGTACTAACTTGTGTTCTAAAGTACAATCCTTCTTTCATCCATTACACAGTGAATTTTAAGTTTGGAATTGAAGCCAAATATAATAATAATAGATTAGGAAGAGCCAAACTCCAGCAGCTTTTTGACAAGGCTTGACAAATTCCAAACTATTCCCCATAAAAGAAATATTGATAGGATGAAAGCACACTACAGATATATTAGGTCCAAAGCATCATGGTAACAAGCCCATCACTGTCCGCATCATAATTTCTGTGACAAACAGGGAGCTAAAATCAGACAATACACAATTTTGTAGCACGCACACATATTTTTCCTCTTACTGTTCATAGTCTTCCAGCTCCAACACTAATTAACTTCATCATTGGTTGAAATATACAGAGGACAGTTATGCAGAACCATTAAATGCTAAGTATAGTATACCTATTCTTGCATTACCAGGCATAATATACTGGAAGAAGAAAACACTCACCTTTACATCTCCATGGTAACCTGCACTTATCATTAGGGTATTAGATGAGTCACAAGCAACTCCAACCACTTCCCCCTCATGAGCAGAGTTTCTTCTTTCTGACACATCAAGGTATCTGCCTCGGCTAATTCCTGATTGAAGATTGAACCTCTCTATCCAACCACCTGCTGTCCCTAGAACAGCAAAGTTGCCACATGCACTAATGGCGCAGGCCTGGTGCAGAATAAAAGGTTCCTCAGAACTTTCAATTCGATCACAATGTCTTTTTAAGAGAGAATGCAATCTAGGATCGCAAGTTTCAAATTTCAACCACAAAATTGATAATTACCTTGGGGAATGTGTATCGAACAATGACACAATTATATGCTAAATATCATTTCATTTACCCCATACAAGAAAAGGGCATCTATTTCACACATGAAAGGAAAATCTCACTATAATCATATCAAACATATCAAACAACTTATTTGCCATACAAAGTGAAAGGAAAAGGTTGAACACATCCCCCTATAAAAGAAAAGGGCATCTATCTTACAAAAAATTAACAAATGAAAGGAAAATCTCACTAAAATCATATCAAACACGTCAAACAACTTCTTTGCTACACAAAGTGTAAGAAAAAATTGAACACAGCCACTGCTATATAGATTCTGGACTAACCTTCACCGGTGTTGGATTTTCTGGGCAAGGTCTCAGGATATGCTCCCCAAGAACAAAATTTTGAAGCCTCCACACATATGCCTGTGAAGTATCCATATGACATGTAACCACATTGCACCAATCCCGCTCCCTAATTTCAGCTAAAATTGATATTTGACACACATAAGGTGAAAAGATTCAAAATATTTCACCAAAGAACACATCAAATTAAAATTATAATAAGAATGGAATAAAAAGTGACATAAATAAAGATTTTATTACAGCCATATGAATATTCATGAAACTTAAAGCAAAGATGGAGCTGGAGAATAGAATATGAAATATTTGATCAAAATAAAGTGTAGTCATCTATTCTGTGAACAATAATGTCCATAATATTAAAAATAAAAGGTTCTTAGAAACTTGGAAATTTGAGTGTGTTGGATTTCCTAACTACTATTAGGATACAAATCCTTTATATTTCCTAATTAGAATTTATTTTTGCTTTATACTTCCTAGTTAAAATAGGACTATTTTTTATATTTTTAGTTAGTTTTTTTTTTTCCTTAGGATTTGTTTTTTCTATAAATAGCTTGTACATTCATAGCTTATTAAGAAGAAGAAAAAAAAAGAATTGATAAAATTTTTATTTTTCTAATCAAAGCCGTCTCATTCTAAAAGTTGAGTTTTTTTCCCTCTAAAGAGGTCGAGTTTTCTCCCTCTCAACACTAGGTATTTCTGGTTTTTTCCAAAAATGCAGTATCCATTTTCGGAAAATTTCAAGAGGTAGAGTTCACCTCTCTCCATATTGTCACTGTCCCCATAGGAAAAAAGTGATAGGAATGCTGATATACAAGATGAGCTGGACCTTGATGATATACAAGATAGGCTGGACCACAGCAGAGGAGGGGAAAGCAGAGCTGGAGCATTGAGGAAAATCAGCACTTTTGGGCTGTAGTGTTCGGTTAACAAAATTGCTCGTGCCTAGTCCTAGTTGGAGCACGTGTTTTGCCTTTTGATTTTGCTATAATAGTTTTTGCTTTTGGGGGAAGGGGGATCATCAGGATTTTGGATTGTAATTTTCTGCTTTGAGAGCAGGGCTCCATTTTGGAAAGGGAAGTTGTCTTCCTGGGGGATTTACTGTATTTCCAGTTTATCCATTAATGAAATCATTCACATCTTTCTTTTCATTTTCTATTTGATACTTGGTTTGGTTGTATTGTTGTTTCTTGAATTCTGTTCTCTATCAATTGGCGCCGTCTGTGGGAAACCCCATTGACCTTTCTCACACAAAACAAATCGAAAATGAATGACCCACTCCAAACACACTTGCAGGCTGAGATTGTTTTACAACAACGAATTGATTATCATGAAGAAACCTTGGCTGCAATGCAAAAGTCCATTGCCGCATTGCAGAAGTCCTTTGCTGCAATCCAGAAATCTATAGAAGAAAATTTTGAATCTCTGGATGCCAAAATAACCAAACACGGAGAAACCCAACCATTAGATGCTGAGGAAAACAACCAGCAAGCAAACAATGAAAAAGATACCCAAGACCGTTGCGAGAAGTTACGAACCTTGTCCCAGATCAGCACAGTGACTGAATATATTGAGGAATTCAAAGCAATCATTGGGTATATACCAAAGACATCCGAGGCTCAATACGTGGGGTATTTCGTGGGAGGATTGCAGGGACAAGTAGGGCGATGGGTTAGATTCCTGAAACCTCAAAATTGTGAGGAGGCTATGGCATTAGCTAGGGATGTCGAGCTCACTTTCAGGCCCCCAGGGAGCCTTGCGGCGGTCGCAAGGGAGAGAGGCAGTGGAACCTGGAGCCGGACTGAAGCAACATACGCTTCTCCGCCGGTTGCTCGCTCTCTTATTCTCAAGGATATGGGACAGCCCGACCCACAACTCACAAGTAAAGGCCCAGGCCCATCACTATTAAACCCAGCTGATTATCCATCACCAAGAACGCTCCCTTCTCCCAACCGCGTTCAGCAAGCTATGCGAGAGAGGGGACCGCGTCCTTTGGCACTGCGGAAGATAGCCGAACATCGTCGGTTAGGGCTTTGCTTCAAATGCGCCCAACCGTATAATCCACAATATCGCTGCAACAACGGAGAACTTCGGATCTTCATCTTGGAGAACGAATTATATGTGGATACAGGGCAACAAACGGGAGAAGGGACGAAAGTGGCCAAACCAGAGGAAGAAGAAGAAGGGATGAGAGGAGATTGCAATGCAACTGAAGTTTTAATTGGGTCCATAAGCCACGCCCAAGTGCCACGAAGGCTGAAGCTTCAATGGACCAATCCTAGCAAACCCATTGTCCTGTTTGTCGACTCAGGCGCTACACACCAATTCATCTCGCGGAAGTTGGCATTGCTTTTTGGGATCAGGTTAGTCTACCCCTTTTCTTAGCACGTCAGCATATTCCGAGACTAGATATTGTCGTTGACCCATGTGCTGCGTTTCTAGTATTTATTGTTACTGGATTCTTGTGCGTGGGAATCAAGGAGAGTACTGTTGTACAAGCTATGGAGACCACTATGATTGTGTGTGCCGTGTTTTTTGTCATAATTGATGGTAGTTATTTGGGCTTCAGGGCTGGTCGGGCAGGATATGGACTTCCCACTGGGTATTTTTCCTTTAGAGTGGATGGGATGCTTTCATTGAGAGATGCGCTTGCGTTTTCTATTTGCTGTTCTTTATATAGGTTGGTCTCCGTTGTCATTGTTGACCTGGTACCATATTATTCAATGAATCCTGATACACCCATCTCTTCTGCATTTGCTGATCATGGCATGCATCGGCCTGCGTACATTATAACTGCTGGAGCTATTATGGCTCTTTGCCCAACACTGATGGGCTCGCTTCTTCCTCAGCCTCAGATATTGATGGCGATGGCTGGAGATGGATTGCTTCCATCATTCTTTTCGGAATTTAATAAAAGCACTCAAATTCCTATAAGGAGCACAATGTTGGTTCTGGCTATTGAGTTTTTTTGCTTTACAATATGTGGTTTTGGAGGTGCTCTTCTTCTGTTTGGATTGGTTGTGCTTACCCTTATTGAACAAGATGATGTAAAGCATAGCTTTGGGCATCATCGCGATCTTGTGAAATTGATCGGAATACGCATAGAAGGGTGGATACGTTGCTTGGTATGTGAACTTGTTCCCAATGGCAGTCTGGAAACCCACTTGTATGGCTTAGACAAGAGTATAGGACCTCTTGATTGGGGTGCACGGTTGAAGAATGCCCTTGGAGCGGCTAGAGGATTGGCACATTTCCATGAAGATTCTAATCCCCATGTAATTCATTGGGATTTTAAGGCTAGCAATGTTTTACTTGAAGAGGACTTCACTCCCAAGGTCCCTGATTTTGGTCTGGCAAGGGAAGCAACTATAGGAAGTCATCGCGTTTCCATTAGGGCCGTGGGCACTTTTGGTTATGTTTCCCCTGAATATGCAATGAAAAGGCATCTTCTTGTCACGAGTGCTGTTTATAGTTATTGGGTTGTGTGGCTGGAGCTTCTATCTGAAAGGAAACTTGCAGACATGTCCCAATGGCTGGCGCCATGGTGGTCAAAAGGCATTGACGAAACAATATGGGGAGATGAATATATAATAAAAGGTGAGCATCTCAAATTCAGTCTTGAGGACAAGTTATGTCAAGAGGGTGGCAATGATAGGAATGCTGATATACAAGATGAGCTGGACCATGTTGATATACAAGATGGGCTGGACCATAGTAGAGGAGGGGACAGCAGAGCTGGAGCATTGAGGAAAATCAGCACTTTTGGGCTGTAGTGTTCGGTTAACAAAATTGCTCGTGCCTAGTCCTAGTTGGAGCACGTGTTTTGCCTTTTGATTTTGCTATAATAGTTTTTGCTTTTGGGGGAAGGGGGATCATCGGGATTTTGGATTATAATTTTCTGCTTTGAGAGCAGGGCTCCATTTTGGAGAGGGAAATTGTCTTCCTGGGGGATTTACAATATTGTATTTCCAGTTTATCCATTAATGAAATCATTCACATCTTTCTTTTCATTTTCTATTTGATACTTGGTTTGGTTGTATTGTTGTTTCTTGAATTCTGTTCTTTATCAAAAAGCCTAGGTCTTGTTCAGCCTATCCCCGGAGTACTGCCGCCATGTGACTCCACGTGTGATTGTTAAGTACAAGCGTAAGGGTATAATTGTATAAGGGAATTAGTAGTTAATTTCTATTTGGGCAGTATTTCCGTTATTTCTGTTAATTAGCTATAGGACAAATTTAGCTAGTTATGCCAGTTGTGAGAATCTGGCAGAGCAGCAGAGAATTAGCAAAGAGAATGCATGCTCTCTTGGATGCTAGTACAGCTCAACTTTTGTCGCTCCTTATATTGTAAACGATCTCCATTGTGGGGACCATTATCTTTAATACATAATGCCTATTCCTTCTCTCTTACTTTTTCTCTCTCCACATCTTCTATTCTGTCCTCTCTCCCTCTCTGTTCTTCTTCTCTAACTCTGATCTTCTTCGACCTTCTCTGTTCTTGAAATCAATCCAGAATATTTCTAATATTCAACTAAGTTAGGATTTAATCCTAACAGTGGTCTCACATGCCACCTAGAGGTTTTGCCTGCATCAGCACATGTAAGAGCATGAAGAATCCTCCAGTTGCTATTTGCTGCCCATCTTTCTTCCAACCAACTCGCGAGCTCATTCTGACTCTAGCTAGCAGGTTTGCAGCCTTTGTTGGACTTATCAGTTTCTAAGCTCACTGATTTCTAGATTCTACTTCTCTGTATGAAGATGCTGCTTCTCCGTTGATTTTCTCTGCTTTGAATTTGGTCATCTCCTTTGTGTTGGTTTGTTTCTAAAATAAGGTACAAAATGAAACCAACTGGAGAGCAACCTACTAATGGAGCTTTAGAAAACTTCAAGAGCTACCACCATTTAGTTCCATACTACAAGGATGTATTTACTCCAGCGCTTAGCAACACTAAAGTGCTTAGCAACAAAACTTAACACACCTTAATAAGCAAGTTGGACATGTGTGATATCTATGGGCTAACTTGAGAGGGAGTGTTGGATTTCCTAGCTAGGGTATGAATTCTTTATCTTTCCGAATTAGAATTTATCTTCTCTTCATATTTTGTAGTTAGAATAGGACTTATTTTTTTATCTTTCCTAGTTAATTTTTCATTTTTTCTTGTTAGGATAGGATTTGTTTTTCTCTATAAATAGCTTGTACATTCATAGTAGCATATTAAGAAGAAAAGAAAGAGAATGAATAAAATTTGTATTATTCTCAAAAATCTTCAAAGAGCTTCAACAAAAGGAGCAAAGAATAATTCCATCAAATGTCACTTTATTAGCCAAAATACTTCCCAATAAGCCAGCATATGCCACTATAAGGAGCTAAAGCACATAACTCTTACGATGGTCTTTCAAGCATAGTAAACAACAAGTGCTGATAAAGTGGCTGATAAAATGTAAATTAAGCAATTCACTAATGAAAAAGTAGCCATTTTGCATCATCACCACCATGATGGTCCAATAAATAAATTAACTATAATCCAGAATGAAGACCAGAAATATCCACATTCCTTATTCAAAGATCATGAACTGAAAAGGATGAAGAACTATTGCAAGATCATACCACAATCAAATGCGATGACAGGCTTCAATTTCAATTCTTCTTCCTGCAAAATTAAGCAAAAGAAAAACTTAAGTAGCTTTTAGTAATTACATAGAGAAATAGCATTGTTCTTCTAAAAGAAATAACTTTAAAAAGCATGGGAAGTACAATGAGGAAGATTCAAGCCCAATACAAGTTCCAGAAAAATAGCATTAAAAGATTCTAAAAAACAAAGACAAAAAAAGTTTCATCACAGAGGAATACAAATGTATAAAAGTAATGTTACACGCATTACAGATTTAAAGACAAAACAACTACCATATAAGGGCATGATCAATTTACAAGTCAGACTAAAAGTAAATACCATATAACCAGAATTCAACAAACATTTTTTATTTTGCTGAACCACAATGAAACGTGATAGCCTTTATTCCTGATCATACCTTTATCCTGAGTTTCTTGGCACGTTTGGACACATTATGCTGGGAAAGCTCTCTACTTTGCTGATCCTGTTAGCAAGCAATAAATTAATGGTCATATATAAGCAATTAAATATCAAATGGAAGCAATAAGGCGAGTATTAAATGAGCATATGTTTACTCAAGAACGACGACATCCAGATGCAGCACACAAATGTGGGAACTATATGATTTCACTTTCAGTATTTTGTAAGAGAGGGTAAACCATTTGTTATCTATAATTTTCATTTTCTCATAAATGTTAAAAGAAGTTCATGATGTAGCACAACTAACCACGTAAGTTATGCCAGGAAAAGTAAGAAGTGCAGAAGCAAATGCAGGTGATGAAATACTACATGCAGTAAAAGAACCAAAGGCAAAACGGAAAAAAAAATGTAGGAAACTTCAGCAATTTTATCAACTCTTAATCCCAAATTTCAACCATTGCTCAGAATAACTTTAGCCCATATATAAGCACAGAAACAGAAAAATATCAACCTAATCTGGGATCTTATTAATAGTACAATGATATTGACCAGCAAAGAAGAAAATTTTTTCCTTCATATTCATGCATTCAAATAGAAGTAAGGATTTAGCACACGTGTGTATTTTTCCACAGCTGCACATATCAATTACAAATTTAAATTGAAACCAATGTTTCTTTCACAAAGAGTCTTTAAATTAATTGGGACCACATTGAATAGCCAAACAGCAGAAGAAGTGCTGTTGATCTTCCGTAACTATTGGAAAATGAAATTATCCATAAGGCATTTAAAATAAAAGAAACAAAGTAATTAACTAGCTAACTGAGGAGATTTGAATCTTGGCCAATCCCCATACCTGGATGACAGAGAAAAGGCGGAAGGCACGATCTTGACCAGCAGATAGAATGTGTCTCCCATTAGCATAGAACCTGTGGTAAATAAGCATATCTTAGTACAGCAAAGAAGCTGGAAAAAGTGAAAATCTAGAATATATATATATATATATATATATATATATGTATGTATGTGTGTGTGTGTGTTGCAAGTCAAGGAATTTTCTGTCATTTTTCTTTATTTTTAGCAATAGTACCTCATTGCTTTATATTATTAACAAAAATAACCTTCCTATGTGTGGATTGAGAAAAATAAATGAAGAGAAACAAATTGAAATTCACTAGAATGCTTGTGAGTATACTTCACACATTTAAGCAAGGTTAGATTTCTCTCTCTCTCTCTCTCTCTCTCTCTCTTTTAGTCCCCATATTTTAGTATAATAACAAAATCTTTTCTAAGGAAACTCAAGATTAAGAGGAGATAAGGTTTGGCCTCTGTGTTATATGTGCAAAGATGTTCTCCTGCCTTCTCTGTTTTATGTCGTCTGGAATTATTTGTTTAATTCTTTTCCTCCTCATTTCCCTCTATATTTCTTCATTGGTTCTAAATGCTATGTAAATTTTGCATGTGGTAACATGCCAGATATGTTTTCTTCACTTCCATTATATTAGGTATTATGGCTGTGATAATTTCTTGAGAATTTTCAACTCCAGTATATTTATTTATCCAGTATGTTAATATACCAGCATTTTGACAAATCTCGATAGGCTTCTACAATTCTAATTCCAAATCAAGTTTATCCAACAATTTAGTTATTTAATATTTTAATCTTTCACTAGATGCAACCAATGCTTTTTAAGGTGAACGTGAAGAGATAATACTGCATGATGCCATCAGTTTATGTATTGCAGACTCTATGAGCTACAACCAAACAAAAGCAATGAGATGCTGCTTTTGCCTATTGATTTTGTATAAATTGATTGTTCCTTTTTCTTGCCTATAAATCATTAGCAATATGTTTCTTGAAGTTCTTTTGCCGAAAAACAACCTAATGAAGGTAAAATGCGATGTTCACCAAGTGGATCATGTACTTTCAGTGGTCAAATTCCTCAGCATCTATTATATATTCAAAAGTACGAGGAGCAGTGACAAGACTAATTAGTGCAATTAGTTTATCAATTGCACTTTTCATTTACTAATAGTTTATCAATTATACTTTTCATTTACATCATGCATAATTATTATTGTAAAAATTATAATAATAATTAATATTAGTATGTAATGTTGGAAATGTAGATTGTCATAAATTAATTTGACAAGTGAGACTTTTTATGACCTTAAAAGAAGTACATAATGGAGAGATATAAGGTTAGACATTAAAATATCACATTATTTTAAATCTTACTTGGAAATGGTATAAAGAATTGAATTCAAATTTGTTAATTATGAAAAAATTAAATAAGGATATTATATGTAATTCATAAGTTAACAGTAGGATAAAAATAGCAAGTATTCTATACTTCGGACAAACTAAAAAGGAAAATAGAACTATTGTTTTGGAATTGGGGGAGTACAGTTTTTCAATTAGAGCTCACTTGCTATGAATTGGCATTGAATTTGAATTTTACATAGTTGTCATAACATTTACATGTGAATAGAACTACATATAATAATATAATTCCAATCCATATAAATTCAATCAGCATTAGGCTTATTGTCTATTAAATTTAAATACAACTACCATGAGTTGGTATGGTGGCAAGCACTCGATTAAAGATGTAGAAGATCTCAAATTCAATTCCTTCTAGTGACATTTAGAGTTGTAATTAGGCATTCAGCCTCTCCCTTGTAACAAAAAAATATATAAATACTACCAAATTTAATTATAACGTTTATATCAATTCATAAATAATGGTATTCGTCATTTTACTTTATAAAAATTATATACGAAAAAGAAACTAATATAAGTGTTTCATAAGAATCATTAATCGTGTCGAGACAAGTGCACACAAAACTAGCAATTAAAACCAGAAAATGTAAAAAGAAAAAGTAACAGCCAATCAAAAGTAAAACACAAGAACCAATAAGATCTATTCCCTCATAAAATGTGCATGAAACCAATTATGTAGATTATGATTAAAAAAAAAGCTGAAAAATGTAAATTTCAAAGATTTAAGTCAAAGGTGAATTAGCATTACTACCTTATGCAATGTGGTGGAGCACCATGTCCACTTCGAAAGCGCAACAAGCGAGGATCTCCATCAGTTGTGTCAAAAATCCACATCTAAAGCAAAACAATTTTCATGTATTGCACAAGTTGATGTACTCACAATCTTCATGTATTACTCAAGTTAATGCATAAATTAAATCCATAAGCTAAGTAAGTTTTGCTCAAGAAGCAGACTAATGCAATTTGGAGAAATCCTTGTGTTGCTATCATGGGCTTATTATCCGATATAAACTCTTCTCTCTTTAAATTCTTACATAAATCATGCTAAATAATTTAAAATTTATGAGCAACAATTGTTAAAATTGACATGATAAGTGCAGAAGGGAACTGTAAATTGTCAAAGTGTTCATCAAAAGAAACCTCTAACCTCAAACATTTTTCAAATAATTCCTTTTCTAAATATTCTGAAGGACAAACATCGCAAGCTTTTTCAGTGCTCATATACAACTATAATAGCAACTAAGCCTTAATCCCATACTGGATGGGATCAGCTTTATGAATTCTCTGTCTCCAAATCCCTTTGTCCAAAGAAAGAAAAAAAATTGCAGACACTAGTAGAAGAAATAACTCCCCCCCCCCCCCCCCCCCCCCCCCCAAACCCCCAACCAACCAAAATCAGATTGTCAGAGTAGTCAAACTTAATTGGATCACACACTATAAAAGAATCAGCATTTGATAGAGATCATGCTAGCATGCTCCATAATTAATAACAAACCAAGTTTGTCTAGCAAACTCCAAAAGATTTAGTCAGATTGGAGTTCATGTTAGCATACACCAGAAGAAATAATAATAATAATAATAATAATAAAAGGAGTTTGTTTTAGCATATGCTCAAAAACAACCTCTTGGTTAGTACTGCTCAGTTCAGCAGAATCCATCACAGTGAGATGCCAAAATAACTAATCAAAATTTAAGCAACAGCTATTAGACCTACAATGAAGGAAATACTTAAGTGCAAGTTGATATTTCTTAATGTGATGGCCTACTTTTAAGATTCACAAACTCAAATGGGAACTTAACTGAAGTATAAGAAGTTCTAGATTTGCATGTCACTATGCCATGAATAATTTCATTTACTAAGATTTTCACACCAAAACTAGAAGGGAAAAAATAAAAAAAAATAAAATAAAAAAAAGAAGTAAGGTGCGCTTCTTACTTTAATTGAGTTGTCTGCTGATGAACTCATCAAGACAGGTTCATTTGCAAAGAAGTGTAAAGAAAGTATCGAATTATCATGAGCATCTCTAATGACTGATTGAAGCCTTCTTTTCTCAAGATTCCATATGCTTATAACACCAGATGAGCTTCCAGAAGATAAAAGTGGCTGTCCATCTAACAAAATAGGACCTTATTAGCATGCATCCATACAAGCCTCGAGGATATTGCTAATTTCTAAATGCTACTTGAGTATGTATTTTCTAAAATGAGATTATGCCTTGTGAACGTAGTTCACTAATCATTATCAAAAATTGCCTCTGCAACTTCAGCAACTGATTTATTTATTAAATATTTTAAAATAATTAAAGAAAATAATAGGAATAAAGATGAAATTGAGGGCCTAATCTGGTAAGAACACCAAGCTGTTTATTTAGAAATGGTAATAGTTACTTAAACAGATCAATATTGGACATTCTTCTGATTGTGGTTCATAAGACGTACCATGACACTTTGAATTGGAGAAACAACCTGATTTTTTTTTAAAGAAAACCAACGCAATCTTCTAGGCACACATCCATATTTGATACTAACATTAACATTCAAGTGCATACTTTAGCCTATAAGATGTACAAATGATTAAAGTGTGGCTTATAATTGTTCTTAGCAAATGCAACAGGGCTTCAGGAGGCACAAGTATTGCAAGATCTAGCAGTAGAAATATTAAATATATTATGACAGCTATGCTGCACAGTTGTGAGTATATACAGGCTCAAATAAATTAATTACCTGTACTGAAACACAAGGCAGTCACTGCACCCCTAGTAGAATGAGAAAAGGTAACCAACTCTTCATCAAAACGAATATTATGCACATGAATCCTCCCATCGGCACAACCAACCGCGATAACATCTAAAGCAGGCGAAGACACACAACTAGTAATAGGAGAATTCCATCCCTTGAATTCATAAAGCTTTTTCTTAGTACTGATATTCCAAAGCTGCAAAGAACCCTCTTGACTGCCGAGAACAATCTGCTTATATTACGTGATTATGAGAAACTGTATAGATAGAAACTTACAAATAACAATATCAGGAACAGTAAGACAATGTTACCTTGTTTAGATATGTATCTGGATGCATTAAGCAGGTGGGTGTAAATTTATCATCAAGCACGATGTGCCCAACTGGAGCAAGATTCTCTTCAATGCCTTTAAAAGCCCAAATGAACATACTACCATCAACATCTGCGCTTAACATATTATCTCCAAACAGCAACAATAAATTAACTTTAGCGCTATGTCTACTCCAAGTAGCAACCTGGCAAAGGCACACACTTTAAAAACAAATAATAATGTTTTTTTTATTAATTTAATTTTCTATTTGGTTTTGGTTTTTCAAACTAGATTACCTGTTGAGCGCGCTTAAACACGGAAATGTGGTTTCCATAGGCAGCGAAGGTGAAATCGCGATAGGAAGCGAGAGCACGAATTTTCTTAGGAAGCTGAGGACTGACAAGAACCAAGGTCAGTTTGGCGCAATTATAAACTTGAAAAGCTTTACCTACACTAACAGTAACGAAAGTTTCTGTGCCCAATCGCTGAACGGAGAATGGCACACTGCTTGTTATGTAGCCGATGGCTCTGTAAGGTTCGAATATCCCCATGTAACCAACAGGAACCCAATCGAATTGAGCAAAGAGCTGACAAGTAAGGTGTGTGATTTTGCTAGGTTGATCCTTGCTTCTGCAGCAACAATGTGAAGGAAGAAGAGAGTTATAGTTTTGCAGTAATTTTAATAAATGAGAAAAGAGAGGTGCGATAGCTAAAGAGAGGCACGTTTAGGCGGTGGTGGTGGAGGGATGGCGGATTGGAGAAGAGGCTGGGGTTTTAGGCAGTAGAGAAACCAGAGAGAAGGGTTTTGAGCGTAGGATCAGTTGTTTTACACTTCGTTTCGTTTAGTACGGTACACGAGGGGTTAATTAATTAGGGCAAGGTAAATTTGAGGTAAGCTAAATTTTTTTTTTTTTTTCTCTTGTTTAAACGATGTTTAAGAAGTAAAGAGCACGCGCTTGCAACTATTGGGACAAAAATTTTAATAGGGCGTTTTAAAAAAATATTTATCAAATTAAGGTTAGTTAAAATTTATTTTTTAATATAGGGTATTTTTTTCAATGCCGCAACTGTGAGCTGCGGCATTGAAAGGGCAGCACCTGCTGTTCTGACGCAGGGCAGCAGGTGTTGCCCTGTTTATTTTTTTAAAAAAAAAAAAATCAAATGCAATGCTGCGGCATTTGATTTTGGTTTGAGCTGCTCGGCCTTTTGTTATTTTTAATTTTTTTATAAAATTTATTTTAATAAATAATTAAATATAATATATAATTATGTAAAATAATTAAATATGTATTTTTTTATATAATTACAATTAAATAAGTATTTATTTTTATATAAATTAATTTAATTTTATTTAGATACTGCATAATTTTATTTAGGAGTGAGCTATGGTCGGTTCGGTTAAATAACCGAAAATCGAACTATTAGTATTTAGATAAATCGAACCAAAACGAAGTTATATAATAACCGAATTTAAATCGAATCGATATTTTCGGTCACTTTGGTTCAATTAACGCAAAAACGGAAATTTTAAAATTATAATTAAAAAAATTTTCAAAAAATTATAAAAATTTACAAATCATAAAATAAAAATTAAAAAATTCAAATTAAAAAATATACATATATTTAATTTTTAAGCATTAAAAATTAAAGTAGATAGATGTGTTATTTTATAATGATTAATATATGTTATTTTTTTCAATTTTTATAAAAATTAAGTTTATTTTATATTTTTGTAAAAATTAAGTGAAGAAATATTAATTTTTTTTTCTAATTTAAATCATTAAGTAGCCAATGGCGATTAAGATTTCTGTCAAAAAGATGCAATTTGAAGTTTCTCTTTCTCATAAATAATATATGATTTAACTCTTTTTTTTTTAAAAAAAAAAGAAAAAAGCTAGATTAGGTTATGCATTTAAAACTTCTTAATAACAAAATGTATGTATTCTTCATTTTTTTTTCAAGTTAATAGGTTGTATATATTCAAAAAAATATTAATAAATAAGCATTAAAAATAAAATACTACAATAATAATTTGTTTTTAAAAAAAAAATATACATACAAAATAATTCTTTGTAATCTTATAAATTTACTCATAAACACTTGTTTTTTTTTAAAAAACTTGTAAATTACAATTATATGTTTCTTCAAATAGATTTTTACACATCAATATAGTTTATTCTAATCGATTGTTAATATGTTTTCGGATTCAACTATCCGATCTAAAACTTAGTGAGTTCTTTATTGAATTTGATACTTTATAGGCTTCTACCAGCATTGGAACACATCTATCTACTTTAATTTTTAATGCTTAAAAATTAAATATATGTATATTTTTTAATTTGAATTTTTTATTTTTATTTTATGATTTGTAAACTTTTATAATTTTTTGAAAATTTTTTTAATTATAATTTTAAAATTTCAGTTTTTGCGTTAATTGAACCAAAGTGACCGAAAATATCGGTTCGATTTAAATTCGGTTATTATATAATTTCACTTCGGTTCGATTTATCTAAATACTAATAGTTCGGTTTTCGGTTATTTAACCGAACCGACCATAGCTCACTTCTAAATAAAATTATGCAGTGTCTAAATAAAATAAAATTAATTTATATAAAAATAAATACTTATTTAACTGTAATTATATAAAAAAATACATATTTAATTATTTTACATAATTATATATTATATATAATTATTTATTAAAGTAAATTTTATAAAAAAATTAAAATAGCAAAAAGCTGCTCTTGGCCTTTTGAAATCAAAATCAAATGCCGCAGCACAATGCTGCGGCATTTGATTTTTTTAAAAAAATAAAAAATAAACAGGGCAGCACCTGCTACCCTGCGTCAGAGCAGCAGGTGCTGCCCTTTTTGAAAAAAAAAAAACCCTATATCAAGAAATAATTTTTAACTAAACCTAATTTGGTAAATATTTTTTTAAAACACCCTATTAAAATCTTTGTCCCCAACTATTGGCATACAAATCACTCCATCAGCAATAAAATTATTTTTATTTTTATTTTTATTTTACATATCTTTTATGGAGTGACCATTCGGTACTCCCAAGAATCTACGTGGGATTCTCGACGCATGTTTTTCTCTCCATTCAGATTTATGATCCTTTTAATGGAAACCAGAACATCCGGTTTAGGAGTGAGCAAAAAAACCGATTGACTCGGTTAACCGGAAAAAAAAAAATTCGAAACCGAACCGATGGATTGGTTAACCAATTGTAATGGACTGGTTAATTGTTAGTGTTTTGAAAAAACCGATATTAATGGACTGGTTAATGGTTTTTGACTCATGTGACTGGTTAACCGAACCGAAACCGAATTTTTAGTTAATTTATTTATTTTTTAATAATTTATAACAATTTATCCTAATTAAAAGTAATCAAGTATTTTTTTTATTATACTAATTATTTTAAAGTTTTTAACTTTTTTTAATTGGCTATTGGTAAGTATAATAATTTATCTAATTAAAAGTAATTATGAACCGGTTAATATATTTACTTATTAAATATTAATTTTTAAAAACAAATTTGCTTATATCCACCAAATATTTTTATTTTAACAACAATAATGTTATATTATAGTGAAAAAAATTTAATTTTTAAGTATTTTGAATATTTTAATTTTATTTATGAATATATTTATAATTATAGTGGTTAACCGAAAAATATTGGGTAACCGATTCAAAAATTCGAAACCGATAGACTGGTTAACCGATGGTAATGGACTGGTTAATGGACTGTAATTTCAAAAAACCGATATTAATGGACTGAGCCTAATGGACTGGTTAACCGACTATACTCGCCCCTAATCCGGTTAAATGGGTAAATTTATACACAAGGCAGTTTTGGGCTGAGTTGCTCTAATTGCTTTTGGTAAATTAATCACTTGCTTAAAAAAATGCTTTAATAAACTAAAATTATGAAAATAATAAAAAATAATAGAAAAAAAATCAAATCAACCCTTTAAGAGTGAGTGTTCAATTTAGAATAATTATTTAAGATAATGTTTATTGGTTTAATTTAATTAGAAATAAACTAAACCTAGTTAAACTAATTAAAATGATTATTGGTGCTGCTGTTATTGTTATAAAAAGTTATTGAAAATCCTCATGTAATTTATTACTCTCCCCCTCCTATAAATATATGCTCATTTTACATTTCAATTTGTCTCGCGATATATATTTAACATGTAATTTGATATACTCCTATTTTGATTTTTTTTATTTCTTTTTCAATTTTAAATATTCATATCCAGTATGTTCTAACGGATATGGTTTCAATACGAGCTTATATTTTGTGTTTATATATATATATATATATATATATATATATATATAGTTTGATATACTTTTTTGGATTATGTAGTAATAATGAAATGGTAAAATTATATTTTTATTTTGAAAAAACACACTATGAGATTCTTAAACTTTAACATTTTTTTACATTAAATTCATACTTTAAAAAGTTTAACATTATATTTCTATATTTTTAAATCATTCACATTAAATTCAATTTAAACTGAATTGATGAAATTAAAATGAACGGTATATTTAGGACTGTCCAAATAATCGGTTCGATTTGATTTTAGATCGAACCGAACAGATCAAAAATCGAATTTTTTAAAATAAAAGAACCGAACCATAAACCGAATTATTTAGGACTGAAACCGAATAGACCGAATTAATTTAAGTCGATTCGGTTTAATCAATTCATACTAAATGACAAATCTTACTCTTTTTATTAATTATTTTTATATTTTCTCACATTCATCTTCCTTAACCTCACGCTATCTCCACCGTAGCCTACCCATCCAAGCTTCTCCATCTGAAAATCCAACACTCTCACCTCCAAAATCACTCACAAAACACCACAACCATCATGCCTTGCTTAAAGAAAACTTGCTTGCAGCCCCCAGTGCGCAAATCAGTGGCGGATTAAGAGCCACGCCACCACCTGAGGCAACCGCTGGTGAGATCTCGGCCATCCAGTCGACGGCCATGATAAAAGTGTTTATCGTCTGTCTCTTTCTCCCTATAAACAACCATCACTACTCCTATTCCCATTTCTTTCCCTTATATATTTTATTTCTTCAAAATTATAATTCTTCTTTCTTTTGCCCCTTTCCGAGAAAAGCAAAACAATTTAACTTGCTAATTCTTTAATTATGTATACTTCTATATCAAAATTAGAAGAAACAAAGAAAAAGCTGAAATGTTTTTAGAGTCTAATTGCATCAAATATCAAAGTAGAGGGATTGAACCTTTTAGATTTTCTGCAATCTTTATTTTGCCAATACACCCGTTTTGTTAATCTGTTGTGTTAATTGGATTTTAGTGGTAATTAGGGTTCTAGGGCCATTCTAATTGATTTGTGTGGGAAGTTGTGGCCATTGTGATTGAAGATTGAGATTTAGAATAGGGCTTGAAGAATGTGGATTTAAGGTGGTGTTTGGATGGTGAGAATACGAGAAAGAGTCATCCAATATATATATATATATATATATATATATATATATATATATATATATATATATATATATATATATGGAATTTGGCTAATTCCAAAAGCTTCTTTGATTTTATTTCGGACTCTTTCTCCTAAAAGGGTAGGAAGGCCAGCAAGGAATTTTTCTTTCCAAAATGGTTGATTGGAATCTTCCCTAAGCATTACCCTAGTTAAGAAAGTGTTTTTGTAAATTTGAAAATCAGAAAGCTTTTTGCACCTGAGGTTTGAAAGTAATTCTGCGTTTTTATCTTTTAAATGAGAAGGGTCACCTATGAAGTGTAGACTAATCGTATGGATTAAGGTTGCTACAGCATCAGGTATGGGGTTTCCTATCTCATCGAGAATGGGAGTTCCATCCTCTAAAGTTTGGATTGCATGTGTTTTAACAAATTCGGTTGGTTCGGTTCTTTCGATTTTTTTATTTTAAGAATCGAACTGAAATATCCGAAAATTAATATCGGTTTAAAATCGAAAGAACCGAAAATTCAAAGAATCGAACCAAATAGATCAAAATTCATATGGTTCGGTTTTCGGTTCCGGTTCCAGTTTGGTTATGCACAGTCCTAGGTATATTAATCACGTGTAAGGTCAACTTAAAATAAATATAGAAACTATCAAAACAGATACACGTAAACTTACTTGTGTTGCCGTTTAGCAGGGCATAGTTTTCTAATAATTTAACAAACCAATGGTTGCCAATCGAAGTGGTAAAAAATACGAATTCCCTAAGTGTATTCAATTTTTGCCTGCTCATGGAATGTACGCTGTTAAAATAGTATATTCCAATTATGGATTCAATCATGCCCAATTTTAAATTAATCAATTCCATAAATTTAAAAAAATCGAACGAATATCAAATGTTATAGATAAAAAAAGAAAAATAATTTAATTTCTTTGGCTTACTTATAATATTAGCCATTTCCCAATAATTAATTGAGGGGAGTAAACAAGTAAATGAAATGCATCTCCAAATAAAAATATCATACGTCTCCCCTCCAACTTATCTTATAAGCCATACAGTCTAATGTAAGGATTCAAATAGTAGTTGAATTTCATATTTTAATTCGTTTAGGACTTTTGTCAAACAGTTAGGTGAAATAATATATAGCTAACCCAAAGAAAAGTAATTAACCTAAATTCACTTCACATCAAGGGTGCGTTGCGTAACGACAAGATCAATATAGATTGACAATTAACAATAAATTATCTTTATTTTTTTGGTTCGTATAGCTCTATTTAGAACTTGAAGTGATTGGACCTGCAACTTTAAACTACTTGATCAAGGAATTATACCCATGGATCCAATCCCTCACAAGCTTCACTTCCATAAATTCAATCCACCATTCTTATCAGCCAAAAGTTTTCCTCTTCTGTCAAGGCTAATTTCTCTTTTCCTTTCTCTCTTCTTTTATTCCCAAACCAAAAGCTTCTGCATTCTAACACACAAATTCTTGCTAATAATTTTTGCAGACAGATAGAAAGGATGTAAGTGTGGCTCTCACAGTAATTTCATCAAATTTATCAGCTACAACTTTCCTAGCTTCACTTCCCTTAACAATCAGCTCTCTAATTGGAGCATGGGTTGGCAATCCAGGCAACAATGTCTTCAAAAGTGATATAATCTATGGAGACACAAAGCCAACAATAATTTCCATCAAGTACATAAACTTAATATTTTCCTATAGTTGGCACTGATATTGAGTTGCAACTGAAACTCCACCGGAAGCTTCTACCGAAGCTACACCGGAAAAGTTTGCCAGGATACATGGACGTCCACATGCTCCCCCTGCCACTATAAACCACCTTATCCCATTAACGCGCTTCCACTCGCCAATATTCATCCACCCCCACCATTTTTCTCTCTTTGCTTGCAAAAATATTTGAATATGTAGGTTGTGTTCGGGATGATTTTATTTTTGATTTTTGATTTTTTTTCTTAAAATAAAATAAAAATATGTTAGTATAAATTTTGGTTTTAAGTTTTTGTTAAAAAAGACAAAATATGTTTTAAGTTTAAAAAAACAATAACTCTTAAACTGCAAATGGTGATTTTTAGAGTTTTGTTTATAGGAGGCAGAGCTGCAAGGAAGCAACTGGCCACAAAGGCGGCGAGGAAGTCAGCTCTGGCAACCGGGGGAGTAAAGAAGCCACACAGATTCAGGCTAGAGACAGTGGCCCTGAGAGAAATCAGGAAGTATTAGAAGAGTGTAGTGCTGTCGATTAGGAAGCTTCCATTCCAAAGATTGGTGAGCAACATTGCTCAAGATTTCAAGACGGATCTTGTTAGATATTAGAACAAATACTATATTTAGGAACTTGCTGAAATCTTATTTTAGTGAATGGGAAAGGCACCTGCTTATATAGCAGAATTTGAATTTTAAATGCAGAAAACTCTGCTACATAACAAAATAATCTAAACTGATATTTGACTACTTCTTTGCTTAAGAATAGGAAAAACATGAACTTATTCCTAAAGACTGGGACCTAAACAGCTTCAAAAAGTCACAACATTTAACGCTCCTTCTTAACTTTGGAGCTGCACACACCAAGCTTTTGTCTTAAGGACTCAAATCTTGCTTTGGACAAAGACTTTGTTAAAATATCAGCATATTGGACTTCTGTTCTGCAATGGACCAGCTGTACTTCTCCTTCCTTTTGAACATCTCGAAGAAAGTAGAACTTTTTCTTGAAGTGCTTTGTTTTACCATGGAATACCGCTTTGTTAGCTATTGATATTGTAGCTTGGTTGTCAACAAATATCTGTGCACTTTTTTCTTGCTTCAGATGCAAGTCTGTAAGAAGTTTTCTGATCCAGAGTGCTTGGTTCGCAGCAGCAGTAGCTGCTACATATTCTGCTTCAGCTGTAGATTGAGCAACGATTTTTTGTTTCTTTGATCCCCAAGAAAAGATTCCAGAATCAAGAGTAAAACAGTAACCTGAGGTGCTACGCATATCATCAGCACATCCAGAATAACCATGGAGACAGAAATTTTCCACTTGACAAAACTTTATCCCATAATCAATCGTCCCTTTCACAAATCTGAGAATTCTTTTTGCTGCTTGAAAATGAATTTCACTAGCACAATGTACGTACCTTGATAGCAAACTTACAACATACATGATGTCTGGCCTAGTTGCAGTCAAGTACATCAAGCAACCAATTAAGTTTCTGTAAAGTTTTTCATCAACTTTTTCAGCTCCATCTTCTTTGCAAAATTTCTCCTTTTGATTCATTGGAGTTGAAGTCGGCTTGCATGCATCCATTTGAAACTTATTCAAGACTTCTTTTGCATATTTTTGTTGGCATACAAAAATATCATTTTTCTTTTGCTGCACCTGCATACCAAGAAAAAATGTTATCTCGCCATGATCTATTATTTCAAAGACCTCTTTCTTCTCTTCTTTGAACTTGTTAATCAGCTCCAATCTACTTCCTGTTACAAGCAAGTCATCAACATAAAGAGAAACCACAAGTATTTCATCTCTGTTCTTCTTGATATACAAAGTAAATTCACTTGGGCATTTTTCAAAACCCAAGTTCAGCAAGTATGCATCAATTCTGCTGTACCAAGATCTTGGCGCTTACTTTAAGCCATACAAGGCCTTCTTTAAGCAGTACACCTTCTCTTCTTCTCCTTGAACAACAAAACCTTGTGGCTGTTCTACAAATATTTCTTCCTCTAAGTACCCATTCAAAAATGCTAACTTGACATCCATTTGATGTACAAGCCAACCTTTTGAGCAGCAAGAGCCAACAACATTTGCACGGTATCCATCTTAGCAACCGGAGCAAAAGTTTTTGAAAAATCTACACCAAACATTTGAGCATAACCTTTGACAACCAACCTCGCCTTATACTTGTTTACAGAACCATCAGGATTGAGTTTGGTTCTATAAACCCATTTCACTCCTATAGCATTCTTGTGATTTGGCCTGTTCACCAATTCCCACGTTTGATTCTTTTCAATCATGTTCAGCTCTTCCTTCATTACAACTATCCATTTTTTATTAGCAGCAGCTTCTTCATAACCTGCAGGCTCCATTATAGCAACATTACACCTTTGATAGATATTAGAAAGCGATCGAGTTCCTCTAACGAGTTCATCATCTACGTCATCATTTTCCTCATGAAACTCAATCTTTTTGTCAGCATCCCAGGTCCAGCTATCTGACTCATGGAATTGGAAGTCTCTACTGATTATAACTTTGTTGCTTTCTGTCAAATAAATTCTATAGGCCTTTGAGGCTGAGCTATAGCCTACAAAAACTCCAGGCTCTGCTTTTTTGTCCAATTTGTCTCTCTTAACCTGATGAATGTAAGAAAAACACAAGCAACCAAAAATTTTTAGATTGACAAATTCTGGTTTGTAGCCATACCGAGCTTCAAATGGAGTTCTTTTATTCAAAGCCTTTGTTAGGAGTCGGTTCAGTAGATAAACCGCTATGTTTACTGCCTCAACCCAAAACTTCTTTGGTAGCCCTTTATCATGAAGTAAGCACCTTGTCATCTCCATAATTGTTCTATTTTTTTCTCTCTACCACGCCGTTTTGTTGCGGAGTGTAAGGTACGGTAAACTGATGTTTAATGCCTGCATCTTGACAGAATTTGTTAAATTTTTCAGAAGTATATTCAGCTCCGTTATCAGATCTGATCACCTGCATCTTGCAACCACTTTGAGTTTCCACAAAAGCTTTAAACTTCCAAAAAATGTCAGCAACTTCAGATTTGAGCTTCATAAAATAAACCCAGCAAAGTTTTATGTGATCATCAATGAAAGCAATGTAGTACTTACTGTCATTTAATGATGGTGTTCTGATGGGCCCTCCAATGTCAGTGTGTACTAGTTGCAATTTTCGAACAGCCCTCCAAGCTTTGTTTTGTGGGAAAGGAAGTCTTGTTTGTTTTCCGTATTGACAACTTCTACAGGAAGGTAACTCCTTCTCCAATTGAGGCAGTCCCTTTGCAAGGTTGTTTTTCTTCATGAAACATACATCGGCATGGTGAAAATGCCCTAACCTTTTATGCCAAAGCATCGCATTGCCATCTTCTTTGTATATAGCAGCTTGCTCTTCTTGCATTAAATCTAAGGCAAAGCACTTGTTTTTCATTTGAACTTTGAACAAGTCTTGGCCTTCTGCATCTTTGATTATGCAACTTTTGTCTTCAAACAATACCTTATATCCTTTTTCTAATAACTGAGGAACACTCAAAAGGTTTTGATCAATTTCAGGCACATATAAGACATCAAAAATGAATTTCAAACCTGCGTGATCTTCAATTGCCACTGGTCCTTTGCCTTCCACAGCGATATATACCCCATTTCCAATTCTGACTCTAGAAACAACAGTTTGGTGAATCTCTTTGAAGAGTTCACGATCGTAAGTCATGTGGTTTGTGCAACCGCTGTCTATGAGCCAGCTTTCGGTTGAGCTGCTAGTGGTGAAGCATGATGCCACAAAAATTTGCTCGCCATCTTGCGAATTTTGAGCAGCATTAGCTTCTCCTTATTGCAGTAGAGACTTACATATTTTTTCCATATGTCCTAACTGTCCACACTTGTTGCATTTTACATCCGGCCTCCACCAACACCTTTTTTATGGGTGATTGGTTTTTTTACAGTAAGGACAAGATGGAAAAACTTGAGTGTTACCCTTTTTATTTTCATCTATCGAACCTCCAGGCTGTTTGTTCTTATACTGCATCTTTTTCTTGGTTTTACCACCATTGTAACCCTATGATTTGGCTTGAAGAGAACCCTCTATTGTTCCTCCTTGTCTCATACGTCTCCTTTATTCCTGTGCCTGTAGAGCATTTAACAATTCTGCCAGCGTGATGCTCGATGGGTCCTTGATGTTTTCCAAAGATGCGATAATAGTCTTAAATTTTTCAGGAAGCATGACAAGAATTTTATGCACAATTTTAGAATCAGACAAGTCTGTGCCAAGAAGTCTTATGTTATTAACAATGCCGAGCAATCTATCAGAGTACTCCTTGATCCTCTCTGATTCTTTCATCTTTTCCAACTCAAATTCTCTGCACAAATTCAGTGCCTTCATGCCTCTAACCCTGTTGTCTCCTTCATACTCTTGCTTCAAGAAATCCTAGATCTCTTTAGCTATTTTCATTGTCATTACTCTATTAAAAATAGAGGTTGAGACTACTGCAAACAAACTAGCTCTGGCTTTAGATTTTCGCTGCTTTCTTTCCTTCTGATTTTTGATTTGCGCCATTGTTGGGTTGTTTGGTAAGTCTGGAATTCCGTATTCCTCCTCTACAGCTTCCCACACATCAATAGTGTCAAGATAGGCTTCCATTCTAATAGCCCATCCTTGATAATTTGTTCCATCAAATATCGGAGGAGCAGCTACAGTAAATGAAGTTTATGTATCCATTTTTCTAGTTATGGTTTTGGGTTTGTGGTTGAACGGTAAGTGTTTATGGGTTTTGGGTTTTGGGTTTTTTATGGTTATGGTTTTGTGTTTTGTGGTTGAATGGAAAGTGTTTATGGGTTTTGGGTTTTGTTTTTTTTATTATTTGATTTCATAGATCCCTTTAAGATATTGCTCTGATACCAATTTGTTGGATATTAGAACAATACTATATTTAGGAACTTGCTAAAATCTTATTTTATTGAATGGGAAAGGCACCTGCTTATATAGCAGGATTTTGAATTTTAAATGCAGAAAAATCTGCTACATAACAAAATAATCTAAACTAATATTTGACTACTTCTTTACTTAAGAATAGGAAAAACATGAACTGATTCCTAAAGACTGGGACCTAAACAGCTTCAAAAAGTCACAACATTTAACAGATATGAGATTATAGAGCAGCGCTGTTGCTACTCTTCAAGAGGCAACGGAAGTTTATTTGGTTAGATTGTTTGAGGATACCAATCTCTGAGCTGTTCATGCCAAGAAAGTCACTATTATGCCTAAGGATATCTAACTTGCTAGAAGGATAAGAGGCGAGAGGGCTTAGATTTTGCTATTCTAGTTCCAGAATTTTAGTGTTTATGTAGTTAATTAGGGTTTATAGATCTCTCATTTTCAAATGCTAAATCAAAATTTATGGATTGAGAAATGAGGTTTAAGTGATTTCTGGATTTATACAAACAGTTTTTGGAAAATAAATAACAAAAATTAAAAACAATTTTTGAATTTTAAAAAATTAAAAATGAAAACATACGATTTTACCGAATTCTTATAATTTTAATTCCTTGCAGAGAGAGATAAGCTACTGGTTGCAAATTTGACTGGCTAACCTCCAAAGTTAACATCTGGTTCGATATCTTCCTTTCCCATCGAACGGCTATGAATTGGGCATATCTTACCTTTCGATACTCTGACATATCAAAAGGCACCCCCTTATATATACTGTGTAAACTATTCTAAAGAAAAGTACGGTAAATAAAGATTATTTTCCTTCAATGGAAAAGCCAAAGGAAAATAAGGTTAAATTATTAAAAAGGAAAGATGGGCAAATTTATTTATAATTATGCAAAATAATATAAATTTATCTTTAAATTTTTTGATTAAAAATGTCTCTATCATTAATAAATTAGGTCACACTTATCCTTTTTGTAATAGAAATTCACATCAGTAGACATAAGTTTATTTGACAAATAAAAATTATCCACGTAAAATGCCACAGTAGAAAAATAATGACACGTGGCTGACACCTGGCATGAAGGTATAATAAAGAAAAAAAAATAATATACGAAATAATACAGATTTACTTTTAATTTTTTTTTCTTTAAAAATGTCCTTACTATTTATGATATTAGCATGTCATAAGGTAATTAACTTGTTTTTTTATGTATGTAATTTGTGTTGTTCATTTCATGTGCAATTATTTTGAACTATATTGTCGAGCTCTATTAGTGTTTATTGCATTACTAGGCTAAATAACATTTCAAAGACGTTGGTCCTAGTAGCAAATCAAGGAAAAGAGAATGAAAAAGGGGGAATGTCAATGAACATGATCCAACACAAGATTAAAGCCTAGAAGAACAAATTCAAACTCAGCAAAGTCAAACAAAGGATAAGCAGCCAATGGTAAATGATGTTTATGGTGTCTGACAATGGTAGAGATAAGACCATTAGCAGCGGATCCAAATTGCCGTCTCTCAACCCCACGTGATTGATGAAGTGGCATCTCTTTTTGTTGCAATTGAAAGAATGGGAGAGAGGCATCTACCATTAGATAGACGTCTCCCATTTGTCCAATGTCCAGTCCATTTGTGACAAGTGTCACTTATAAAAAAATAAAAATAATTGTAACTTTGCCATTTTATTAGCATTTGGGCAATGGATACATTTAATGATCCAATTTTTAACCGTTAAAATACTAGACGTTTGGCTTTTTTAAAAAAATATATATATAAATTCTATATAAATATCAATCAATATTCAATAAATTTTCACACAAATTTACATCTCTAAATTCTTCTAATTAGTCTCCATCTTCTTATTATTCAACTCAAAAAAAAGATCCCAATCAACTTAACCCTAACAATTTCGGGATTTATATTCAAAATTCGAAATCCAAATTGTCAAAATCCCCAAGCATCAAACTTTCAAACACCAAATCTTAATTTTTCATCCCTATTTTCCAATGATTTATCATCCATCCAATCAAAATTCATGTCTATTTCCCATCCCATTTCAAGTCGCGAACAAATTTATGGGTACGTACTCATCCCAATTTATGGGAGTCACGGGTTCAGTTACTCAATTTTTCAATGTCGGCCTAGACGATATTGACTTGAACAAGTACTATATTCAAGTTGAAGATGGTGGCCGCATTAATGTTAAATGGACATGGAATGAGGATTAGATGCTAATTAGTGGCTGGTTGAATGTTGGCAAAGATGTTGTTGTCAGCATCGATCAAAATTTTACTACATTTTAGAATTGAGTTTACGAGTAATGCAGACAAAGCAACTCAACTTTTATGCAGAAAAAATAAAACTCCTTAAAGCAACAATGGTATAAGATCATAGTCTCGAGTTTCCAAGGATTCCACTTGCTAGTGGAATGTCATCGGTCAAGTGGAATGAATAAAGATAACATAATGGATATGGCACATAAGCTATATTTAGAAAAACACAAGCATAAACTCAATATGGAGTTAGCCTAAAATATACTCCGACACCAAGCAAAATGGAGAAATCTTGAACCTATAGGCGTTAGTTCAAAGCGAACAATGACAAATGCTTTTGAAGGGGTACTTAACATCATCCAATCCATTAACAGATGGGGATGTGGATGTTAAATCTGTAGTTCATCCATAAGGCATAGAAGCAACTAAGAGAAAGAATAAAGCAAAATCAAAAGCGAAAGCCATTGCTCTGATCTCAACAATGTAGTGGAAACGATCACATCCACTTGCGTATGGAAAAAAGCTATGCTTTAGGAGTTCAAGAATCTAAAATAACTAGGAAAGAGGAAATCGAAACAAAAAATAAGGAAATTGCAATAAATAATAAAGAAATAGTTGTTAAACTCCTTAACAAAGAACGTCTACTATGTCTGCGACACAACTTGTCCTTCATGAGAAATTGATACCAAAAATTCTAGCAAATTACAGTTCAGTCAAATTGAACTTTTAAGAATTTGTCGGTGTAATTTTTATATATTAATTTAAATAAATAGTTTCATATTTTATAGTCGCTGGAATTATAATTGTTGTAAAATAGTTGTTGAAATTATAACCATTATAAAATAGCTGTTGGAATTATAATCATTATAAAATAGCTGTTGGAATTATATTCCTTCCTCTATATAAAAGACATGCATTCTCATATGCACTCACCAACATCCTCTCATCTCCATTGATTCACATTCAATCCTTTAAAAACGGCTGAAAATCCAGATCAACCCAATAATTTATGTAATGGCCCAAAATCTACCTGTGACGTGTGTCGAACCCACGTGTTTTCTAGAGGGCCCGCTTTTAGGATCCGATCGCGTCTAGATTTTAGGTAACATGAGATATTTTGGAATCCCTATCCCAATAGAACATTAGAAAAGTTTATCTAATTCCAAGAAACCTTTAGCCATTTTTTAAGTTATTTTGGAGTTGCCACCCAATTTACAAAAAATTGAAAAAATTCATCTAATCTCGAGGGTCTAAATCAGAGAAAGATTCGGAACTTCACTCTTATTAATGCCTTTCTTAATTATAAATGAGTTTTTAATAATTAATTTTTCAATCTCTCTTCTCACACGTCATGCAATTTAATTAAAACTCACATCAAGTATCGAGTAAAGAGGTAAAAAGCGATAAATAAATAAATAAAAATTACAAGATGAAAATCTCGGACAAAAATACAATCTCCCAAAAGAAAAAAATTAAATAGATAAAATCAATTAAATAAATAGCATATATAAATCGGGACATTTATTTGGAATAGAAACGTTGGTTCTTTCATACTCACTGAAAAATTGAAGAGTGTTTTTTGGATATTATTAAGAAAATGGAGATTAGTGATATCATTTTATGAAAATTAACTCTCATTTTGAAAGTGATATTTTATTAGCTAAAATTAGGATATTGGTCCCATTTTATTAGAAAAAATTTCAAATTTATTAATAAAAATATTTTTGTGATTTTTTTTTAATGTGCATGAAATAAATAATTTTATTAGAAAATAAATTACAAAATAAATGAAAAGCCAAATAAAGAAAAAATGATAAAAATACAAAATCAAAATAAATCTTCTGGATCCCCTCATTCGCGTGCAAGAGTACTCGGACAAGAAAAAATAAGTATTAAAATAAAAAAAATAGATACAAATAAAACTAATGTTATTAATTAAATAAAAAATCAGTTAAAAACACATAAAATAAAAAAAATGAATTAAAATCAACAGAATGAAATAAAGTGAATTATGAATGAAAAATAAATTAAATGACATAATAAAACAAATAAATTAGTAGATTAATAAATTAACACACATAATAATAATAATAATAATAATAATAATAATAATAATAATAATAATAATAATAATAATAATAATAAAAGATGAACAATCAAGTAAATAAATAGAATAAAAAAATCCAAAGTAAAAAATGCTACATAATGTTAAATTTATTACTAAAATCACATAAAACAAATAAATACATAATAGATCTAAAAATTTATATGGTGATTAATTGATTGTAAATAAGAAATAAAAATAAAAAAATGTAAAATCGATCCCAGAATATTTACTCTCAGAATTCGAATTCAATGGAAGGGAAAAAATTAATGATTTGCTTGTCAAAATCTGCAAAAATTAAATCAAAAATAAGAAAAATCTAAATTTTTTCTTTAGAAAAAAAATTACAAAAAAAATTGTTTAAAGAAAAATTATAGAAGAAAATTTGAATTTCAAGAATAAAAAATTATTATTTTTTATTTCAAGAATCAATTCGTCATTGAGAAAATTGAATCTCAAATTTTTTTAAATAAATTTTATTAAAGAAAAAGAAGAAAATAAAATAAGATGAAGAATATTTTTGAAGAAGAAAAGAAAAAATTGCAACAAAAAAATCTCATTTTTTCCTCTTTTTTTATTTTCTATTTATATGGCTTTAGAAAAAAAAAACCTAACTAATTTAGGAGAAGAAATTGTATTTAAATCAAATTTTTCCTTATTTAAATTTTAAAAATTTAAAAAAACCTTGAAAATCCCTAAAAAAAGAGGATTAAAAATTAAATTTTGCCCAAAAGCCCCGATTTTTGGCTGAAAATTGCTTTTTCGGCCGCCAATCTATTGACGTGCGTGCAAGCGAGGAGCGCTCACCCCAGTACTAGCGCTCTCCTTGCGCACGAGGGGCTCCTGCCCTCTCGCGCTGGCTGCTTAAGCTTTCGAAATTTTTTTTAAAGCAATTTTGACAAGAACACTATCATTTTCAACTTTCTTTTTTTTATTATTTTTAATATTTTTTTTTAAAAATCAATTTTGACTAGTAAACTATCACTCCCAACCTTTTTGCCTGTGAATAGGCGTTAATTTAATCACTAGGTAACCTTGTTCTGGCCTACCTCGGGACTCGATTTCTAAAGTTGCTCTCAATTTTGGAAAAAGTAATGCAGTGGTGCTTAGGTGAGTCAAAACTCAGAGAAAGAAAGAAAGAGACAGGTACCTGAGGCAGCTATCTTTCCAGACTGGAGGAGTCGATGTGGCTTATCATTAACACATCTGAGTCATTTTGAAAACTATCGTCGGTGTGGCTTATCATTAATGCCACTGAGTCGTTCTAAAGACTGCCGTTGGTGTGACTTATCATTAATGTCATTGAGTCGTTCTGAAAACTGCTGTCGGTGTGGTTTATCATTAATGCCACTGAGTCGTTCTGAAGACCGTCGTCGATGTGGCTTAGCATTAACACCACTAAATCATTCTGAAAACTGTCATCGATGTGGCTTATCATTAACGCCACTGAGTCGTTCTACAAACTCACATTGATTGAGTTGATGAAGAGCCATCTGGCATCACCTTCTTATTAAAAAGACCCATGTGCTTCTTAAGAGGACTTTGTGCTCGCATGGAGACTTTAAAAATTTATGCTCACTGAGAGGCTTAGATGCTCACTGAGAGGTTTAAATGCTCACAGAGAGACTTAGATTTTGAGTCTCCTGAGAGAAAATTAGATTTGAGTCTCTTCAAAGGAAATTAGATTTAAGCCTCCTCAGAGAAAATTAGATTTGAGCCTCATTGGAGGAAAATTAGATTTGAGCCTCATAAGAAGAAATTAGATTTGAGCCTCCTCAGAGGAAATTAGATTTGAGCCTCCTCAGAGGAAATTAGATTTGATGTTTTGATGCTTGCCTGTAGGCGGATAGATTTTAGAATTTTCAGTGTTTTTTAAGAGTATTTTGATTCTGAGATTTTTTTTAAATATATATATATATATATATATATATATATATATATATATATATATATATATATATATATATATATATATATATATATATATATTTACAACTGAGATATATATATATTTTTTAATTTTTCATGTGAATTTACACCTCAGGTGCATTCTGCATCTTAATGATTTTGGGTGGATCTTGAATTTGCATTTGGATGAATTTTACATTTTAAGTGTCTTTTCCAACCTTTACATTTTATGAAAGAGAAAATTACCTGATTGCCCCTGCCATGGTATGCATGAATAGGCTTGCTCTTTTAGATGTCCTCTTTAGCGCAGATCCGCGGGATTCCTTTTCCGTGGGGACTTTATCTTTATCTGATTGTCCAGTGTGAGTGAGTGCCGATGTTAAGTTAAAGTTGTCCCTTAGCCCACTTTTGCATGTGAGGTTTATTTAGACATTTCCTGCAAAGTTATATGCACAAGAACATATACAAGAGATTGTGTGTGCACGTGTGAAATATATGCACAAGGCTATATACAAGAAACACGTGCAAAGAATTAGGTATGTGAATTATATGTACACCACTGTATGTGTGTAGAATTATATGCATGTAAAACATGTGCAAAGAACTAAATGCATTACATGTGTGCAGGAATTGTGCTCACAGAATGTGTGCCTTATGTGCATGACATGTACACGTGGAATATGAACACGGACTGTGTGCAAAAATTGCATATGCGAGATACGTGTACGTGCAATGGAATATACATATGGAATGCGTGCAAAAATTACACATGCGAGATATATGCAAGGGATCACGCATATGAATGCATGTAGGGCATCGTGAAAGGTTATGCATGTATGAAGTTATGTACACAGGGATGATATGTATGCGTGAAAATAGTGCGAAGTATTGCGCAAGCATGCGTGAATGCGTATAGGGCACAATTTGTGCATGGAAGGGCATGCAAGGAAATGTGCACAGATGTGAGATGCACTAGAAAAGTTTTATGCGAATGTTTGCAAAAACTGTATGACACAAAATGCATGCAAGTACAGATAGACCATATGCTAGGTGGTTAAAAGGTTTGTTGAGGGTATGACTCGGCTGCTCGTCCTATCTGATGCCTCCGAAAATCTAGGAAAGTGTCATTTTGGCTTAAAAACTCTAACCTAAGATCTTTCCAAAGACTATGCCCCCTGGTAATCGAGGATGATCTTTTTGCCCCCACAAGACTCTGCTTTGCACCATCTACCTGAAGGAAAGTTATTTGAACACGTTCTCTTAAATGCTGCCTTATCGTTCCAAGCAATGATGATAATTTATTAAAGTTAGTGTGTCCCTTGTGAATTTTCACACTACCTTTTATTTGGGGGAAATGTGTCCTTTTCGGATTTTCACATACCTCTGTGCCTTATTTTTGCCTGGAATGGACCCAACCCATTCCAGCAGCTTTTTTTCTTTTTAGGACAAACTACCTGTTTTCAGGCTTTCACTCTGTCTTTTTGCCTAACTTTTACTTAGAGAGCCAGTTATGGTTTTCATCTCTAATGGCCTTTTTTTTAGAAGGGTAGGATTTGTCACGTGAAGTGTTATTATTACTGCCTTGAGACTTGCTCCAGTATATGTCCCTATGCATGCCACATGTTTCTCTTGACCAGTTTATCATATGCTCATGCTTAGCTTTTACTTTATTCAATCTCAAAGGTGACATCTTATGTGCATCCGATTCCTGTTATCAATCAACTCTCTCGGATTTTTTTGATTGAATATTTTCACTCAAACCCTTACTTTTTGCCTAGGGCGTCTTTTTTTGGTTTTCGCCCTAGCGGGGTGCCCAATTTTGGCATGGTTGCCTTTTTTTTTTCGGTTTTCAACCTGCAAGGCTTTTCTTTCTTTTTCTTATTTTTGTTTTTTTTTTGCCATGGAACCCTCTTCAGTCGGTTAGCATTGCTTGATTTCTTGAATCCTTTCTATTATTGTTGGCAAGAACAACATCCATTTCTATCAACTACTTTTCTAGCACAAAGGATCTTACTTTAGCTTGTGTAACCATGAGTATTTGATTTGAGTTATCTGTATGCTAGGTTACCTTCTTTCCAATAACAGTTCTTCATCTACTTCTAGAAGATTAAGCCAAACTTCTTTTTTGTAAATTGTACCAAGGTGATGAGCTCTCACTATAAGAGTTCACGTCTTACCCATTTTGGCTCCGGATGGTTAAAGGTCAGTTTTTTTTTTTTGTGGGCTTTGTGGTGACTATTCCAAATGGATGGGAAGAAAGGAATTATGAGACTTGGTTCTGACGAGTTGTATTGTACGGTTTTCTTTTTCTCTCTTTTCTCTTTTTTTTTTAAGGAGAAAAGAATGGTTAGGGTTGAGGTTTTATTTGCTGTCTTGTACAATGCTCTACTTGAGGTGTCAGCTTGTAACTCATCTTGTGATCTTTTCTTTATGGCATCTTCAAGAGATTTTGGCATTTCCAAGTAATCCAAGAATATTATGAAGTTATGATTGCACGTTACTTGAAATCTTCTCTTATCCTCCATCTGAATTGGCGAACTAATTGTCTCAGCTGTAACACCCCAAATCGGGCCTAGTCGGAATCGAAAAGCTAAGTCAGTTAAATGAAGGGTATTTCGGCAATTGGTGCTTGAGAAAGTTTGGTTAATTAGGACTAAAGTGCAAAGAAAATAATTAATTAATAAAATGGTAAATGAGGAGATTATCTAGTGTGTATGTATGTGTATGGTGTGTGTATAAATGTAGTCAAAGATATTTTGTGTGAGCCAATTAAAGGATGCTAAGTGGGCTAGTAATATGAGGACATTTGGGCCTATGGGAAGTAAACAAGTGGAGTAAGCAATTAAGAGGAGATAAGATTAAGGAAAGAGAGAGAGAGTGAGAAGGCAGATTACGTTTTGCTCTTCTCCTCCTCTTTCTTCTTTCTTTTCTTTTCCTTGGATCGTGTTCTTCTCGGTGGCTAGGCATGGGTTGATGTCTTGGTGGAGCTTAAGAGTCTTTTATGGAGGTATGTGTATGGTTTTGGGTGCTAGGGTTTCCTAAGAGAGATTATGTTTCCCTTCTTCTCCTTGTTTTATTTGAGTTAGGGTTTTTGGGTTAAGAGTAATTCTTGGGTTTTTGATTTGTGTAAGCTTTGGCTAACAAGAGGAAGTATAAAGGCAAGAAAAGGTTTGAGGATCAAGCTTGAAGAAGAGTGGTTTTTGCTTCAATAAGGTTTGGGAGCTATTTGAGTTATTTTATCCAAGCTTTTCAATTAATTTGCATGTATGCTTTGATTTGTTTAAATTCTGGAAAATAGATGATGAGTATTAGGTTGGAATGAATGTTTATTGTATGGGTTTTTAATTGTGAGGAAAGGATATGCATGATTATAGAATTAATAAACTGATTGTGAGAATTGGTTGAATGTACTGTCAAGTTTGTGATTTTCTACATTTTGAGGTTTCAATACGTGAATAGATTATATGATTGGAAGTAATTGTTGAAACCTTGTGCTTTATAGTGGTTAAGATATTTGGGAAGTTCTATTTTGAGGTAAGATTGGATTCAAGTTTGGTTTGAGTGAAAATGGTTTTGATTTGGATGTTTGGATTTTTCCTGTGTTTTGCTGAGAACTGAAGATCACGACGCTGTCGCGAGCGCGACAATGTCGCGAGTACGACAGAGACGTGAAATCCAGCTCTCGCGTGTTGAGGGCAAGTTCACAGATCGTGAACTGTGAAGAGAAGTGAGCAGTGCTCACGAGTGAGCAAGGCTCACGGCGTGAGCTTAGCTCACGTGGCGTGAGCAAGGCTCACGGCGTGAGCAAAGCTCACGCAACGTGAGAATTGCTCACGACGTGAGTGAAGCTCACGTGGCGTGAGGGATGCTCATGAGGCGTGAGCAAAGCTCACGCGACGTGAGCATCTTGGGCAGTGCTCACGCGTCGTGAGCAACCTTCACGTCGCGTGAAGGTTGCTCAGGACCCGTGTCTCGCGCGTTCTGTCGCGAGCGCGACAAAGTCGCGATCGCGACAGAACCTCCATTTTGCCCTGTTTTTCTCTTATGTGCTCTGTGTTCCGAAAATGAGTTTTAAATGTTTTTGTCATTGTTTTTCTTTCCCGTATGCTATGTGAACTTGGTTATATGCCTATTATTATACGGATTATGCTTAATAAATTATACGTTATAATTTGAAACATAACTTGGATTATTTTCTAAAGTGAGAGTAATGAAATGATAATATGTTCACACTTGCTTATGATATGAGTAGTAAGAGGAATTCCTGGTAATCTAATATCTGATTGAAGTTGTGTAATCTGGTTTATGAATACTAAGTAATGTAAAGTATAACGCATGCTGTATTTTGATATACAATTAATCTTTGAATAACTAATATCATGGGTAAAATTTCATGTTATTCTTGGTTGAATGCTCTTGGGTTATGGATATAATATTTAATGATGATGGTGATCTGCATTACATGCCGTGTTTAGAAAATGAAGAAATTATAAAAGTTAAGTTCATAATTGGTTACTCCCGAATAGGTTATATTGAAATATAAAATATGTCATGTCTATCTTTAGTCAGACCCTGCTCTTAGGATAACATGTTGTGCTTAGATGTATACTGTATAATTTCCTGATTAGGATTATGCGCTGTGAATTATTGGCATATTATAATTCTATCTTTAATTCTGATATGTCGTAGAATCTTGGATGTGTTAAAATGTGTCGGTTGAGTTATATTACACGCTTTATAATATGAATAGTATGGGGTAGGATTGATATTATGTACTTATGTATTTGGATATTAGACTCTAGATCATGCATAATGACATGTATATATATATATATATATATATGCAGTGTAAATAGACACATGATTTACATGATACATGAGGGTAGTGTGAACTTATTGATATGCCTATTTATACGCAGTATTGTGTATGATGAACTTTGTCGTGTGACTTGAACATGATTTGTATTAAGCATGACTGATATTATGAATTTCTTTATATGTCTACTATACTCTGGATTAAGTATGATGATATTTATATATTGTCTGATGTGACACATGATTTAAATGATGCATGACCTGCAAGAGTCAGTCTAGTGGATAGTTAGGCATGCCTAATAGAGTCTTTGTAGCTGCAGCGCCCTTTGAACGATTTGGACCCTGATCAGGTCCCACGACTGGTTCCTCGCGAACCCTTTGATATGAAATGTTTTTTTGAATGTGGAAAAAGATGATGTTGCTTTTCGAGTTGTACCTGTATGGTACATTATATTATATGTTCCCTCTGAGGTTTACCCGGTCAGAGATCGAGCTATATGTTCCCTCATGAGGTCTCCCCCTCAGTACTCGTTATCCACTATTATGAGTCAGCAGGTACTTTGATAGTTTGTTTTATTCTGTTTTGAAATAGCCATCAGAATGCGATATCTGAATGAGCAAGAATCAGTTTATGTGTATATGAATATGACTACGGGCTTCAGAAGGTAAATCTGTATTTAATAAACATGACTTTTCAGTTAACATGATTATCCGTACTTAGCATGTGATTTGTTATTAGTTTCTGAATGCTTTGAAATGATTCGATCGATGTATTTATGTATATGAGTTAAGCATGGTTTTATTGTGTTCAAGCATGTGAATCAGATCGGTTGTGAGGGTAAGTATATAAGATGTAATTGTACTTTCTGCATGGTTTTAATATAAATGTGAAGTGATGTGATTATGCCTTCCGTCTCCGTTATGGGAGTGTTTACAGCATGATATGCTATGTATTAGAGTTGTGCAGCAGAAGTGTGGTGTTTTGGATGATTTTCTTGGGCATGTGGCTCAGCATGATAACACTGGTGTCGTGTTTTGGGTTATGACTGTTTTGGCCCATTTCTGATATATGTATATGATTATGTGTGTGAGTTTACGAATGAATGCCTTTATTATGCAAGTCTGTTTAGATATGTGTTTTGAATATCCGCAATTGCCATTTGAATGTATTTTGCCTCGACGACCATTGTGAATGGCCGTCCATATTATTATGTTTGTTTTCCCCACTAAGCGTTATCGCTTAGCACGGGCTCTTTTCCCCGTGCAGGTGGCAGGTTTTCTTTTGTTCGAGTCGCGCATCTGCAGAGTCGGCCACATAGAAGCTAGAAGTTTTGTATCTTGTTCAGCTTTTGTAATTTAGAATTTTTGTATATCTGTGTTATATGTATAAGTAATAATATGTAAAGAGAACGATGTAATATTTCAGACTCCTATTGTATGATTGTAAAATTGAAGTATATGTGTATGTTTCGTTTAAAATATGCGCGTTTATGAATATGTATGTTCAGATTTTTGCTCCTTAAAAGTTTTAATTCTTTCATAATTATATACGCTTTGTATCGTTTCTGTTCGATAACACACCTACTCGTACGGCTTCCTACTCCCTTGCGGATGGGTTCGCCTACGTATGAGTTGGGGTGTTACATCAGCAAACTGGAATTACGTGTCCTAACGATGCCTTTGTCGATTCCAGGCCCAGACTAAGATTTTTTTTCTTTCAAATTTGTCTCACTTCAGGAGTCAGATTGGATGCAACCAAGATGTTTGTTCCTCGACATTAAATAAAGCAATGTTTATTGAATTAATGTCTCATGAGTCATGATTATGGCCATCAGGATGCAATAAAAATAAGACATTGCATACATAAGAAAAAGCCCATATTATTAACACGGTTGGAGAAACAAATACATTATTATAACATCAGTTCATGGACATATATGTGACATTATAAAAAAACAACTTATGTCTAATCTTTCTCTGCTATTGACTCAGATTGCTTGAAAATCTTCTAATGCCTCAGGCTCCCCTTCTCTGGATGGTGCCCCTAAGATTGGTGGTGTTGTGGCCTTGTAATTGCTCTATCTCTTTCTCTTCTTCCTTGGATCTATAATTTAATCAGTGTCAATCCATTTTTGTATGCACTCTCTCAGAGCACGACAATAATCTGTTTTATGCCCTGTGTACTGATGATATGCACAATTCCAATCCACTTTATGTCCTGGCCTTCCCTGGCTCATAGCTGGCTTGGCGGCAATGGTTGCAATTTCCCTCCCTTGGTGAAATGATCAAGATACCAAGATAATGGTTTACCTGAGTTGGAAATGCAATGCATAACTGTCTTAGTGACCAATGCTTCAGCCCTCTTGTCACCATTGTTCTCATTATTGTTGCTAGAGTCCCCTTTAAGCTTTGTATTGCCATGACTATAGTTGGCGACAATTGCCTTTTTGGCTAAATGCTCCCCTTTTGCCTCAATGGCTATATCTTTAAAGGATTCCCAATCTTTTAATCCATTCAACTTGAGTGCCTCCTTCAAATATGGGTTGACATTTATGATAAATAGCCTGATTTAATCTACAGTATCGAGTTTTCGCTTCATTTCCATGACCCTGTGTCTCCACTTGGCGAGATACTCATGAAAAGATTCTTCTGGCTTCTGACATAGCAGTTCTAAGTCTTTCAGGGTGACCTCTATCCTCGTACTGCAATCATATTGCTTAAGGAATTCCTCCGTCAGTAGGTCTCAATCCTCTTTGGACCTCCTATCCAGTCCAGGGTACCAATCGACTGCAGGCCATGTTAAGCTCATGCAGAAATATTCAATCTTCTGCTTTCTAATCAGAGTCGTACCCTTCATCACTAACGAGTACTGTTTTACATGTGCAGTCGGGTCTGAGGTACCATCGAATTTTGGCATGTCGGGAATCTTAAAATTATGCGGGACTAGATCTTCACCATCCGGCTCTTTATCCTCTGGGTTCATTCCCTTTCCCACAGTCAGCATTCGAGTCATCGCTTCAAAATTCTCTTCCGTTTTCCTCCACATTGCCTCTTTGCCATCATTTCCATCATTCGAGTCTCAAACTCCTCTAGCCTTCGACCCATTTCCTCAATAATTAGGGTACGGGTCTCCTCATTAGCCTCTTATGGTAAATGGGCCATTTCTGAAAATTATTCCAAATTTCTATTAATTGCACTTGAGTTTGATTCCAGTTGCTCTGTCAAAAAACCCTTTGATAAGGCAGCCGTCAGAACTCCTAAACCAAACTAGCCAAATGGTCTACGATGGCTGAAAAATTAAGGAGTTAGAATGATGTATGAATGACATGCTATGTACAATCGTGCTATACAATGAATGGTCTACAATGGTTGAAAAAACAAAAAGGCTAGAATGATTTATTCAATGCATGGGAAAAATTTATGCATAAGATAATTTGTACATTTGAAAATTATATGCACAGAATAGGATGTACACACACGAAGGAATTTTTCTTTCTTTTTTTCTCTTTTTATTCTTTTATTATTATTATTATTATTATTATTATTATTATTATTATTATTATTATTATTATTATTATTATTATTATTTTACGTGTATGAATGATACTAATGCATGACCATGCTACGCAGCATCCACAACTACATGCAAGCAGATAGATCATTCCAACCTTATTACTCCCACACACGAGGTCGTGAGGTCTCTTTCGTAGGTGGGCTTGATCTACGGGTTAATACGGAACCCAATGGACGTGTATGGTGCACGGTGAAAAACTGGCAGCATAACATCTCTTTATTTAAAAAGCATACATTTAGGTTTTGGCCTTTATGTATTTGAGTACTTCAATCAAATTAAGATAGGCTCACAGGGGCATTAAAGCCTTTGATAAAAGAACATTTAATTTGGTTGATTTTATTCAATATATAGTGGCCCATATAGCAAGCATAGTGTTACGGTAAATGTCACCTAAGGGAAGTATTTATTGCCGTTACATGAGCTTTAGTCAAAGGTGATGATACTTTAGGCCTATTCAAGCATGGTCCCTAACTCATCGCGAGCATAACGACCAATCGGGTCACCATTTGATATACCAAAAGGTACAAGGCTTGGATTGGTGATTATCTTTAACACTTTCTTACATTGAGTGAATGTAGAGTCGTGTTTCAAAAATGCACCGGGGTAAGAATAAGGACCATCTAGCATAATTCTAAGGCTCTAGCATGGATACAATGTAATTTTTTGAAAAGAGATAGAATTTTAATTTGTAAAAACTCAATTATATATATTAACCAAGACACTTTCGAAGCAAAGTTAAAGTCTCCAGTGAAGTAGCCACTGTGATGCGCGCCGAACTCTCGTGTTTCCCAGAGAACCTGCTGTGACACGGGCCGGGCCCCGCGTACCGCCCATGCGACTGCCCGCTCGAGGGCGATCAGGGCATTTGTGGGTCCGTTGGCAACTTGCAATGAATTGCGAGTGCATCTATTTTGGGCAACAAGGAGGTTTCATGGAGTCGCCACGCAATAGAACATTGGAAAAGTTTCTCTCGCCTCGGAGAGCCTAAGACAGCACTTATTATCCATTTTGGGCCAACCAAAGGGGTCTTGGAGGGTAAACCTCTCTCCCAAAGGAGCCTAGGATTAACGTCTAAGTCTCGTGACACAAGAGGTGTCTTGGAGGTCTTAGTTCCAACGAGTGATCGGATAGACCTCTAGCCTCTTTGAGCCCAAAGACCAGAGTTGGGTTCGAGACTTCTCATCTATTTCTATCTCGATCATTTTATGATTAAATTTTGAACTCATTAATTCGCTCTTTCTCCACACGATGCAATTTAATTAAAAGCGCATTTTATTCACGTATTAAAGCGATAGATAAATAAAGGAATATTAAATAAAAAAAAATTACAATAACACTAGGAGCAGAATACAACTCCCATTTATAAATGTGCAATACATACATAAGACGGGAGATTATTTATTTTGAGAACTTTGGTCCTCGCATGCATTTATTATAAAAATGATATTTTTATTGTGGAAATTTTTTCTCATTGGATGAAAAATAGGACATTGGGTTCTTTATTTTATGAAAAATCTCTCTTTATTAAATATAAAACATTCATCAATTTTTATATTTAGCGAGATACAAAAAGGTATATTCATGTACATAAAATAATTAATATATAAACAAATGAGTGAAATAACTAAGAAGGATAGAAAACTAAACCGGACGGAATCCTCCGAGCGTGGTAGATAGCCCCTCTGGCTCAGGACAGTCCGAGGAAATCATATATGCTCACAAAATGTTAATGGGCGTTAATATACAAAAGTGCAATATAAACAAAGCTTTAAGACTTGAGAGAGATAGAAAAAAGGAAAAACGGGGTTCAAAAATATGGAGACCAAACCCAGGGACGGCCACTGCCGAGTGACTGACGGGCGTCAGTCAAGGTGACCAACGTGTCCCGTCGCTCACTCGAGAGTGGGCGTCTGTGGGAGGGGTGACCGACGGGCGTCGGTGAAACTGATGACCCGTCGGTCACCTCTGTCTCTGAAAGAAATTATTTTTCCAAAGTAAAAACGGATTTTTACCACAAAAATGAGATGAAAACGATCAAAATAAAGAAAGATAAGAGCAAAAAAGCCGAAAAAAACAAGAATAAAGATGAAGTAATACGGATAGGAAGTCCGGAATATTTACCCTCAGATAATATTTTGGTTGGATTTTTGGTGTCGATTAGAGTCCCGCACGCTCCACGAGAAGACAAAATAAAAGATAAAAAATAAGGAAAATAGATTGTTTCCTTCTTGGTCCTTAAAAAAACTGAGTTTTGGAATCAAAACTTTAGGAAAACTAATTAGATTTAGCTCCTTTTAATGGTTTGATTCTTAAACTGAAAGAGATTTCTTAAGGTTTGTATTTGCTGGAGGAGAGAGAAAATAAGTGTTAATTTTGACAGAGTTTCCCCTTTAAAAATTTCTCCAACCCCTTTTTAGGTGGGAAATGAAAGCTTTTATAGGCCAAGGGTGATCGACGGGCGTCGATTCCACAGACGGGCGTCGATTTAATTCTACTGACACAAGGATTCAACCGACGGGCCTTCAATTCTCACCGACGGGCGTCGGAGAGGTTACGTGCCCCGGAAAATTAGGTTACGTGCCCCGGAAGATCAGTCCCTCCGACGGGCGTTGGAAAATCCCATAGGCTGTCTGTGACCCGAAGCGACGGTCTTGCCATTGACAGACGGGCAGACCGCCGATGGAGAAAATACATCTTTTTGACCCCAAAATTCCCCATTTCCTCCCTCTTTCCTACGAAGACTGAAAGAACACATTTCTCGTGAAGCAAGGGATCAAAACCTCCGAATCTCAATCTTTGTACGGACTCGGACGTTGATTCCTCATCGGGTAATCTCTGATCCAGATCGCCTCGGGACAGGGTGCTTACAGTTGCCCTCAATTTTGGGAAAAACTAGCGCACGAGTGCCTAGATGATCCAAAATTCAGAGAAAGGAACAACAAAAAAGGAAGAAAAGCGTACTTGTAGCGATTCTTACCTTCCGTGTCCCTCGTCAGGTAGACTTCGTCTCAGTCTGCTCAACGGGTGGAAACGTCCTTACCGGTCTCGTCTCGACCTACAAGGCGTTGGTGAGATGCAGCGTTCTCTAGCTATGACCTCGGTGGGGGGAGCAGTGTTCTCTAACTGCAACTTCGATTGGTGAGATGCGGTACTCTCTGACCACAATCTCAAGGTGAAGTTCCCTTGCTAACCCCCATCCGATCTGCAAGGTGCGTAGCACTCTCTGGCTGCCGCGTGAACTGTGAGATGCAGCACTCTCTGGCTACAGTCCCAAGGTGAAGTTCCCTTGCTAACCCCCATCCGATCTGCAAGGTGCGTAGCACTCTCTGGCTGCCGCGTGAACTGTGAGATGCAGCACTCTCTGGCTACAGTCTCAAGGTGAAGAGCAGTGTTCTCTAACTGCAACTTCGGTTGGTGAAGTTCCCTTGCTAACCCCCATCTGATCTGCAAGGTGCGTAGCACTCTCTGGCTGCCGCGTGAACTGTGAGATGTAGCACTCTCTGGCTACAATCCCGGTGTGAAGAGTAGTGTTCTCTAACTGCAACTTCGATTTGTGAAGTTCCCTTGCTAATCCCCATCCGATCTGCAAGGTGCGTAGCACTCTCTGGCTGCCGCGTGAACTATGAGATGTAGCACTCTCTGGCTACAATCTCGGTGTGAAGAGCAGTGTTCTCTAACTGCAACTTCGATTGGTGAAGTTCCCTTGCTAACCCCCATCCGATCTGCAAGGTGCGTAGCACTCTCTGGCTGCCGCGTGAACTGTGAGATGTAGCACTCTCTGGCTACAATCTCGGTGTGAAGAGCAGTGTTCTCTAAATGCAACTTCGATTGGTGAAGTTCCCTTGCTAACCCCCATCCGATCAGCAAGGTGCGTAGCACTCTCTGGCTGCCGCGTGAACTGTGAGAATATGAAGTTCGATCTGTCTGTCCTCAGATTGTGATTGATGTCCGTATTTGGACCGATGTTAAGCGATGTCCTTGTATGGAAAAGGATTTTGTTAATCCATATATGAGTTATTCCCTTTCAATATGCTCATAAATGATCTGGTTTTATTATTTATCATCCTTTTTGTCATCTCATTATCATTATGTTTATCATGTTTTGTGTCATTATATTTCTTTTTATCATTTTCTTCATCTTATGATCATTTTGAATAGGTATACATGGGTATAAGAGCATAAAATCATCTTTAGTGCGAATAAAGCATAAATAAAGATAGAAATAAACAAATAAATATACAAAGCTGGAAATAAAAGTTTTCCACTAATATCAACTTTTGTACAATGTATATACAATAGCGATAATAATGAACAAAATACAAAAAAAAAAGAAAAAGAATGTCATCTAAACTCCTTGAATGACTATGATGGCGGGTAGTCCGTGAGCTCCTCATCCGGGTCCTCATCATCCGAGAGGTGAATCGGCTCAGGCTGAGGTGGAGGGGGCTGAGTCGGAGGCGGATGCTGAGGCGCAGATGGTCCGGCCCCAGAAGCGTGAGTCTGTCTGAACCTAACCTGAGCGTAGCCGTCCAGGAAGGGCTGGGTACACGTCCTCATGAAGCTCAAGGTATCAGAAACCGTCCCCCCTAACTGCTTGAAGGCCTGGCTCATCTGGCTGGTCTGCTCACTGGCGGCCTTCCTCATCCACTCCAGTCTCTGCTCAGTGTGCTCCCTGAACTCTCTCATGGACTGGGACAGGGGAGGAATGATCCCCTCTATCGCCTGGACCCGAGACCTAAGAGAATCAAGTGACTCATCAATCATCTGCAAAGTCACATCCATCCTCTGAGATGCCTGGTCCTGGGACGTCCTCAGATCCTGACCAAGCTGCTCTCTAAGCTCTCTCTGTCCCTGCACAACCTGCTCCACAAGCCTAGCCTGCTCGTCCCTAATGCTCTCCACAAGCCGGGCCTGCTCCTACACCATGTGGTCAATGAGCTCGACCTGCTCCTGGGTCAGACGCTCAACGACTCTGGACTGCTCCTAGATAGCAACCTGCTGTCTGTCTAGTCTCTCATGGGTAGCCCTGTCCCTCTCTTCTAATCAACGCTCAAACGCTGTGAATATGGAGGTCAGGAGCTGTGGGATGTCTGGCTACAGCTGCGGTGGCTCCTGAGTCGGCTCTGATGGCTGAGCTGCAGAAGTGGACGCCCCCGGGTCACTCCCAAAGTAAGGATGAAACCTCTCGGAGGGCCTAAGGGTGGACCAATGTACTCCGGTGCTCGGTGAGGGAAAAGGAGTCGGTGACCTGGACGCCGGTGGGGTGCCAAAAAGCTCGTCCATGGTGAATTCCGTGTTGAAATTCGGCAGAGTCCTGGGCTGCTCCTGCTGTGGTGACGGTGGCGCGGTCTAAGGCTGAGGTGGTGTCTGGTGCTGCGGGGACTGTGGAGGCTGAGGTGGTGGCTGCTGCTGCTGCTGCTCCTGCTCTGGCTCTGGTCCTAAAGGCGAAAGAGCAAAAGCCCGCCTAGTCTCATGGATGGTGAGCAGTCAGAAGGCCTCAGGTTGCCCCGGCAGCGGCAAGATCATGCCCATCTGGACAGTAGCTGCCGCGTCAACATAGATCCCCTTGTCCAAGGGTCCTCTGAGCCTATCTGGGGGGACTCCTAAGCCCAAAAGCAACCTGGTGACAACCCCTCCAACTATCACCACTGGGGCTAACCCCCTGCCGACTCTAACCATGTTAGCTAAGATCTCATGGCTAACATTGAGGCGCTGGCCTGCCACCATAGCCCAGAGGCTCCAGATCTCTGCCGCGTTAAACAACCCTGGATTACCAGCCCGACTGAGGTATGAGCTGGAAAGCACTCTGTGCAGGTACCGGAGTGCCTAAGAGACCAGTACGGTACTCTTCGCTGTATCGTGATCATACAGCACTCCTGGCAAAGCAATAGCCGCCCAATGGGCGCGCCTCACCGCTCTCTGCGAGACTATAACTCCATCACCTGTCGGAAATCCCATCGCCTCCGCGAACCGACGCCTCGTGATACTAAAATGCTGGTCGTCAAACCAAAACTGCACTACGCCCGGCTCGGTGTCCGATCTTTGATACCCTCCATAGTGTAGAGTGGCTAACACCTGCCGTGTAGCCTCGGGGAATGTCTGAAACGTGGGAGTTAGAAAATCCATCCATCCAGCACCCTCTATAAATGGGTCTACCTCGGCGGTCATCCCTAGGGCCTCTAGGAATGGCCTAGATATAAAACGGCTAGCCCGGAACTCGACCTGGGCCAGCGCCCTGTATCTCTGGGTGGACTCATCATCCATCCAGGCCGGGACCTCTCCCTCTGGCCGGGCCTGGGAAACTCGTCATCTCGGAGGCATCCTGCAAAAGAAAAGATTATATAAATTAAATTAATTTAATGGAGCGGGCATTAATAGGCCCAATTTCCAAAACAAAAAGCACATTGGACCTCATCCGGGCGATAGCGGCCCAGGTATGAGGAGAGAAAGATACAGAATTGAAAATGAAAATAAATAAAAAAAATCGAGCAGCACCCCGGCAGGGATGTGCCCAACCTCCTGCATGGAAAAAACACAAAACGGGCCTCAGGCCCTAACAAAACAATTATATATATATATATTCATTAAAAATTTGGGTAGCACCCCGGTAAGGGCGTGCCCCACCTCCTGCACAAAAGGGACAGGCCTCAGGCCCCAACAAAACAGTACATATATACCATACTTATATACATTTGCTAGCATGCATTAGGAATTCTTATTTCTGAGGGAACATGTTTTATAGGCAAAATCATGCAAAGGTTCGACTAATTAGCATGCCAAAATTATATAAAAATTAGCAGCATTTACCCTTTATTTCTAAGGCAGACTAAAACAATCTACTCATTCTAAAAGCAAAAAGAAGAAGAAGAAAAGGAAATAAATTAAAATTAAAAGAGGAAGTGATTGGTTACTTACCTGTAATTCGCAGAAACTAGTAGAAAATGAAGAAAAGTACTTCCTTGGATGACCGGTCGAGCGAAAAGGCCCCAAAAATGCAAGGGAAATGAAAAAAGAAAAGAGAAGAGTGCATAAAACGACAAAAAAACGAGAGGGAGAGGAAAAGAGAAAATGGCAAAACTGTTTGTCCGTAGGTCACAAGGCCCTTATATAGATTTCGTGACCGACGGGCTGGGCGCCGTTAGGAGCGACCGACGGGCTGGACATCTGTCGTTCACTAATCCACATTAAATGCAAAATTAATGCACGTGATGCAATGTTGACGTATGCAAACTGCCAGGTGGACGACTACCGACGGGCAGGCCGTCTCTCTTGAGGCACAGGCAGGCCGTCTGTGGCGCTTCCCTATATATTTCGTCAACTTTTCTGATTTCTTGTGTCTTCTCATTTTCTCAACATTTCTCTAGCTTTCGTCCTCTGATTATCACAAGATGTCATCTCCTCTCCTCCAGAAGATGTACCACATCTTAGACGACAACCACACTTGGGAAAACGACACTCTTTCTCCTCTTTCCGGCCTGAAACACCTTCGCAGGGCTAAGGTAGACCACAACCTTCTTCTGGCTGCAACCCATTTCTGGAATCCCCGATTTCACGTCTTCAAGTTCACGTACCAGGAGTTATGCCACCTGCCCGAGGAGTTAGCTGCCATTGTCGGTGCCTGGTATCCCCCTAATGCTCTGCCTTGTATCCCACGTTGCGGCTTACTCCAGACTCGAGATATCGCTCTGTCTTTAGGTATAACCCCTTCTGAAGCTGCGCAGTTGGTTCCCCCGGGCTCTACCTTCTCTTTGGAGCCGCTGGTCGAGGCTCTAGATAGATTCTCTGACATCCCCACCTACCGGGTAAGTATAGTATTCTTATTTTGCATGATAAGCTTCTTAACTTTGGCTCCAGGGGGTTTAATCAACGATCTTTGCCTGTTTGGGGCTTTGGACGATTTCCACCGCGGGCTATCTCCCTTTCCACTTATTCTGGCTGAGACCATTCTGGGCTTAGATGCTGTACGCTCCGGATCCATCCCCATGTTCACGGGAAGCCCCTTATTGCTCCAGGTACGTCATTATTTTAAAGGTAATGCGTCCCTTATGGATTTTCGCACTAGTTTTTCTTGGCGGGAAGTGCGTCCTTTCGGATTTTCACACAAACCTATGCCTTATTTTTTCCTGAAGTAAATCCTACTTACTTCAGCGGATTTTTCTTTTTCTCTTTTTTTTTAGGTCTGGCTGCAAGAGAAGCTGAGGATGTTGTCAGAGCCACCTCCCCGAGTCATTGCGCATTACTCTTCGAGACACTTCCTCCCGCGTCGACGGCTGTATACATGCGCCATTGCTGATGAAGGCATTGCCAGATTCAGCGAGCTGTCGGATGACGATACCAGTTTCATGTCTGCCTGGCTACCTCTGTCTCATGCGATCATTGATGGACCATCGGGGTGTGTTCCCCTCTGTGGGCTCCGCCAGGCTACTTTCCATATCACAGCTCGGTGTGCTCGCCAGCTTGGGATGATCTAGGATATGGTGAGGGTCCCACTATCTTTTTGGGGAGGAGCTCTTTCTGCTGCCTTTGCTTCTCGGTATCATGAACTATGGAGCCGACTACCGGTGAAGACTGTCATTCCTAGGTTCGGAGCTCATTCTGTAGCTTCCACTAGCGAGTACAAGAGATGGGTCCTTAGCCCGGCATCTGACAATAGGACGCGAAGGCTCAAGCATCAGACTGGCGAGAGCAGCAGAAGGATTTAGCTTAGTTTACATATGTACCCTTTTTGCGTATTACATTTCTTTTTAATGCAGAACTAGAAATGAAGGAAGTGAGAAGAATAATTCTTACTTTATTTCACGAAATTATGTACATTTCCATAGAATTTCAGCATACATGATCAGTTTTGACCTTAACTCGACTGTGCATGCCCTATGAATACATGAAACCAAATTTTAACAGTATCGACTCCTTTTACTAATCGGCCCTCTCGGGTTTTTACGCTTGGATATTTTCTCTCGTGCCTCTAATTTTTGCACAGGATGCCTTTTTCGGTTTTCACCCTGTCGAGGTGCCCAATTTTAGCCGTGGAACCTTTTGAGTCTATCGATATTGATCGGTTCCTTGAACTCATTACCATCGCTATCCGATAAGATTGCAGCTCCTTTGGACAATAGCTTCTTGAGGATAAACGACCCTTCCCAGGTTGGTCTAAATTTTCCTCTGATATCTGGTACCCCTGGCCTCATCTGTTTGAACACGAAGTCCCCCTCCTTCAGCGGATGCTTTTTCACCTTCTTCCCAAATGATCTGGCCAGCCTCTTCTGATAGATCTGATTATGATAGTAAGCTTTCAGCCTACTCTCATCCAATAGGTTCAAATGTTGTAACCTCTGTTGCACCCATTCGGCCTCCGGAATCTGAGTTTCCATGACTACTCTCAGCGATTTGAGCTCTACCTCGACTGGCAGCATTGCCTCTATCCCATAAACCAGAGAATACGGCGTAGCGCCCGTAGATGTCCTCACCATCATTCTGTAACCCCACAGTGCAAAGGGTAGCTTCTCTGCCCAGTCTTTATAGGTTTGAACCATCTTGGCTAGGATCTTCTTCACATTCTTATTAGCAGCCTCTACTGCCCCGTTAGCTTGTGGTTGATAGGGAGAAGATTTATGGTGCTCGATTCCGTACTTCTTAAGAAGCTTCCTGGTTTTCCCCATGAACTGCACCCTGTTATCAGACACTATGTTATATGGGAGGCCGTATCTGCAGATTAGATTTCTTTCAATGAACTTGGCCATGTCTCTTGCATCGATCTTCTTGAAGGATTCCGCCTCTACTCATTTTATAAAATAGTTGATTGCGACTATTATGTATCTGTGCCCATTGGATGCCGTAGGGCGGATCTCTCCAATAATGTCTATTCCCCAAGCAGCGAATGGCCAAGGCGACGTTAGGCTGTGTATCTCTGGCACTGGCAAGTGCCTTAAATCTGCGTACTGCTGGCATAGCTGGCACTGCTTGATATATTTTGAGCAATCATTGTCCATCGTAAGCCAATAGAAGCCTTGCCTTATGATCTTCTTTGCCAGGGTTAACCCATTCATATGAGCCCCACAGACGCCTGCGTGGGTTTCTTCCATCACCCTCCAGGCTTTTCTTTCGTCTAAGCACCTCAGCTGGATACCATCTGCCTGTCTTTTGTATAACACCCCGTCTAAGGATATGAACTGAATGGATAGCCTTCAGATCATCCTCTGATCTTTCTCGGTAGCTTCCTCTGAAAATTGCGCATTTTCCAAATAATTCATGATGTCAAAGTACCATGGCTTTCCATCTGCTACTTCTACTTCCATTATTGGTTTTATCTGGAAGCTGGGCCTCTTAGAACTCGAAATCAGGACAGGCTTCATAGCTATCCCTTTAGGATTATCCCATATTGACACCAGAGTTGCCAGTGCATCAGCCAGACGATTCTCCTCTCTCGGCACAAAGCGGAACGTACAGGTTTCGAACTGCCCACATAGCTCCTTCAGATATTCAACATAAGGTACCAGCCGCTCTTCCTTTATAGCCCACTCGCCTCGGACTTGACTGATTACCAGGGATGAGTCACCAAAAACCTCTACATTCTTTGCCCCCAAGGCAGCTAAGGCTTCTAACCCGAAGGTGCACGCTTCATATTCAGCTTCATTGTTGGTGACCCTGTACCTCAACTTCTTGGCCAACGGGAGCTTCTCATCATCTGGGGTCGTCAAAATGATTCTGACTCCTGCCCCCTTGTTATTTACAGCCCCGTCAAAATATAACTGCCATCCTTGGATGGAAATTGTGGCTATGCTCTTATCAGGAAAATTGAATTCAGGTGCATCGCTCTGAATGGGATGATCAGCAAGAAACTCGGCTACTGCTCGCCTCTTGATGGTTTTGCGAGTGATGTATTCGACATCGAACTCTTGTAGTAATAGCAACCACCTTCCCATCTTACCAAGCAAAGACGGCGCTTCTTGCAAATACCTCAAAGGATTCTGCTTTGCCACTGCTTGAACTCTGTACGAATGGAAGTAGTGCCTAAGCTTCTTCGATGCCCAAATCACTGCCAGGCAGATCTTCTCTACTTCAGCATATTTTATCTCATAGGCCAGGAACTTCTTGCTGAGATAGTAAACCTCGAATTCCACCCCAAACTCATCTTCCTGAGCCATCATGGCTCCCACGGACCCATCCTCTACTGCTAGATACAAGATAAGGGGCTTGACGGGCTGCGGTGGCCTCAGCACTGGCGGATTCAGTAGATATTCCCTGATGCTATCAAAAGCTCTCTAGCAGTCTTTATTCCAAACCACAGGCTGATCCTTTCTGAGCAATTTGAAGATTGGATCGCATATCGAAGTGAGCTTCGCAATGAATCGGCTGACATATTGTAGCTTGCCCAGGAAGCTTCTCACCTCCTCTTTCTGTGGCACGGGCATCTCTCTGATGGCCTTTACCTTGTCCGGGTCAATTTCAATTTCCCTCTGGCTGATGACATGCCCCAGTAGTTTTCCTGAAGTTATTCCGAAGATACACTTCTTGGGATTAAGTCGCAGGCTGTACTTATCGATCCTAGTGAATAACTTCTCTAAAGCTTCGAAATGGCCCTCCCTGGTGGCTGACTTGACCATCATGTCGTCTACGTACACCTCCACTTCCTTATGGATCAAGTCGCTTAGGATCTTCGTTGCCATTCTCTGGTACATAGTCCCTGCATTCTTTAGGCCGAAAGGCATTACTCTGTAGGCGTAGGTCCCCCATTCCGTGATGAAAGCTGTCTTAATCCGGTCGACTATCTTGTTGAGGATCTGGTTGTAGCCTACATAACCATCCCCAAAACTGTACATTGCACAGTTGGCAGCACTATCTATCAACACGTCAATGTGGGGTAGTGGAAAATCGTCTTTAGGGCAGGCCTTGTTTAGATCTCGATAATCCACATATACCCTTACCTTTCCGTTCTTCTTGGCTACAGGGACTACATTTGCTAGCCATGTAGGATACTGCACTTCGACCAGGAATTTGGCTTCGATCTGCTGCTGAATCTCCTCTTTAACCTTGTCTGCCCATTCTGGCCTAAGCCTCCTCAATTTCTGTTTTACAGGCTTATGATCTGGACACGTCGGAATAGCATGCTCTGCGAGGCTCCGATCAATTCCTGGCATGTCCTCATAGGTCCAGGCAAAAACTTTTTCATATTTTTTTATTATTCTCTCGAATTTTTCTCTCTCATTAGGAGTCATATTCGATGCTATTAAGATTTCCTTCGGATTTTTCGAGGTTCCAAGATCAAAAGGCATGGTATCAGTGGAATCAATATAAAAAATAGATGGGATATGATCATGTTCATGCATGTTGAGATTATTGGAAACATCGCACAAATAAGCAAAATCATTCATCTTACTAATAATATTATTATTGTCATTTACATCATAAAAAAGTTCCGGAATAAAAAGACAATCTAAGCTAGTATCTTCTTCAACTTTCATTGATGTCGATGCTGCAGCAGCTTGTACCTCAGCTTCCTGGCTTGGCAGAGGCCTCTCAGCTACCCCTGAGGAAATCTTCAAATCCCTAATCTTCTATTCTGGCTCTACCATTTTTTCCTTCCCTTTCAGCCTGGCAGCTAACATCTTCTCGGTGACAACCTCTTCGGGCTCATTCCTACCCCAGGCAATGCATTGGGTCATAACTTCCTCATCCCAGAAGCCCTCAACCGTTTTAATAGCTCCCACATCCCAGTCAAAAACATCACTGAAGATCTCAAATCCAGGGACAATCTTCCCATTCACCCACTGTGGTTCATCTTCACCAGTGTAAGCGCACACCGAGGATGCGGGCACGAAGCTTTCTGAAATGTGAGGGATCTTTTCCGTCGTCCTCTTCTTGCCAAGTCCGCCTTTATATCCCAAACCCTTCCGATCTTTCTGACCTCGAGTAGTGATTGCGGATTGCGGCCCTTGCGAATTTCTTCCCAGACTAGCCCCAGGGAGATAGTGCATCCTCTTTATCATATTAACCACCGGAGGGCTATCCACTGACCTCTGCTCTTCCCCTATCACCGATACATGAAAACCACTGAATGGCTGATTAGAGATCTCTAGGGCCGATACCTGATTATCCTTGGCTGCCTTAATGGTTACCACCTTGCTTTCATGTGGGAATTTTATCATCTGGTGTAGCGTAGACGACACTCCCCCTAGTTTATGAAACCAAGGCCTCCCAAGCAATGCCGAAAAGTTGGCCGGAATGGGCAAAACTACAAATTCTTTCTCCGTCTCAATAGGTCCAGCCTTGACCAAAGTCTTGAACGTCCCCGAAGCTTGCCTTCTAGAATTATCGTAAGCTGTAATAGTCAAATCTGACTCGCTAAGCATACCCTCATCCAAACCGAAAGCCTGAAGCGCCACCAGAGGGCAAACATTTATAGATGACCCGTCGTCTACCATAACGCAAGCAGTGTGTTTGCCACTAATTTGCGCCTTAATGTACAGCGGTCGGTTATGATTGCGACCTTCGACTGGCAGGTCGGCATTAGAATACACTAATCTCTCTCCTGATTCCCCTTTTACAAGGTCTAACAATTTTGATGGAGAGATTGTAGTAGCCACAGTAGACTCAGTCAAAGCTTCTACCAACTTTTATCTATGAGAAGGGGACTGCCTCAGAAGATCCCATACAGATATTTGAGCCGTGGTCTTCTTCAACTGTTTGACTATCTGATTCTCTTCCGGCTCTTTCTCTATTGACGCCTGCGCTGGTTCTGGTGACCTTTCTATCTCTGGGACTACTCTTCCACTTCTCATCACAGCTCCTATTTCCTTTTCCTCTTCATCTGACTTCCACAGATCCAAAGATATTTCAACCTCCTCCTCATTTTCTTCACCGCTTTTGCTACTAGACCAACAATCAATTATCGCTACAGACATCCTTTCCCCCTTGGCCTCAGGGCGAGTAACAGCAACATACTCGTTCCCATACAAGTCCTGCAGCACGTACCATTCTGGCAAGCTTGATCCAATCATGAAAACAGGGGGCGGCACAGCATTATAGCTAGGCTTCTTTTTTTCCTCTCTCCGCTCGGGGTCAGTGATTTGTTTACTGTCAATCAAATCCTGGATTGAGTGCCTCAGCGCCTTACAATTATCTGTTAAATGGCCCGTATGCTGATGAAAGGCACAATACTCATTATCTTTATGCCCCAGCGCCCCTTGCGTCATAGCAGGCCTGGGAGGCAATGGCTGCAACTTCCCTTCTTTCATCAACCTTCTTAAAACCCAAGACAGTGGTCTTCCTAAGTTCGAAAACTTTCTCGAGGTAGTTGCGTCAGTAGCAGACACCTCAACCATTTTTTTGGTGCTACCATTGGGACCGGCTGGCCTACTTGCCCCTTGATTGGCATTAGTTCTCTTGGCATAACTGTCATTGCTCGCCTTTCGGACTAAGTATTCCCCTTTCACTTCTATGGCTATGTCCTTCAAAGACTCCCAGTCTTTTAGACCCTTCATCTTCAAACCTTCTTTCAAGTACGGGCTCGCATTCTTGATGAACAAACGGATCTGGTCTTGAGTGTCTGGTTTTCTCCTCATCTCCATTACTCTACTCTGCCAGCGGGTTAGGTAATCATGGAAGGATTCCCCGGCCTTTTACTGAAGCAACTCCAAATCCTTGAGGGTCACCTCCATCCTTGTGTTGCAGTCGTACTGCCTCAAAAACTCCTCTGTGAGCATATCCCAATCCTCCTTGGTTCGGCGATCGAGGCTGTGGTACCAATCTATGGCGGGGCAAGTTAGGCTCAAGCAAAAGTACTCCACTTTCTGCCTCTTGGACAAGGTAGTCCCTTTCATGATCAAGGAGTACTGCTTTACATGGGCGGTCGGGTCAGAAGTGTCGTCGAACTTGGGGACATCAGGCATCTTGAAATTGTACGGGATTGGGTCATCTCCCTCCAGCTCCTTATCTTCTGGGTTCATCCCTTGACCTCTACCCAACATACGGGCCATAGCCTCAAACTTCTCTTCCATCTTTTTCCAGATAAACTCCTCGGTCTGGGGTGCCTTCCCCCTCTCAGATACAACGCTCATTTTGTCATCTTCATTCTCCCGGTCATCTTCTAACCTCGGCGCTTGTCTCCTTCTCTGGACCCAGAAGCCACTGATATCAGATCTATAGGTGGTGGTCGAATCGGTTCCTCCTGTCTTTCTACTCTTTTCTCTTCCCTCTCATTTTGTCTCATGGGAGGAGGAGGAGGATTTTGCGGAGCGGGCTGCTTAACCTTTGTAGCTAACATATTCATCATACGGCCTTCGAACTCCTCAAACCTTCTACCCACTTCTTCAGCAATCAAAGCCCTGGTAGCATCATTTTCCCTTGGTGAGTTTGCCATCTCTGATACGATACCACTGGTTTCTGAATGGGTTTCTAGAAGACTCTCTCTTTCTTGCAGCTCAAATACAAAACCTCTGATCAGTCGTCCGGTTGGTCCTCTCGTCCACCTGGGCAGATCTATGATGGTTGCATAGATAAGATGTTAGTATGATGCATGAAATGCAAATGAAATGTATGGCTGTGATATGTAACATCCACAAATCACAGGCAAGTAGATAGGTCCTTCCACCCTTATTGTTCCCACACACGTGGTCGTGCGGTCTCTTTCCTAGGCGGGATTAATCCACGGGTCAGCGAGGAACCCAATGGACACGGATGGTGCGCGACAAAAAATCGGCAGCATAACACCCCTATGCTAATGTACAAGCGCATGGATAATGATCATTATGTATTTAGACATCCCAAATATATCGACATGGCCCTACCGGGGCATGGAAGCCTTTGGCTAGGTTACCAAGCAAGACATCTGGATTCACCCAATACATAATGACCCATACAACAAGCATGATATTACGGTTCATATCACCTAGGGAGAGTATCTACGGCCATTACATGAGCTTTGGTCGAGGGAGATATTACTTTAAGGCTACCCAAGCATGATTCCTACTGACGGGTCTAGCTCATCACAAGCATAACGGCCGATCGGGTCATCATTTTATATACCAAAAGGTACGAAGCTTGGGCTGGTGATTATCCTTAACACTTCTCTACATTGAGTGAACGTAGGGTTGTGCTTCGGGAATGCACCGAGGTTAAGAAGGGACCAATCTAGCATATTCTAAGGCTCTAATGGGATGTAAATGCAAATTTGAAAGAAAGCGAATTTATGAATTAAACTTTAATCATAAATGTTAAACGAGGTATTTTCAAATCGAAGTCTCAAACCATAAGTCCCCAGTGGAGTTGCCACTGTGATGCGCGCCGGGCCCCGCGTGCCGCCCGTACGACCGCCCGCTCGAGGGCGATCAGGGCATTTGTGGATCCGTTGGCAACTTGCAATGAATTGCGAGTGCATCTATTTTGGGCAACAAGGAGGTTTCATGGAGTCGCCACCCAATAGAACATTGGGAAAGTTTCTCTCGCCTCGGAGAGCTTAATACAGCGCTTATTATCCATTTTGGGCCAACCAAAGGGGTCTTGGAGGGTAAACCTCTCTCCCAATGGAGCCTAGGATTAATGTCTAAGTCTCGTGACACAAGAGGTGTCTTGGAGGTCTTAGTTCCAACCAGTGATCGGATAGACCTCTAGCCTCTTTGAGCCCAAAGACCAGAGTTGGGTTCGAGACTTCTCATCTATTTCTACCTCGATCATTTTATGATTAAATTTTGAACTCATTAATTCGCTCTTTCTCCACACGATGCAATTTAATTAAAATCGCATTTTATTAACGTATTAAAGAGATAGATAAATAAAGGAATATTAAATAAAAAAAAATTACAATAACACTAGGAGCGGAATATAACTCCCATTTATAAATGTGCAATACATACATAAGACGGGAGATTATTTATTTTGAGGACTTTGGTTCTCGCATGCATTTATTATAAAAATGATGTTTTTATTGTGAATTTTTTTTTTTCATTGGATGAAAAATAGGACATTGGGTCCTTTATTTTATGAAAAATCTCTCTTTATTAAATATAAAACATTCATCAATTTTTATATTTAGTGAGATACAAAAATGTATATTCATGTACATAAAATAATTAATATATAAACAAATGAGTGAAATAACTAAGAAGGATAAAAAACTAAACCGGACGGAATCCTCCGAGCGTGGTAGATAGCCCCTCTGGCTCAGGACAGTCCCAGAAAATCATATATGCTCACAAAATGTTAATGGGCGTTAATATACAAAAGCGCAATATAAACAAAGCTTTAAGACTTGAGAGAGATAGAAAAAAGGAAAAATGGGGTTCAAAAATATGGAGACCAAACCCAGGGACAGCCACTGCCGAGTGACCGACGGGCGTCAGTCAAGGTGACCAACGTGTCCCGTCGCTCACTCGAGAGTGGGCGTCTGTGGGAGGGGTGACCGACGGGCGTCGATGAAACTGATGACCCGTCGGTCACCTCTGTCTCTGAAAGAAATTATTTTTCCAAAGCAAAAATGAATTTTTACCACAAAAATGAGATGAAAATGATCAAAATAAAGAAAGATAAGAGCAAAAAAGCCGAAAAAAACAAGAATAAAGATGAAGTAATACTGATAGGAAGTCCGGAATATTTACCCTCAGATAATATTTTGGTTGGATTTTTGGTGTCGATTAGAGTCCCGCACGCTCCACGAGAAGACAAAATGAAAGATCAAAAATAAGGAAAATAGATTGTTTCCTTCTTGGTCTTTCAAAAAACTGAGTTTTGGAATCAAAACTTTAGGAAAACTAATTAGATTTAGCTCTTTTTAATGGTTTGATTCTTAAACTGAAAGAGATTTCTTAAGGTTTGTATTTGCTGGAGGAGAGAGAAAATAAGTGTTAATTTTGACAGAGTTTCCCCTTTAAAAATTTCTCCAACCCCTTTATAGGTGGGAAATGAAAGTTTTTATAGGCCAGGGGTGACCGACAGGCGTCGGTTCCACAGACGGGCGTCGGTTTAATCATACTGACACAATAATTCAACCGACAGGCCTGCAATTCTCATCGACGGGCGTCGGAGAGGTTGCGTGCCCCGAAAAATCCGGTTGCGTGCCCCGAAAAATCAGGTTGCGTGCCCCGAAAGATCAGTCCCTCCGACGGGCGTCAAAAAATCCCATAGGCCGTCTGTGACCCAAAGCGACGGTCTTGCCATTGACAGACGGGCAGACTGCCGGTGGAGAAAATACATATTTTTGATCCCAAAATTCCCCATTTCCTCCCTCTTTCCTACGAAAACTGAAAGAATACATTTCTCGTGAAGCATAGGACCAAAACCTCCGAATCTCAACCTTTGTACGGACTCGAACGTTGATTCCTCATTGGGTAATCTCTGATCCAGACCACCTCGAGACAGGGTGCTTACAACTGCTTTTAGAGTTCGAGAGAATTCGCGTCTAGATCTTGGGTAACATGAGAAATTTGGAACCCCTATCCCAATAGAACATTGGAAAAATTTATCTAATCTCATGAAACCTTTCGGCACCTTTTGAAATATTTTGGAGTCGCCACCCAATTTACAAAAAATTTGAAAAGTTCATCTAATTTTGGGGGTCTAAATTAGAGAAAAATTCGGAACTTCACTCTTATTAATGCCTTGGTTAATTATAAATGAGTTTTTAATAATTAATTCTCCAATCTCTCTTTTCACACGTCATGCAATTTAATTAAAGCGCACATCAAGTATCAAGAAAAGCGGTAAAAAGTGATAACTAAATAAATAAAAATAAACCACAAAACTAAATTACAAGATTAAAATTTGGGACAAAAATACAATCCACCAAAATAGAAAATTAAATAGATAAAATTAATTAAATAAATAACACGCATAAATCGAGATATTTATTTGGAACATGAACGTTAGTCCCTTCATTCTCAATTAAAAATTGAAGAGATATTTTTAGGTATTATTGAGAAAACGGGGATGAGTGATTTCATTTTATGAAAACTAATTTTCATTTTAAAAGTGATATTTTATTGGATAAAATTAGGATATTCGTCGCATTTTATTGGAAAAAATCTTAAATTTATTAATAAAAATATTTTTGTAATTTTCTTTTTTAACGTGCATGAAATAAATAATTTTGTTACAAAATACATGACAAAATAAATGAAAAGCAAAATAAAGAAAAAATGATAAAAATACAAAATCAAAATAAATCTTTTGGATCCCCACCTTTATGTGCAAGAGTACTTAAACAAGGAAAAAACAAGTATTGAAACCAAAAATACATACAAATAAAACTAATTTTAGTAATTAAATAAAAAATCAATTTAAAACACATAAAATAAATAAAATAAAAAAATGAATTAAAATAAATAGAATGAAATAAAGTGCACTATGAATGACAAAAAAATTAAATGACATAATAAAAAAAATTAAATGACATAATGAAAGAAATAAATTAGTAGATTAATGAAGTAACACACATAAGAACATAAATAATGATGATGATGATGACATTGATCATAATAATAATAATAATAATAATAAGGATGAACAATCAAGTAAATAAATAGAATTAAAAAAATAAAAGTAAAAAATGCTACATAATGTTAAATCTATAACTAAAATCAAATAAAACAAATAAATACATAATAGACTTAAAAATCTATATGATGATTAATTGATTATAAATAAAAAAATAAATAAAAAAATATGTAAGATCGAGCCCAGAATATTTACCATTAGAATTCGGATTCGATGGAGGAAAGAAAATGAATGATTTTCTTATCAAGATCCGCAAGAATTAAATCAAAAATAAGAAAAATCTAAACTTTTTTTTAGAAAGAAAATTGCAAAAAAAATTATGGAAGAAAATTTGGATCTCAAAAACAAATAATTATTTTCTTTATCTCAAGAATCAATTCTTCATTCAGAAAATTGAATATCAAATTTTTTTTAGAAGATATTTTATTGAAGAAGAAGAAGAAGAAGAAGAAAATAAAATAAAATAAAATGCATAATTTTTTTGAAGAAGAAAAGAAAAATCTTGCAACAAAAAAATCTCCTCTTTTTTTCTTTATTTATTTTCTATTTATGTGACTTTAGGAAAAAACCTAGCTAATTTAGGAGAAGAAATTGTATTTAAATTAAACTCTTCCTTATTTAATTTTTTTTTTTTTAAAAAACCTTGAAAATCCCTAAAAAAGAGGATTAAAAATCAAAATTTGCCCAAAAAACTCGATTTTTGGTTGAAAATTGCGTTTTTGGCAGCCCGAAGGCGAGGGATGGCCTGGCAGGGCGAGGGGTGGCCAGGTTGCAAGTTAGCGCGGGCGGGGAGTCCAGGCTGCAAGTCAGCGCGCGCGGGGAGTCTAGGCTACGTGTGCGCAGCGCTGGGGGCGCATGCCTGGCGCGCGAGGGGAGCCTGCCCTTGCGAACTGCGGCCGCAAGCCTCCGCCTTTTTTTTAAAGTAATTTTGACAAGAACACTATCATTTCCAACCTTTTTTTTATTTTTATTTTTTAATATTTTTTATTTTTAAAAAGCAATTTTGATAAGGAAACTACAATTTCCAACATTTTTTGTCTGTGAACAGGCGTTAGTTTCATCACTGAGTAATCCTGATCTAGGCTGCCTCGGAATCCAGTTTCTACACTACCCTAGTTTGATTAAGGTATAATTGAGATTATATGTATTCGAATATGCTTGATTTAGCGACAGTTATGTTGGAAAAAGAATGTAATCGGTATTATTGCAAGGGTTTTGGAAGTGTAAGTGTGATGAATTAATAATTTGTTAATTAAGGCTTAAATTGCATTGAATAATTATCTTGGTGGGTCAATTTATGAGTTTAAACTAATTGTGAGGCCAAGGTAAGAAAAGAAAGAAAAGAAATGATCAAATAATAATTTAGTAAAGTGACAAATCTTGGCTTGACTCCTAGCAAATGGAAATAAGGATGTCATAAAGAGGGAGGTTGGTTGAGGAAAGACAATAACTCTCTCTCCTCTTATTTTCCCGATCTTGCTCTTTCTTCCATTATCTATTTTTTGGTTACTTAAGGGATATGGAGGAAAATGTTGAAGTTTGAGTGGGTGAATTACTTGTAATTATTAAGTTATCATCTTCCTTCCTTCCTTTCAAGTGATTTAGATGAAAAGGATAGTAACAAGGAATTGATATTAATGAGAATTTCTTATGGTTTGCGAGGGTTTCAAGTAAGAAAGATTAAAGAAAAGCTGAAGTAAAGGAGAAAAGGGATCTAGAAGAAGAAGGAGATATGAAAATAGGTTTGGGAAACTCTCTGTTTATTGTGTTTGTGTTTTGCAAGTTCAAGTGATTTATGTTTAATTAATGTAAATTTGAGGTTAAGATATGAATTAATTTTTGCTAGAGGTGATTTGGTAAAAGTATGTATGTAAATGAATGAGGTTGTGAGTAATTTATAAGTGAACTTAAAGAAAGATTTAGTGAATTTAATTGGGGATTTAAATATGTTTTTGGATGTGTAATTGGTTAATTAATTATAATTAAAGTTATTGTTAAAATTAAGTAATGGCAAAACATGATTTTTGGAGGATTTGTGCATAAAGTGTGTTTTTGGGTGCTGAACGAGTTGAAATGTAAAGGAGCAGAACATGGCTGTCTTTTTCCAAAAAAACTCAACTGTGTTCCGAAAAATACAACTATATTTTAATGTAATTTTAGGATCAGAGCAGCGTCACATGGTGGTTAGGAAATCCTGATCGCCGTGTAAATGTGTCTAGACTTAAAGATTTTGGTTGTTTGATGATCCATACGGTGGTCACACTTTTTTGCCCACTGTGTAATGAGCCTCACGGCGGACAGGATGTCCTGACAGCTGTATGAAACCATTATGTATGACAGTAATTAAATTTTGGCATTCCACACGATGGGCAAGTATTCCTGACCATCGTGTTTTACAGAATACAATTGTTGCTTTCAAGATCAAATGCAATGCAAATTGAACCAAGGTAATTATGTGATATATTTAATGATATTAAATGATATTGATTAAGACTTTGCACTGTTAAGTTATGAATTGTTCAAAAAGAATAATATTATTTGTTTAACTTATTAAGTGATCATGAGCGTGTTCGTTGATATGTAGTTATAATGAAGTGTAATTGACATTATTGATTATATAAATAAAGTGTATAGTGTATAGTGCATATATGAGTGATTTGTGTAATGCAGTGAAGTAGTGAGTGAAATCTTTTATGTGATCCTGAATTTGATATAGATGTGGACATATATGGGATAGTGATTCGATACCTTCGGGTATTTAGTGGTGGCACCTTCTCGTTGTCTAGTGATTCAATACCTTCGGGGATCTAGTGTTATCACCTTCACGGTGTCTAGTGATTCAATACCTTTAGGTATCTAATGTTCTTGATTGTCCACACCTATATTGAGTTCAAGCTACAAAAGTGATTATAATGCAATTAAATGAGTATGACTTAAGGGATTATTGATTAATATTATTAATAACATGGCAATTATATATGGCTAATGTATATGTGAAATGAGATATGTATTGATGATAATGCAGGATATATGTGCTATGGAAAAGAGGATGGGCACAGTTTATATATTATATGTCTATTAAAGTAAAGTGTTAATTATAATTTAGAACTACGTGATTCTGATTCCCGCCTTCGGGATACGTAGGAAGCTTGGAATACCAATTCTAGGTCTGAACCAAATACTAGATGTATTATTAAATATTCTAGTGCAAGTGGCACCCTCAAGGAAGTAATTTTGTATAGAATTTTTAAGTGATCTTGCTTAGAATAGAGTGAAATAAGCGTCTAGTGAGAAATATGAACATGAGCGAATAGTCGATATGTTAATATGCAAAAAGGTAATTAGTGAATGATAGTGCCAAGTAAGTTTTATGAGAAATAAGGATAATGTTAACAGTCTGGGTAATGTACTTAAGACTGAAATTACCGAGTAATTAAGTGAGTTCTTAGCTGTACTTAGTATTTCATTATTAGGTATGACTGAGTTTAAATTGTTACTTGGGTAGGTTCCAAATTAAAGTCATGCATAAGGAGGAAATCGAGAAGTTTCAAAAAAAGTTCCATAAGACATGGGTTTTTGTGAATGTTAAATGTATATTAGTTAAAGTTGTAAAGATTTTATTGTATAGTCATGTATCAGAAGTTGTATTTGTTGTACAAACTTATCAATAATGTAATGTAATAAAAAGTTATTAAAATTTTAAGACTTATATAGTTATTATTGATATTTGGTTTGATATTATTATGCATTAGTTTGGCACCCATGCATACTCCTAGGGGGTATTAGGGTGTTGCAATTTCTCTTTGGATCCCTTGAATTAGATGGAAAAGTTGTTACATGATGATACAAAGGAATGATGTCTTGAACTCTTCTAGCAATTGTCTGAGGGAAATTATGGGGCAAGCTCCTTATCTAAACCTCTTAAAAGGACAATAAATAGAGACCACGAGTAAGGACCCAAAATATACCCTAGACGGATGGGCATGTGTCTAGGGCACGACGGTGGCCAAAAAGGGGTAATTGGAAGGTTAAAATGCTAAAGTGAAGAAAATGACATAATCGAAATTAAGTGAAAAGACCAAGGATAATTCAGTAATTTACAGTTATGGACTAAATTGCATAAAATTGTAAATTATGTATGTCAATCCATGAATTATAATTAATTATATGGTTAATGTATAAATAGAAGGAAGAAAAGGAATTAAAAGTGGGAAAAGGAAAAGTAACCAATCATAGCATGACACACTCATGGATTATAAGAATGACGAAAAATGAAGAGAGGTAAAGAAAGATAATTTTTGGCCTATAAATAGCCATGAGGGATGGCAACCAATGGGTTTGAAACCCATTCAATTTCTCTCCTTAAAGTAGCCTCTTTCCCTCACCCAAATCACATTAAAATTCCATTAAAATCTACTTTAAGAATTCTCTAAATTGGAAAGTGATTTTAAGTGTGATTCCAAGCTAATAAGGTAAGTATAAGTTGTAATTATTTTCTTTACCTTTTCTTATCTATTAGAAATGAAAGATTATGATTTGTATGGTTATTAATGAGTTTATTGATGGATGTAGAAGAAGAAGTAGTTGGAACTAAGAAAAAGCAGAAAGAAGGAAGAAGTGAAGCAAGGTGAAACAAAGAAGAAGGGAGAATAGATGTTTGGGAATTTTCTTTTATGTACATGTTTGATGATAAATTATGTTTGTTGTGCATGTAAATTGATGTCAAAAGTTGAATTGAGCTTGCTTGAGGTGGATGAATTGGTTGTGATAGTGATTTATGACATGCAGCGTGATTAAGGAAAATTTTGTCAAAATGTCACTAGACCTTGTATCACTAATTTGGTTATAAATGGAGTTATAGAACTCTAAATTGGATGATTCCAAAGAGCTAATTCTAGCTATAAGTGCATCGAAATTGAGCAAAACTGTAGGGTTTCTATTCTGGCCGGGTCAAAGGAGCAGTCTGTGTTCCCAATCCAATATCTCCTAGAATAAAAGTCTAAATTACATGAATCAAAATTCTGCAGAATCTAGACATCTAGGAGTGTAACTTTCATGAAGGATATATGGCAAAAATATGTCTCCATCATTCCCAGCAAATTTTCAAAATTATGTCCCTAGAAGTTTCCCTAGAACAGTCCATGTTTATTAGGCCATATCTCCTAGGATTTAACTCCAAATGACCTGAAATTTTACCAGTAGAAATTTAAGACATAGAAAAACAAAAGTCTAGAGGACCATTTTTTGCTAAAAATGCCATTTACTAGCTTAAAAAGGCATCACAAGTGGAGGTTGGTATAAATCGGCACCTAACTCGGCACCAGTGTGCCGACTCAGCACCTTTGCCCTCTGTCACGACTCGATACCACCATGCCGACACATGACAACCCCAATTCTGCCCACCTTGATTATTTATGCAATATTTTTCATCCTAAAGTGTTGTAATTCATTTTCAAAGCATGGATTAGTTAAATAGGCATATATAAGACTTAAAAACAAGGTATAAACATCCAAGAATGATTATAATGCAAACACTTTAGGATTCTATATGCAAAGATTAGATGAAAAATGAGTGTTATGTGTTATTAAGATGGTATAAATTCTAGATTATGCATGATAAGTGTATGGATGTGTTACATGATATTGAGCATGATATGAATGTTACCTTTATGACATTAAGCATGATAAAAATGTTACCATTATGACATTAGACATGATATGACTGTCATTTATATAAGATTAAGATTATGAAATAATTAATTAGTGAAGTAATTAAGAGTATGTCTAATCAGAAAATTAGTGAATACCGCTAAAGCGATTGGGCGTGATGGATTGACTATCAATGCGATGGATGTATGCGCAAGATTCTTACTCAACATAATTGAATAATATGTGATTAATATTTGTAAAATGAGGATACAAATAATTGGGTTATATCAATAATTACATATATGAGTAAGCTTGACATGATTTGAGTTTCTTTTTATTATTTTTTTTATTTTTTTTATGAATGTATGGCTTTATACATGAGTAAAGGATAAAGAAATGTTTATAGTTCACATAAAAGATAGCGTTGTGTTTATAGACTATACTTGAAACATGTTTGTATTTATTATGTGGATTAACGACAATATTTCATTATTTTTTTAGGGTTTGTTTAATGAAAATATACATATAATACAAATGAAATGACATGAAAAAAATGTGTGTATAAAAGCGGTTATTTTATAAGTATTAAATATCAATAAATGTTATGAGATAGGTATGTGGCTTGAAATATTGAGTATTGAAAATGTTACATGTTAATTAATTACGATGAGTCTGTAAGAGTATATGATCATTATAAATGTTGGTAAATGTAATGTGTATGATGATAATACAACTATCAAAAGTTGAGAATAAATATCACTTAGCACCTACATGTGTCTGGGTAATAGATAGATACGCATGCCTATAGGGACCTTTCAGTGCTGCAGCCTATGTTTTATTTTGCCGGTCCCGTTTGGGTCATGATTAGACCCCGTTTGGGCCACCCTTTGTAATGTAACATGTGATTAGACCCCATTTGGGTCACCCTTTGTAATATGATATGTGAATGTACTATTGGGTACTCATTTGTTCTGTTCTGTATTCCCGTTGTCCACCACTTTGGGAACTGTACGCTACTTTGTATCTGATAAATAAACACGTATATTGTATTTTAACTTGTGAATATGTATTATTTGTAACATACTAGTTATGAATATTATTGTGCATAATTGTTAATGGATAAATGTACATACTCATACATGATAAAGCAAGTTATATAAAATATGCTTATGTGATGTGTCTGCTTACACATATATGTGTATGTATGAGCAATGATGACTTGTACCACATATGTTATATATATGTATGCTCTATGATTCTGACTAGTTATTTATGTCTTGTTAATTATTAAACCATCTTTACTTTATATTGATATAAAGGACGGTCTTTGGTAATGTGTGACAAATATTTAGGTGGTTATGAGTAGTAAAGGGAAAGTATATGCTTGCATGGTAACCATGTTCTATAAGAACGAATATCTGACTACACAAAGATATGTATGATCATTTGTGTGTGCGTGCATTTGACGACTTCTGTGAGAGGTTGTCCATCTTACATTAATTCCCCACTAAACTTTATACTTAGCATGGGTTTTCAATTCGTGCAGGTATAGGATTTTGGAAGTAGTTAGGAGGACAATTCGCAAAGTCAAAAGGCAACACAAGCTAGGAGTATAATGTATTTTTGGTTACAACTTGTATACACTTATATCTATTCGATAAGTAATTGTAAAATTGTATTTCTGTATAAGGAATGATCAATACATAAATGTGAAAGAATGTTATGTAATTATAGAAAGTTAAATTCATATGTACACAAAAATTTATTATTATTATTATTATTATTATTATTATTATTATTATTATTATTATTATTATTATTATTATTATTATTATTATTATTATTATTATGTTCAGATATAAGATTAAGGGCAACTATTATAGGAATTATTCTAATTATTTTACAAGAATATTTGTATTTAGCACAATAATATGGTGACACTTCAATGTTACAGATAAAGCTATAGTTTTGCTAGTAGGGGTGTTACACCACGTAGCCGGCAACCAATGCTTCATACATGACTACTTTGCCGATGATCTAATATTCCTTCTAGAGACTTTTTGGTAAAGATTCTGAAAGAGAGGGGATGTGTTCATGTTCATTTCTATAGCCTTAAAAATTGTTATCCCTATTTCCAACAGCAGTTTGATGCAGGAGGTAGAATAGGTTTATCACCACTGCAAAAATGCATAACTGGTATGCATATGTTATCATACGGAGTATTAGCTGATGCCATTGATGACTACGTTCTGATTAGGGAGAGCACCGCATGCGAATGTTTGCAAAAGTTCGTCTAAAGCATCATTTTAATTTTTGAGGCTTACTACCTATAAAGACCTAATATGGATGATTTCAATCTCTTACTACAGATAGGGGAGGCTCCCGGCTTTCCGGACATAATGAGAAACATTGACTACATGCACGGGAAGTGGAAAAACTACTCAAAAGCTTAGCACGGTATGTACAAGAGTGGTCACCATGCGTCTCTAACTTTGGTACTTAAAGCAGTAGCTTCAGTTGACCTCCAAATATGGCATACATTTTTTGAAATGGCTGGGTCAAACAACGACATCAATGTTTTAGATTGATCACCGGTGTTTGATGATGTGCTAGAAAGTTGTGCTTCCGAGATAAATTATACTATTAATAGCAACAACTATACCACAAGATATTATTTAACATATGGTATATACACTAAATGGGCAACATTCATCAAAACAATTCCCTAACCGCAAGGAAAGAAGAGACAGTTGTTTGTAAAATATCAAGAATTGGCACAAAAGGACGTGGAGCGTGCATGTAGAGTGTTGCAGTCTCGTTTTGTAATTATACGTGGTTCTACTCGATCATTGTCCGAGGAGAATCTTAGAATGATTATGAGAGCTTGCATCATATTGCATAATATGATTGATGAGGATGAGAGGGACACATGTATTATTAACTATGATCTGATCAATTATTATGATGATTTTCCTAATAGCTTATTGCAACCAAAGCTCGGAGAGAAAATTTTTGCCCCTTATGAGGAATATATATGGAATAATATTCAGTTTCGAGATAAAAAAAAAAACATCGACAACTATAGACGGGTTTGGTTGAATATATCTAGCAATTTCATCATACTCATTAAATGTTTATTAGTCATGTATTTTTTTTCTTTCAATGTCATGTAATTTTTATTATTATCCATTGTCATTAGTCATATATATTTTTTTTCTTTCAATGTAATTAATCATTAATTTAAATAATTTTTCATTTTTTATAATTTTTCTTAATTATGATTTATTTAATTAATGCTAATTATTATTAATATAAATATATATTATTCAAATAATTTTAGTTAATATTTATTTAATTTTTTTAAATAGTATTTAGGTCTCTCATGAGAGACTCTAAACAACTATTAGAGTGAAATGTCTGTTTTTTAGTTTTTAATGATTTGGTGCCTACATGATAGATATGGGCTCATATCAGAGACTTAGATTTGTCTTTCTTACTGCGAATGGTCTAGAGGGTTGATGAGGGCTTTGACTCCTCCAAATTTTGAAGATTACATATGTATTTTTAAAACTTAAAAGTGTATTTTCATTTTGGCACCCCCAAATTTTGCACATATAGATGAATAGTGTAATGATTCAAAAATATTTACTTCGGCAAATAGTAAAAGTAGGCCTAGGTGGGGCTCATGAATAGTAAAAGTGAACCCAGGTGGGGCTCATGAATAGTAAAAGTGGCCCAAATGGAGCCCATGAATAGTAAAGGTGGCCAAGTGGGGCCCATGAATAGTAAAGGTGGACCCCATGAATGGTAATGTCATCATTGACTAGGTTCCATGAATAGTAATATCATCATTAATTGGGTCTCATGAATAGTAACAACATCTTTGACTGGGTCTGTGTATAGTAACCGTGGGTCTCACAAATAGTGACTTCAGGGTGAACAGTACTCGAAAATATTTTATTTCACAATTAGAAAGAGGATGTTAAATGGAGGATAATGGTATAATTTGGTGTAAAAATGAGGTCAACTAGGCGCCCGAAAGTCAGTCTGAAGTTGCCTCTGGTTCGGTTCGATTGAACCGAAGTTTGACTTAATTTTGACCGAATTTTTATAAATGGTTAGAGTGGATAAAAGGGTCTATTTTAAGAGGATTAAAGGCTTAGAATGATCTTTAGAAATTTTTGACAGCATTAGAATTGTATTTTACGGCAAAATCGGACTGAACCGAATTGGACCGGTTTAAGTGAACCGGACCAAAAACGGACTCCGATTGAGCTAAAATTTTTCAGGGAGACTAATTTTAATATTATAAGAATGATAGAATTGGTTGGGAGTGAAAATTAATTCTGGAACATTCAATTACACCAAAACAGTGAAAAATGACCCGAAAACTGAAAATCGGACCAAATTGGCTCAACCACTTTGGTTGGACCTGGTTTGGTCCAATTGGACCCATAAAAATACATCATATTTTCTGGAAATCCCTTGGATTCCCTTTTGGAAGCCACCCTCCCTCTTCCCTCTCTTGGCCGAATTGTTCTTCATCAATTCTCCACCATTTTTCTTTCATCTTTCCTCCATTTCACCTCAAAATAAAACCTCGCTAACATAATTCAGCTCATCTAGAATCCATTGGTGGTTTTAGAATTTAATTTGAAGGAGTAAAAGTGGGTGAAACCTAGACTTGAAAGTTTGGTTGTAAAATTGAGGTAAGAGATTTAAGTGTTTTTAATTTTGTTTTAAGGTTCCTAAGGGTACTTTAGGATGTGAATAAGATGTTTATGAAGTTTGATTTTTGAAAGGAAGTTTGATTTTAATGAAATCTTAATTTTTATGTTTGGACATAATTATGTCCACTAGGTGAAGGAACCTCTAATCAAGCTAAGGGAAAGGAAAAGGATATTTGAGAAGTGTATTGCAAGGATTTGAGATTTATGATTACGAATTCCATTTAATTCCATGGTAAAAGTATAGATTTAGGTTATATTTGTGAAGAAAGTATGTGATTTATGCATGTTTAATTAAAAAAAAATTGAAGGACTTTTTAGGAAAAATACTTCTCCATTCATGGAACATTTCCAACTAATTATTATATTATCAGTAGTCTATCGTTTAAGCTCGATAGTTTCACCATTGAGCATTCTACTTCATGTCAATCGCTCATTCGGCAGTATCACCATTCGATCATTTCTGCTTTAATTGTTTATCGCTTAGCTCGGCTATATCACCATTCAAACAATTGTACTATCAATAATATCAATAAAAGAACTATTCACTCAAAAGTTATTATTTGCACTGTTCGGCTATATCGACATTTATATTATTTTGTTGCTCAGATAAGTAGTTTCTCTATGCATTTTTGTAACCACGGTTAAATTTTTCTTTTTAAAGTATGCTGGAATTCAGCATACCAACAAGTACTTGAGCCTCTTGATGGCAAAACTCAGCTCCTCGGCATTTAACTGCATTAGCGAAGCAACTTCCCTTAGAACGCAAGCCAACCGATGAATGAATTCATTAAAAGCTGGTTATCCCTAGAGTAAGCGTCCCCCTGCTCCCCCCTAATTTGGATAGCTCGTCAGTGAGAGCTTTTATATCTTTCATTTAGGACAACTTAGGGGCAAATGTTCCTGCCTCTGTTGTGTCCTTAGGGGGAACAGGTCTGGAGGTGGGATTATGTTTGGTTGTCTAATTTTCGGGATCTTTTGTTTGAGATGGAGTGTCATTTGCCATGCCAATAGGAATCGAGCTTGGGGCTGGAGGAATCAGACTCTTAGAAGACGCCGCAAGATTAGCCTCTTGCATAGCTATTGCAAGTGCTTGACTCGTCTAAGCCTTTTGCCTCTTAGATTCATCATCTCAGCCATACTAGGACGGTTAGTTCTCTTCATCACTGCAAGAAATCAAACAATAAGAAAGTATTAGAATAGAAGAAGATTAAAAGAGTTTACCTTTTTTTTTTATTTCGTTGAGATGATTCTTTTAGAGTTATCCATAATTGAAGCCGTTCTATAATGTCTACTTTATTTTGAGCTAGCTGCTTTCACCGAGCCAGCGTTTCCTCCTCTTCATCAGAAGGATATAAGGGGTTGTCATTTTTGTTGACAAATCAGCCCAACTTTGTTCGAAAACCAAACTCCTCGTCGCTTTCTTCAATAAAGAAATGATTTTTCTAATTCTTCAAGGACTTTGGGTTCCCTAAAAAAATCCCATAGCTAGCTCGAGCTTGGATGTAGTTGTGATCCTCCGTGGCTATCTAAAGTCCCACCACATGAGTAGCTTGGAAGAGCCAAGATCGAGGTTGTGTTCAGCTACCCACATCTGTAGTGTTGAAATAGTTCGTCACACATTGGAATGAACTTGGTCAATGGTCAATCCATAGTGGTTTATAAAATCGATCTCAAATCTAGTGGGAGGAAGGCTCATTCTGGCTTTAAATTCTGCCTCTTAAACAATAATAGTCTTTTTTGCCAGAGAACTTGGCATTAGCTAGGATGTTGGCTCCAGGAGCCTGTATCCTGTAGTTATAAGGAATGCCTAAATGGTCATATAGTTTGACCATCTCACTAAGCCCAACTAATACTTCCTACCCAGGGAAGTCTCCTGGGTTCTTTCTTCCCCCCCCCCCCCCCCCCCCCCCGGCTCTGGCTGGTTGGCTGGAACTAGGAGAGTTAGGAGGGTTGTCATTAAGAAGTCCTTCCTCCATCCTCATTCTCTCATTGAAACTCTCAAAAGAACTCATTGGAAGAAAAAAAAAAAGAAAAAGAAGGCACAAACCTAAAATCTATTATCTGATCGGAAGGAGGTATTTGAAATCGCGAAAGGGATAAATGTCTAAACACGAAACCTCAAGGCAAACAAAAATAGAAAATTTGGAAATAGATAAGGAATTAATGATTCGAAGGATGGTGAAGATTAAAAATTCTGAAGTTAAGAGACTTGGAATTAATTAAGATAGAGGCAAGAAGACAAAGAAAGAAATGGAAAGGAGTGGGGAGGAGAACAAAAGAAAAGAAGATGATTATGGCAACAAGAGCGAAAACAGGAAAAAAAAAAGAACGGATATATATATAAGAAGTATGAACCACTAGAAAATGAACATGTGGCTGTAGATGAGTGGTTGTGTCAGTCATCATAACTCCTAGCTTGGGAGTCGGAGCACGTTATGTCACTGGCATGGACTCCAAAGAGTTGTACTCTTTTTATAACTGCTCTAGCCGTCAAAATATGTCAAACGAGGCGCCATCTTGTCTTGTCATCATGACCTCTTTAATAAGCTACGTACCTGGCAGTTACCTCTTTAAATTTGAATTACTGCCCAAATATCTGACATAAATGTCATATACTAAGGGGGGACTTATGATAACCGGACACTCTATCCATGAGTCCTGTTACCGAGCTCATCTGGATATTCCCCACATCAACAGCTCAGTTTATCTTAACAGGTCGGAATCAGCATGATATTTGCAAAGTTATCATTATTTGCAGAGATCTTTAAAATCCTCAAAAGATTCTAATCTCATTATAACGGAAGTTATCTGAAACTACTTAATTAGATCCCTATAAATCAGAAATTAATCACAAATCAGGAATTCAAAAGAGTTCTCTCTATTTAGAATTTGTTTCTTATTCCAATATGGATGGTAAACTCTATAAAAGGAGGAATCAAGGTATGTTGACTCTTTCTGAAATTTTTCTCAAGATCACGATACTTTTCTCATTCTTGTCAATTTTCTGACTTGACTGTCGGAGTCTCTCTTGTCGGAAACTCGCTGAATTTTGTATTTTTCAGGTGACTTGCTCTAGTTGGCAACTTGAAAATTTGGACTGTCGTCAGTTACATACCTATATAAGCATTTGGTGCCAAAAATTGGGGAGCAGTAACATTAAAAGCAAATGAAATGAAATTGTTAAGGTAATTAAGTGATTAATTGCTTAGTTACATATCCATATAGGTATTGGTGCCCAAAATAAAGGAGTAGTAATTTAGTAACATTAAAAGTAAACAAAATTATATTGATAAATTATTTAGGTGACAAATTTCTTGGTTGCATACCTATATAGGAATTTGTAACACCTGATACCACCAGGAAGAAATATCGGGTTGCTACACACGCCAAACACACAAATACGCACATACTGAACAGGAACGGGCTCAACTAACACATGTCAACTAACACATGCAAGAACAGAAATAACATAAATCACAGCTTAAACTTGCATTACAAAAACTTATAAAGTATACATATACAATTTCATTACATGCCAAGTATCCAAAATTTACATGTATTTACAACTTATACAAAAAGCTCCTATACTAGTACAAAAGAACAACTTCAACTCCTAGTGGCCAGCAGATGGACTTCCTTCCACAGAACAGAACCTGCAACTTACACGAGAAAAACACCCGTGCTAACCGATAATGCTTAGTGGGGATAAATAACGCAAAGGACTTCTACCGGAGTCGCACAAAAGTCACATCTTTCACATTCATAATCATGCTCAGTACATAATGATAGTCATATTTCATCATGCATATAAACTCTTACTCTTACACTAGTCATACCAATGAAACATCACTCTTATACATTCACAATTATATAGAACGGTGACTTCTACTTCAACTCATGTACAAAACAAAGCATTTATTAGCCTGAAGTCCTCTAATGGTGGATACGGGTACCTCTAGTTACCGTTTAACAGTATCATACAAGTAGAGACCTAACTCAAATCATTTGCATACATTATGTATTCAACATATAGGCACAAACGGTGCCACATTAGCAGCTGCACTCTAACCCTTTATAAGCATGCTTATCTATCCACTACTATGACCATTCAGGCTTAACATAAAGACTCTATATACTATATCATATGCATTACAATCACTCAAGCATTATATCATGATTCAATCATATATGATCAATATCACGTGGCATGTCGTGTTCAACACTTAAAAGCATGTATACACTTAGTTCCATTCTTAAACTCTTATGCCGTAGCATTATTTACCCAGCTAACTAATCTTATAATTATTTGATAATCCTAAACATGCATTGTATAGACCCCGAAATATTTCGGTGTAATACGAGTTCAATTCGGGAAGAAAAACACATAAAAATATACAAATTAGTTGAGGGTAAAGGTGGGGAATTGATACATGCCAACTATGGGCTCCAAATCAAGAATAAAATCACTCTTTTGACCTGTTCTGTCGCGCTCGCGATAGTAGGCTCCAACAGGAACTTCACGAGACTGCTTTTCACCTCAAACTTGTGTCGCTTAAACCAACATCTAAACATCATTTTTAGGAAAAATGTCCTTCTTAACAATTGTTTACTAGGATGTTAAATTTCAAATGGGATAAGTTTCAGGTCAAATGGACATCTATAACTTCAGATAGGATCTAAACAATCTGAACTACTCAAATGAACTGGCCAAAGTAGAGACACCTCTATTTTGGCCAATTTTTAGGGTATTAGAGCAAGAATTTGCTCAAGGTCATTTATGATACTTTTATAGGTATTGAATTTATGGTTTAAAAGGCTCAAGAATCACTCAATTTAAAGGTCTAAAACTCCATTTATGACAAAAATATTACACGGATGTCTGATGAAAAATGAACAGACTATATGGCAATCATCTAACATCATCAACCCATATGAAAATGTTCAAATTATATAATCATAAACATATATCATAAGAACACCGCAAGCAATCAAAATGAACACATAAACAAGTATACAACTAACAAATCTATTGAACTAGTCAAAGTTCACCATGCATCACTACTCATATATATCTCTATTCAAGCATAAATTACTCAATCACAAACACATGCAAAATAACTGAAATCACACTCAATCCCAACCTCTAGGTAGCTTGATCACTTCTCTCTAATCAGTTCCCATCTTCTCCTTGCCTTTGTCTAATCTCTTTTTCATAGCTTTCATGCACAAATCAATCAAGACAAACTCTTAATCTATACTCTTAACTTTAAATCAAAAACAGAAAGCACAACTAGAAGAAGAAGACCAATACTAACATTATCTACTTACCTCTACTCAAGAACCAAGTCAGACCCTCCTAACACTCTCTTCAAACCAATCCAAGTAACCCACTTAAGGAGCAAACCAAAAGAGAAGAAGAAGCACGACAAAAACCAAGAACAAAGGAAAAAGAAAGAAGAAAGGAAAAAGAAGAGGCCAAGTGCAGAAAATGAAAAGAGACACAAGGGAGCGGCCGGTCAAACCCCATCAAAAGCAAACAACTCACATTAAAAGCCACCTAAAAGCCTTTAATGCCACTTACCACATTGATTCACTCAAAACAAACAAGTTCCAAGCCAAGTGTCAATCCCCTACTCTGCCACATGCCAAAACTCCCCACACACACTCCCTCAAAACCAGCTTAAGAAGGACTTTTGCTGGAGTGTTCTGTCGTGCTCGTGATGCTTGTCGCGCTCACGACAGAACCCTCACACAGGCCACTCACTCCTCTTCTAAAGCCACTCTTGCACAACCCAAAAATCTTTATACTTTATCACTCGCGACCACGAATAATTATGTCTTATTTTACTCTTAAACTTATCGTAACCCGACAAAATATTGCAAAAACTACTAGGGTCGAAATTGGGTTGTTACAGAATTGGTGCCAAAAATGGAGGGGTAATAGTTGAGTAACATTAAATATAAATGAAATTAAATTGGCATGATAATTAAGTGATGAATTACTTAGTTACATAATCCATATATAGACACTTAACAGTTAATGACAATAAAAGTAAATGAAATTAAATGGATATGGTAATTAGGTGATGAATTGTTTAATTAGATGATTAATGGATTTACTATAATACAAATTTAAAATATCATTTTAATTTATTAAATACTTATTATTTTAATTTCAAAAATTAAAAAAATAGTTATGAACTTAAATTTATATGATAAATATGGAATAAAAATTAGAAATAATATTTATCTATAAATTATTAATATTATATATAACAATTAATAAATATCGGTTCTTTGGATCTGATTCGATTCCAAAATAGTTTGGTATAATTCAATATAATTATCGGTTCAATTCTAGATAAGATATCCAAATATGTTCCAAGTAAAATTACCGGTACAATTTGGTTCGGTTATAGTCAAAAAATTAATGGTACAATTCGATTTTAGATCTTTATCTTCAATGCTTCAATTCAGTTCAGAAAAATTCAAACCCATGTACATCGCTACTTAATACTATATTGGGTAATACAAAGCTAATTGAAGGATCTGAAAGAGCTACTATATATATTATTACCTACAGAAACGAAACTAACCATAAATGATGTATTATTTTCTTTCAATTGTCAAAAATATCCAATGTTTTTAAAATCAAACCAGATCGGCCGATCGAACCGGTTTAACCACGAACCGGCACGAAAATCAGTTCGATCCAATATGAAAATTGGATTACGCAAAATTTCGAGTTGGACCGAAAAAATCTACCTTAAATTATATTTTTATATTTTTATAAAATATATTTTTATAATCTAGGTTAATATTTATTGGATATTGTTCAATCAAAAAATTATATTTGATGACAAAATCAATTCATATTAATATTAGACTTGATAAAATTGAAAATTATGTGAAATTATTTCCATTATATTTTTATTTTATATTTTTTAGATATTGAATAATTATATAATTTAAATGTAATGAAATATTAAGAAGGAAATGAAAATAAATATGATAATTATAAAAATAATATCTTTAGGTAACGTCATAAAAATAAATTTTACAATTGAAATTAAAATTTATAAATTTATAAATTTAAAAATACATTTTCCTTATAAATTTAAATATTTAACAAAAAAATCTAGTTGTAGTGTATAATCTTTTACTATGATTGCTAGAAAAGTAGTAAAATAAATGAAGAATTAATATATGGATATTTGATAATTAATAGATTGTTTAAATGTGTTTTTTATATACCATATTTTTAATTTTTTTTATAAATAATTATATTTAAAAAAAGAGATAAAAACTTCAAGTCAGCCTGGTCCAACCGGTTGACTCATGACTCAGTTAGCAGGCCGAATCGATATCCAGCTGTAGTGTTTAATCTTTTACTATGATTGCTAAAAAAGTTGTAAAATAAATGAAGAAGGATTAATATATTGATATTTGATAATTAATAGGTTGTTTAAATGTGTTTTTTATATACTATATTTTTAATTTTTTATAAAAAATTATATTTAAAAAAAAAAGACAAAAACTCCAAGTCAGTTCGGTCCAACCAATTGACTCATGACTCAATTGGCAGGTCGAATCGATATCCGATCCGAATTTAAAAATATTATAAAAATCTATTAAATTTTAAGGATATCCGTTCCAATGGATATCATATTAAGACTAAAAATGAGAATAATATTAAATATTTGTATATTATAAATAATGCGCCAGGTAAGAGATGTGTTTTAGAAAGATTAGAACATTTTATTCTAAATTGTACTATACAAAGGTCAGTATAATTAAGACACATGTTATAATAAATCAAAAGTTTTTTAATCCAAAAACATTCAATATTTGACATACGACCGGTTAGGCTATTATGTTCAATTATAATACATAAAATTATTGAAAATTCACGTAGGCATTCATTGAAAAACCAAAAGATTTTTCAATTTAAAAAATTCTCATGTGTTGCTTGTCCTTAAAGTAAATTGATTGTTAGACTATTGTCATCAATTTGGCATTACAATGCCTCGTATTTTACCAAATTCAAACGGTTTAGGATCTCATCAAAACTTACCCAATCTTGAGATAAGAATGATTTGGAAATCTTTCCAAGATCACTTGGAAAACCCTCGGAACTAAGAAATAAAATATTTAGCAATAAAAATATGAATCGCTATTTATTGGCACCTCACCAAGTTTTTTCACCAAATTTAGTGACAACCTATTTACTCCATTGCTATTTTTATTAGTTTTTATTTTTTAATTTAATATTGAAATTTTTCGATAGCCGCTAGTTCATCGCTAATAAGGGTTTTTATCCATCACTAAGATTCATTTTTTATTGCATATTGTCTATTTATGGCCCAATCCATTTGGGATTTGACCATTTATGATCTGCTCAATTATTGCTCGACCTAAATCCGTTCAACATGATTCATAAATAACTTGAGTGGAATGGCCTATGAAAAGATATAGGCAAGCACATATATAAAGCAATTTATGTAATACATTTTCTCTTAAATGTTTCTTTTTATTTTTAATATATTTATTGAAAAGAAAGGCATAAAAACGCTCATCACATTCTTCCCAGAGTACAAAAATGCCCAAATGCCCCTGTCGTTTATTTTGGGAAAAAATTGTCTATGACATAATAGAAATTCGTACAAAAATGCCATTGCAAGTAATTTCCGTCAAGTCTGAGTTAACAATATTGAGTTGGTGTTAACATGGTATTGAGGTGTATTGACACATGGGAAAACATTTGCCAAGTAAATAAATAAATTTTTATTAGGTAAAATTAAAAAAAAAAATTAAGAAGTGGCATATTTTGCCATTAGTCAATGTTAAGTCAATGCCTTGTTAGCAACATTAATCCAGAATTAACAAAAGTTACTTGTAGGGCCTTTTTGTACCAATTTCTATTATATTATTAGTATTTTTGCTCCAAAATAAATAATAGTGACATTTTATTACTCTGAAAAAAAAATATAAGCTATATTTTTGTACCCTTTTCCTATTCATTGGCTTAACAGTTAATACAAATACGTATACCTGAACTTGATTTTATAATTCATTTGAATACTTAAACTTTAATAATGATCTATTAAATACCTATATTTGTCAATTTTGCAAAAAATAAATATAAATTCACACTGTTTTTGAAAAATTGAAGCATGTGATATTTAACCATATTGATATGGTATCAATCAAAAATCCATCAAAATTAATAAGAAAATTAATTTTTTACGCTTTCAATTTTCACCAGTTTTACTGTGCATATGGAACACATATCCTCATCAAAATGGTTCAAATATTACATTACTACAATTGAGAGTTATGCGCTCCAATTTCTCAAAAACAGTGAATATATACTTATCAATTTGTAAAATTAATAAATATGGATATTCAATCGGTCATTATTAAAATTTAGATGTTTAAATAAATTATATTTATATGTATTAACCCTTATGTATTTAAAACATAACTTTAATTTTTAAGAGAAAGATACCAAGTTATCTTCTAAATTTCCAACATAGTTGTTCAAAGAAATGGTTGTTTTTATATATATATACACGGAACTTTAGCTTATATTTCTTGTTTTCATCGCAGGGCAACCTTTTAATATTGTCTACAAAATAATCATCCTGAGCATATACTCGAAATTTTGATGATCCCTAGTTCTATGTCTACATAATCTGCTATATATAAATGTGATAATCCTAATATATCAAAATCAATTTGCTCATTTTTATATGACTCTCTAAGGCAAAGATGGCAAATTATACAAGGAGATTGCTCTGGATAACTATGGGGGTTTTTCTTTTCATCCTCTCTGCTCAAGCTGAAAGTAATTTTTTACTTTTTCTTTTATTATTACAAGTTTTTTTTTTTTTTTTGTGATGAAGTGCACAATGCGTACCTTCCAATCGAATGAAAAAAAAAAGATATAATATTTTTGATAGGAATGAAAAAATAAAAAATATATTATTTTTGTCCTATCAAATAATGGGCTATGTGCAGCATACTGTTGCATAGAGCACCATATCAATATTTTTTTTTCTTATTTCCCATTGATTTTTATTTATTATTTGTTTATTTTCTTCGTGTCAGACCCACTAGAACAAGTGAATTTAAGTCCATTCCGGCAGTGGAGAAGTGCCTGGTACTGTATGCAAAATGTAAAGTCTCTTTTTCATATACAAGCCCCTCAAGTAGTAGTTTAACTTCGTTCCTGTTGAGCGATAATTCCATGCACCATGCATCGAACATTATGTACTGTCTAATTTGCATGAATACACCGTGCAGAACACTCGGTGCATGGGTTTGAAACCCATTATTGTTGAAGGCATAAAATCTTTTTCTTAAATTGAATAGTGGGGTGTGTAAATTATACAGACGTCAAAGGCATGTCCAACAAAGAACACAATAAAACTTGATGGAGTGCTGATTATAAATGGGACAGAGCTAACAGATTTCTGCACAAATGGATGTTCACAACATACAAAGGATGTCCTTTCTTGTATTCATTGGGTCAAACGAGATTTCTGGTTCGCGAATGGTGCCACTGTCCAGAATATCTCCCATGCTATCAGTCAAGCTTGTTCTATTCACAATTCAAGTAAATCATTATTTATTATTATTATTATTAGGCTTCATACATCACCGGTCCTCTTAACCTTGTAAAATCCATTATTTTTCTCCCTAAATTTTTTAAAAAGTTCCAAACTTTTAATTTTCATATTTAAATGCTGATATGAATTTTTCTTTCAGTAAAAAAAAACACATAAAATTTTTCCATATAGATTTTAAAGATGTGTTTTTTTTTCATTAGAAGGAAAATCGCACATCAGCATTTAGGAATATACTGTAATTGATAGTTTGAATGTCTCAAATTGGCTGAATATATATTAATTATTATTATTATTATTATAGATTTTTCTTTTATCCTACTCCTCCTTTGCAGGTATCAATACAAATTATAAGAGTAATGCTATGAGGTCATACCAAAATCTATTGGTTTCTTCGGTAGCATCCCTAGCAACATTATTTATGGTTAGCATCTTCAACATATGATCATGCCACCTGTGAGAGGACACAACAATAAAAAGCATAATCATTTGAAAGCTTTTTTGCTTAATAATTCATCTTTATTATGTTCCGTTTCCCTTTTCATTGTATGATAAAATTTAAAATAAAAGGATTGAGTAATACGTTCAATTTCTGCCGCTATGCTCTTGATGGTTGAACACAACACATGGCCTTTTTTAATTGATTCATGTCCAATCCCAATGGTTAGAACAAAAATGACTATACAAATGATGCCAAATATTCATTGGTTCTTTTGTACCTAAAATCTAATTGAATTAATCTCAATTATAAATTGGAAATCACATTTAATTCATCTCTATTATATATTGAAAATTACATATAATTCAAATGTTTAAAAATTTATAACTTTTCTAATTAATTAGGGTGGGATTCCAACCCATCATGCCCCCAAAAGATTAACTAAAAAAACTATTATAAATCATTTCAACTGGCCTGCCATAAAAACTAAAAATAAATTATAACGACAAGAAATAGTGAGGCATAAGGTTCTTTGTTTCACAAGCATCAAAAAAAACTTATCTATACCTTTAACAAATGAGATGGGATGACATATAGGGACGTAGCTCCTCATATTGAGTAGGATCAATAGACCTCATTCAACTATATAAAGTATTTTTATAATTTTAATTTTTTTAAAAGTGACTACATCCAATCAAAAAAAATTGAAAAACACTATAATTTTAACTTTTTCTTAAAATTAATTCCACTAAAATATTTAAATGAATTTCTTATTTTTTAGTAATAAAAACTAAATTTGTTCTTAAATTATTAAAAATAGTACATATTTGCCTTTGAATTTTTTTTTAAAAAAAGTCTCTCAAGATATTAAAATGGTACAAATTTGCTCTTATTCAATACTTTGAAAGGCAAATGTGACCAGTTTAATAATTTGAAATAAATGTGAATAATATTTTCATATTAGCAATCAATAAAAATATTTATATTTTCCCTTATAAAAGTAAATATGTATAATTTTCAATATTTTAGAACGTTTAAAAAAATAAATTTGTATTAATATGTTTCGTCTTGTCCCTTGACAAGGATGTTTCGTCTTGTCCCTTGACAAGGTCCTGATTGTTACGTTCGCTGTTTCATTTACGATAATCAGTTTTATTTGGTTCCTCAAAGCAATATGGGCTCCTCTGGTGATAAAGAATTACATGATCTCACGGCAGATCTTACACTCAATGAAGATGAGGATGTGGGTTTGGTGATCGCACATGATGCTGACTCTGTAGTCTCTGAAGAAACTCAATGGTCTCTTGTGGGAAGGTTTTTTTCTGATCGAGTGATAAACTTCAATGCCATGCGTCAGACTTTGGCATCTCTATGGAGGCGGGTACAAGGTGTAAGTATCAGTGAAATAGGGCCAGGATTATTTCTCTTTCAGTTTTACCATGAACTAGACATGAAAAGGGTCATTAATGGCAGTCCTTGGACTTTTGATAATCAGTTGTTATTATTTAGCCCCCTCAAGGCAAATACTCAACCATCCTCTATTCCTTTGACCTCGGTAGATATGTGGGTTCAGGTTTCGAATTTGCCAGTTGGATTCAGGTCAGAACATGTGGGAGAAATGGTTGGTAATCATATTGGCCGGTTTATTGAATCGGATGAAAATAATTTCAAAGGAATACGTTTCTCGTTCATGCGTATTAGAGTCTCAATTGATGTCAGAAAGCCGCTAAAACGAAACATGAGAATCAAGAAGGAAGGAGGGGAGTGGTTCTGGATTGATTTCAAGTATGAACGGCTGCCTACTTTTTGTTTTATCTGTGGAAAAATTGGGCATTCTGATGGGTTTTGTAAACTGCGCTACTCGTCAACACAAGGTGAAGTGCTGAAAAAGTATGATATCAGTTTAAGGGCAGGTCCTCGTCGTAATGATAGGCAGATTGGTGACCCCTGGCTTCGCATACCAGGTCAAAGTTTCACTGCCGGCTCCGATCAAGCAAAGGCGGTGAAACCACAAACAACTGCTGTTGAAGGTAGGTCTGGGCAAGAAGGAAAGCACGTGGATGATGGGGGTGATGGCGGGTTCTCAGGGACGTGCAACCTCAAAAAAGGAAATGTTGTTTTTTATGGGCGTGATTCAGGGGAAGTGGATATGGAAAGTGATATCATGGAAACTGCCTTTATAAGTGAAGAAGTGGTTATCTCAGAAGCTAAAAGGAAAAGAACGGTGACTACTGATATGGACTGCTCCAAAATTGTTGGGCCACAACCAAACCCAACTCAATGCAATGCATTAGAACCTCAAAACTTGGACTTGGTGGGACCTGCCACGCAGGCCCACCGCCCATTATGAGTTGTTTAGCCTGGAATTGCCGTGGACTTGGCAATCCACGCGCAATTCAAGTCCTAAAGGACCTAGTTAAGGTCCATCAGCCAGATTTTATCTTTTTAATTGAAACATTGTGTTCTCAATCTCTAATCAATAAAATAAAATTCTCGTTGGGTTATGAAGGTAGTTTCGCTGTGAATAGCATGGGTCATAGTGGTGGGCTTGCTTTTATTTGGAAGTATAACAAGGATGTGAGGCTTTTGGGTTTCAACAGATTTTTTATTGATATGAGCATTGGACCCAGCCCAACTGCCTCTTGGAGGCTTACAGGTTTCTATGGTCATCCTAGTAGAAATAATAGACAAGAGTCTTGGGATCTAATTCGCTCTCTAGCAGCTAGTTCTCCTGCCCCTTGGTGTTGTGTCGGTGACTTCAACAATCTTCTTAGTGAGGCAGAAAAAAGATGTGGCCAGGTTTATCCACGGCAGCTTATTCACGGCTTTTCCGAAGCTATTTCTGATGCAGGTCTTATCGATTTGGGTATGGAAGGGTACCCGTTCACTTGGGAGAGGAGTCGTGGCACTGAGAATTGGGTTGAAGAGCGTTTAGACCGAGCCTTTGCTAATTCCAGTTGGATTAATCTATTCAGAGGGTACAGAGTTAGGAACTTAGGGTTCACTTCATCTGACCACTCTCCTTTATTAGTCTCATTCTTCCAACCTCAGACTATTACAGGTTCTATTCATAGCCCAAAGTTTCGCTTTGAGAATTCATGGACCCGTGATCGGAACTTAATGGATGTTGTTCGGACAGCTTGGAATGATCCTAGTTGCCTTTCTATTAATGCCAAAATTGCTCATTGCGGTCAGAAGCTTTTAAACTGGGGTGGAGGCATTCTAAAAGAATTTCAGACCAGAATAAATAATTGCAAAAAAACCATGAATGAGCTCAGAGCTAGCAGGGATTTGGATTATGTTCAAAATTTCAAAATGGCTAAGCAAGAGTATTTTGAAGTTATGAACCAGAGGGAACTTTTTTGGAAACAACGGGCAAAAATCTTCTGGTTAAAAGAAGGAGATGCAAATTCAAAGTACTTCCACGCCTTTGCCTCCAAACGTAATAGGAAGAACAGAATCGAAAAGCTAAAAGATCAAGATGGAAATTGGTTAACTTGGGAAACAGGGTTGGGTCAGCATATTACAGATTACTTTCAGAATCTTTATACCTCCCAAGGATCTCAGAACAATGCTATTCTAGAATGTGTAGAATCGGTTGTATCGCAAGACCAGAATAGTTGGCTCCTTAGTCCCTACAGTAACGATGAGGTTAAGAAGGCAATTTTTGATATGCATCCAGATAAGTCGCCTGGTCTTGATGGGTTTAATCCAGCCTTTTATCAACATTGTTGGGAGGTGGTGGGCAAGGATGTTACCGAAGCCTGCATTCAATTCATACAGAAGGTTTCTTTCCCTGAAGGCCTAAACGATACAGCTATAGTTCTTATTCCGAAGAAAACACAAGCCGAAGTCATAGCAGATCTAAGGCCTATTTCCTTATGCAATGTCCTGTATAAAATAGTAGCTAAGATGCTCACAAACAGACTAAAGAGTGTTATCCCTTCTATTATTTCTGAAAACCAAAGTGCATTTGTCTCAGGAAGACTTATTACAGATAATGTACTTGTGGCTTTTGAGGTCTTACACACTCTGAAGAGGAAGAAACAAGGTGGGACGGGTTATGCTGCTCTTAAAGTGGATATGAGCAAGGCTTACGACCGGGTCGAATGGGATTTTCTGGCAAAAATTATGCGAAAAATGGGGTTCAATACTGAATGGATTAAGTTGATTATGATGTGCATCTCCTCAGTCAGGTTCTTCGTTACTCATCGAAACAACTCTTCGGGTCCAATCATTCCCAGTAGGGGGTTGAGACAGGGGTGCCCTCTTTCACCTTACCTGTTTATTATTTGTGCCCAAGGCCTCACTGCCTTAATGAACTATTTGGAAGCCCAGGGGCGCATTCACGGTGTCTCTATAGCCAGGGGGGCTCCTTCAGTCACACACCTTTTTTTTGCAGATGATAGTTACTTCTTTTTCAAAGCTAATCAAGTGGAAGCTACATCTCTTTCAAATGCTTTCAACCAGTATGAGAAGACATCGGGCCAGTGTATCAATTTCAACAAATCGGCCATCTTGTTCAGCTCAAATACTGGCCAGGAAGCTCAGGATCAAGTGCGTAATTTGCTGAAGGTTCAAAAAGGGGATGAGTCGGATTTCTATCTAGGCTCACCTCTGTTTGTGGGGAAGAATAAGAGGAAGGTTTTTGGATTTATAAAGGACAAAATCCGCAAGAAATTTCAAGGCTGGAATAGAATTTTTCTATCTAGAGCAGGCAAAGAAATCCTTCTCAAGACAGTGGCTCAAGCTATGCCGAATTACACGATGAGCACGTTTCTACTGCCCAACTCTCTCTGCTCTGAGATTGAAAAAATGATGAATAGCTTCTGGTGGGGTTCGAAAGGGTCCGGTAATCAAGCGATTCACTGGAAAAGCTGGGATAAGCTTTGCATAAGTAAGCAGGATGGGGGTATGGGGTTTCGAAACCTTCATGATTTCAATCTTGCTATGATTGGGAAACAGGCTTGGAGGTTAATAACTAAACCAGACTCCTTAGTTTCCAGAATATTCAAGAGCAAATATTTTTCGGCTAGCTCATTCTTAGAGGCCAAAATTGGTCATAATCCGAGTTATGTTTGGCGGAGTCTGCTGGCTGCTCAAGGACTGTTAAAGCAAGGTCTATGATGGAGAGTTGGAAATGGAAAAGATATATCAGTATGGAATTCGCCATGGCTGCCTGATGCCCAAAGGCCGTGTCCCACCCCTTTTCACACTGGTCAACAGATAAATGAAAACATGTGTGTGGCAGAGCTAATCAATGAAGATGGGCGAAGTTGGAATGCAGAGCTGCTAACTCTTTTATTTAATGACCAAGATATTCAACTTATCAAGAGCATACCACTGAGTTGTCGGCGTCCCAAAGATTCGTGGTGGTGGCATGCCAATTCTACAGGTTCTTATTCGGTTAAGAGTGCGTATCACCTTCTTAGCAGCAATCGTAGGGAGCATCTAACACAAGACAACCTGTGGAAGAAGTTATGGAAAATAAAGGCCCCCCCAAAAGTTTTAAACATGATATGGAGAGGATGTACCAGTTGCCTCCCTACAAACGCAGCTCTTTATTCTAGGCATGTCGATATCTCTCCTTGGTGTCCGTTGTGTGGTTTGGAAGAGGAAACGACCCTTCATGCGCTCCTAGATTGTCCAGTTGCGAAAGAATGCTGGTCTCGGTCAAATTGTGGGCTTGTTAGGGGCTCTGTCGGAAGCTTTAAGGAATGGCTGGGTCTAGTTTTAAATAATTTTACTGAAGGTAAATGTGCTGAGTGCTTCGTTGTTTGCTGGAGCATCTGGAATAATCGGAATGATTTTGTATGGAATAGAAGAAGCAACTCTGCCGGTAGGATTATAGATGGGGCGGTAAGCTTGTTACAGAACTTCATCTTGGCCAATACAAACCCTATATCTCATGGCAACTTGGGATCAAGTCAATTTAACCCTGGATTTGTGGTAAACCAATTCTGGAGTAAACCCCCCAATGGATGGAGCAAATTAAACGTGGATGCTGCTATCTTTAGTGAGGACAATACTTCAGGATGTGGGTTTGTGCTCAGGAACGACAAAGGACAGTTTATGGCAGCAGGAAGTGGTCCTTTTCCAGGGCTGCATTCTCCTGTGGTAGCAGAATGTATGGCGGTCCAAGAAGCTCTGAGTTGGATCAAAGCTATCAATCAAACTTGTGTTATTATTGAGTCTGACTCCCAAACGGTTATTAATGCTCTAAAAAATGATTTATTATTAGAGTCAGACTTGGGTCTAGTTTTAGAAGACTGCAAAGTACTTGGTAGGTCTATATCAAATGTAAGATTTGATTTTGTTAAAAGATCAGCGAACTCGGTGGCTCATAGCTTAGCTAGAGCTTCACGTTCTATGCCTGGTCTTCATGTTTGGATGGAGTTTCCTCCTCCTTTTCTGTATCCTGCGTTAATCGCAGAGTTTGAATGAATTTAGTTCACTTTCTTGTCAAAAAAAAAATAAATAAATAAATTTAAATGACAAATTTGTACTAATTTCAATATTTTGAAGAAAAAATTTGTGCTTATTCATATTATGTGAATGAATTTTTTATAAGTTGTCATTTTTTATCTCACTTGACTAAATTTCTAGCTCCGTCCCTGACGGCATGATTCTTATCTTCTTTAATCAAAGGTTTTGAATTCGAGTCTTAAAAATGAAAAATCTTTAAATACTTAAGAGAAATAGTTTTATTCCCCTTTATGGGCCTATCCAACACGAATTCAAATTGGTCGGGTTATTAAATTTCAAATACTGAATAAAGTATACCCAAAAACAAAAAAGCTTATCTATAGATGCATGCTGCACACAATTATTTTTGGGCTCAATTCACCTATATTTCAATTCAACACCCAATATCTAAATTCTTGTTATTTGGATACTAACATTTTGGTGCTTTTTAATTGAGGGATTCTGTTAATTTTTCCATCAAGTTTAATAAAAATTTTATTTTTCTATTTAAAAAATCATTTTTAAAATTTCTATTTAGTTGTTGATATAATTAAAAATTAATAATATTTTTTAAAATTTTAATAATTAAATTGGGACACTTTCTTTAAATTTCCTACTCTTATTTGAATATGTATATATATATGTCTTTCAAAAAAAAGTCACAAATTTAAAAGTGAAATTTTTCTAAGTATTCTTTTTAATTATAGCATATTAAAAATTTCATTTTTTATTTTGTGATATTTTTCTGAAATATATTAGCTATATATTTAAATAAATGTAGCAAATTAAAGAAAGTGTTTCAATTTAATTATTAAAATTGAAAAAATATATTATTATTTTTTAATTATATTAACAACTAAATAGAAATTTAAAAAATAATTTTTTAAATAAAAAATTAAATTTTCGTAAAATTTAACTGAAAATTTAATAGTGTCCAAAAAATACCAAATGTTACTGTTAGTGTTAAAATAGTAAAAATTTAAACTTTAGATGTTGAATTAAAATATAGGTAAAAAGTTAAAGAGTCTTTTTATAATTTAGCCTGTAATATTTTTCCCAACCAAACCACCCACCTTATAATCACAAAATAACCTAGTTTTTTTTCCCTAACCCAAATCAGCATCTTCTGATCGCAAAATAACACCTACCTTTCATTTAATTCTTATGAAAAACTAGTTTAAAAAGAAATATCTCAGAGTTACAATACAAAACGAAGAAAAAAATTAAATTAATCAAGTTGATTGGCAAAATTGTATGTTCATGCATAAGTAGACTACGGTAAGTAAACCGCATGCCACAATTTCTAATTCAAATTGAGCCATGTAACAGGCCATCACTATGCAATTAACCAAAAATCTTCTATTAGAAAACTGACTAGGACAATAGAGGTAGGAGGCCGACGGGGGAGAAGGCCTCTGATCAGGCCACGGGTTAGTAAGCCAATCCAGCCTGAATCTGAATCACGAGTCACAAGTTTTGGTCCAAAGGAAGCAATTGTTTGTATTCCTATTTCTTCAATTTGAGATTGTAACAGCCCTTTGTATCATCATTGGAGTAGAGGGCAAAAATACATTGTGTTGTGAGATCTATCAAGTTTAACACTTTTTTACATTACATTCCTTAATTTTTAAAAGTTGACTATGTCCGTATTGTTTTATAGTTTTCACATGAAATTCGATTTAAACAGAATAAGTGAAATGTAAAATCGATTTAAAATAACTAAAATCCATTAAAATATATATATATAAAATATACAATCATTTTAAACATATAAAAGGTAATAAATTAATATTTTTTCAGTTTTTTATCTTTCTGAATTTTAACTTCCCCTCACGATTCGAAAATATAAAAATTTAATTTAAAAAAGGGTAAGATTCAGGAGCTTGGAAGTATTTTTCCTAATAATTTCTATGCACAATTTTCATAACATGAGAACAATCATCTTTTGCACTTGATTTAAAAATAAAAAATAAAAAAATGACACAACATCTACAACTGGGAGTAACGGAATTGTCGATTGCCCAATGTAAAACCAGTCAGGTTACTTGTTTCAAGTTCAACCAAAATTACTATTTTCTTTAAAATGCAAACAAAAGTCAATATATCACAACTCAAGCACTATTTAACTCTAGTTGTCATGGTAAATAGTGTAGAGTAGATAGTGTAACACAAGCTTCAGCTGAACACTCAGCTATATAAGCCTCACTTCTGGTACTTTCTACACCTACGCAGGCAACAAAACTTGGTTTCAGAAGGCTCATGTCCCTGTGTTTCTACGACCAACACGGGCAACAAAACCAGCTTTGATTGGGGCGACTGATCGTCCAGAACCACACTGCATAAGTAACAACATCAGATTAAGCAGAGACTATAGCCAAATGAAATCAAAAGAAATTTAAACAAACCAAACAGTAGGAACAAGAAATAAAAAGCAGAACGAATAAATATTAACTGTATAGAACTAAGTTAGCCAAGCCTGCCGTAAGCTTTACCAACCAGCTGCACTAACAGAAGTATTGCATCTTTCAGATAGGAATGATATCACTGTTAATGAATAATTTGCAGAGCTAATTTCAGAAGGCAGTTTGGATTGAACAAATTGCAAACTGTTGAACTATTTAATGCCAAAACCATAAGAAAACCCCGCATTCCCCCATCTCATACCAATCACTAATGTTAATTTTGTGAGCTAGAGCCTTAAACACCATTTTGGTTCTGTAGCTATGATTGGCAGGCATGATCAGCTACTAGCAGTCAACCATTCACAGCCAGTAATCATGGCTCATTATAAACGTTTCATATCTTAGGGATTAACAATTTCTAAGTGCACAAACTAATCAATAAGACTATATTGTTTTCCTTTGTAAAATTAAACCATAATTTTACTTCAAAATTGATTTAAATAACATGTTAGAACTTGCAAAAGAAAAATCATTTGTATACGAATGTATTTAAAAAAAAGCATTATAAATTATAAAAATGTTATGCACATATATTAAAATATGAATTACGAAATCGTAAATTAGTAGCTGCCAACACATACATAGAGATCAGTTATAATAAAACAATAATAGAAGCCCACTCTTTGAACAAAACAATAGTATTTAGGAAACATACAGGTTTAGTCATTTTTCAACCATTGGCCGGTAAAATACTACTAAAACAATAAAAAAGAAAAAAAACTAATCCCATAACTGAACCAAACAGGGCGTGGAGAAACTCTGAATTTAGAGCCATATGCCTGGAGAGAGCATTGACCCTCTAATGTCAAGGAAAAAAAAAAGGCAAGAAAGCTGGGTGATAGACAATTGATTGCAAATGACAAAGAATAAGTTCAGACCTATGGATCTCAAAGCTATGTGAGATTCAGGTTGAGAACCAAGTACCTCCAAAAGAATTACAGGTGGAAACATATCAGAATCAAGATAAATTAGAGCTGCAAATGGATCTAATTTCATTTGGAACAGATCAAAACATGAATCAAATCATCAAGCTAATGGTTAATTCCAATGCAAAGATCCTCTGCCTCCAATTTACACAGATTCCTAAATCAGGTTCTTGCTCAATTGATGGAACACTTACTAGTGTGAAGAAGATAGATCCTGTGTCAATTCGGGAATTGTGCCTTTGAAATCTTGTAAGAATGACCAAATTACCCATGAAATGCAAAACATAAGCATTTAAAGAGGGAGGTGGTGGGGAAGCTGAAATCTTTCCACAATGAAGGTAATTTTGAGGATGAAGAAAAGAATAATAGAGGCCTTACTCTGAGAATTGTGGAGGTCAAGTCTTAAGTAGACATCAATAATAATTGCTACCCTCAAAGAAATGGAGATCAATATATAGAAAAGGAAAAAGAAAACAATAGAATACCAGATAAGGAAGGTTCATACTGAAGCTTCAAGTTCATAGGCTTATTAACAGTGTGTTTCCTGCTATGGTCAATATTCATAGAGCTCCTTCAATCACTAGACTCACTCAAAGCTAATTCCTTGGTATAATCTCGTCGAATAAGGACCACATGAGACGATGGATCATCCTTGACTTGACAGGGAGGGACACCTCACTAAAGCTATTGCTACTATGGATGAGTCATGAAGCTCATTAGAAGTCCATTAGTTTTTTTTTTTTAGGAATCTGTTAGCACGAATCAAATTCTAAATCACTGTAAGTCAAAACTGTTAGTGACAGTTACAAATTATTAGCATCGAAGAAAGGGGTATGTTATGACCACTAGCGAAGCTCGTCAATTGGGAAGGAGCTAGAATGAGACAATGAGTCAGTCCTAAATATGGATGTCGCAATACATGTGCATATAAAGTCATTTACTGGCAAGCTTCTAGTGTGACGCAGCATTCAATGGGTGACTGAAATAAAACAGGAGCAAGAAGGCAACCTCAGAACTTCTCAATCATCTGTCATAAGCTTAGGCAATCTGACAATGTAGGCAAATCTTAAGCTCATCCTTGGCTGCCTCAACTAAAGACAAATTGGCAAATGCCAAAATTTAAATCCTATCATGGTAGTAACAAAAAACTTATGCAATTGCCAACACAAAAATTTTCTAAACAACTGATAAGTTAACCATCATAAGAAAATCAATAAGGCCTCAGCAGTATGTGTGTCAGTCATGAATTAGACAATCTGACAATGTAGGCAAATCATTAATCATCACAGGCCACTTTTTCATATTTGCAAACGGCCATCTAACTATTATCTATAACAACCACAACAAACAGTTATGAAATCACCATCAATATCACCACAGTATTTGCATGGTTGTAACTACTGGACCAGACTAGCCAGTCTGACACGGAAAACAGAGATCATAAAACCAGTGAAAAAACCTCTGTACCGGATGATTGAACTGTGAACTGGTAGACCTGATCCTGTTTCCAGGTTTGAATGTTGGATAGCCTTTTTAGTTTTTACAATTTGGTACTTATTAATTATTACACTTTAGACCATTAATTTTAAGAATTAATACATTTTCGAGCCATTTAACTTTAATGTCATTGTTATTATATTTGACATATTAAACTCTAATATTATATTTTATTTATTTACATTATATCCAATTAAATTCAAATTGTTTAAATTTTTTTATTTTAATAAATTTTCTCATAATGACTAGGATATTTGCAATTAGCCTTTATTTAATTTTCAAGTTATATCTAACTATGATTAAACATATGTGTATGTGTGCGCGCGCGCGCGGGTGTATGAATGTACTAGCCTAATGCGCATGTGCATTGCATTAAATTATTTTTCATTTTGATTAACAATAAGATTTTAAAAGCAGTCAAAATATATAAATTAAATTAGAAATAAATTCTTTTTAGCAAGAAATAAACTTAAATGCATGAGAATTTAAAAATAGGTTTAAAAAAATTAATAACCTTCATTAAATTTATGAGATTTTTAGTCATTCAGATAAAAGGTCATCTATAGCAAATTTTAATTTATTACTCTTTGTTTACGTATTTATTGTTCTGACGCATATATAGAAAGTTTCTTTTATAAAATTTTAATTTATTTATCTTTACTTGTTTATCACAACACACATATGAAATTATTTTTGTTAATAACATTAAAGTATAACAGTATTATAGCTTAAACAAAGTTTTTCCCCACATAGTACTTCTATGAAGTATAGATATGTTTATATATATGTGTGTATATAAAACCTCTGATGAACCTTGATCTGATTACAGCTAAACCTCTAACTTGTAACCCTTTACCCTCATTGGTCCTTTGAACGCTCCAGATCTAAAAACCACACTTAATAGTCTCACAATGCATACAATATCCTAGTTGCAAGTGCCACAAGGCTACTACACAAGTGTAAGCACGAGCGCTGATGGCCCTTTGGAAAAGTAAAGGATAAATGTATAAAATGTTAGTATGTTACCTTCTCACATCTGAGGAAAAAGAGACGGTTCTCCTTTGAAAGTATAGTGTCTGGACTCTTGCAACCAAGGCAAATGACATACTCATCTGACAAGTAAAGAAATCATAATATGCAATTACAGGAAAGACAAAAATGCACAGATAATCAATTACTTATAAACAGGTTAAATCAAAATGGTTGAAAAAGAAGAGACACTTACTAATATATCGACGCAGGATCCCCTCAAAATTTTTAGGGGCAAATCTCCCCTTCACAACTAGCCTTTGCTGTCCATCAAGTGATCCACTTGTCCCCAACTCAGCTAGTAAGAAGGCCATTACATGATCAGGTTGCCGATGCATTCTGAAAGTTCAACCCACAAAAGAAAATAATATTCTCCTTAAATTTCATTTACTACTAACAATATAGGGTTAGTAGAGACATAGCCAAATTTAACACTACTGTACGTCCACTTCAATGAAGAACATTCTCGCTAAAACAAATAAAACAAGCATAAAACAAAAATTTCTGACAAACAAAAAATTTAATCAGATCTTTTAAGATCCTATAATAAAATAATCACCCAATGGAAAATCACATAGGAGTGTCCTCTATACATACCACAAACACAGTAAAATAAATAAATAAATAAATAGAAGTACAAAATTTTGTAAGAATGATGAATAAAACTACAAAAACAACGAGAAATAAGTAGTACAAATTATGCCTTTTGGTCTAGACTCATTAAGGCACAAAGAAGAACAACCCATACTTACGTTTTGCAAAGATCCATGAAATTCACAAAAACAGTCTTCTTTGTACCCTCACGAAGAACCTGTGGAGGCCTCATTACAGTTCTCCGTCTATCTCCAGCAAGTTCTGGATTGTTCTCACGCAAAATGTTGAAGACCCTTCCAAGAAGCTGCCACATTACATTTGCAAAGAAGAAAAATAATATCTCAGTCTTCAAGAATATAAAATAAGAAACAAGGATTCATAATATACAAGCTATATCAACAAAGCACAAAGACAATGTGACAAAACATAACTGATTCATAAAACAACCTCTAGAAGGATTTTGACACTCTAAAATGATGAGGAAGAATCATAGGAATACATAATCCATCTCACTCATTTAATAATGTTGAAATATTCCTTATTGATGCATAGAACCCAACTATTGTCACTCCTGCCATCTTAGTTAAATGTTTCATAGGTCCCTGCCCTACTGAATTATGAAGCTCTAAAGATGATAGAATTAAATGCAGATAGGCTATCTGTACGTTGCATCACGGCTATTTTAAAAGGCTGAAGTAGTGAGGTTATGCCCTGCATGACACAAGGATGCACTTACATTGCTAAAACTCACCTTTTAGGAATTGGTCAAAAACCAGTGAACTCAAAGTACACGAATATTGTATTGTAAAAGCACTACCTATCCCAGGATATCAAAAATATCTGTTCATTGTGAATGCAGATGAATTAATAGAACACTATTACACCTAATGGAATTTCAGTATTTAAAATGTGAACATTTGTGTTAAATATATATATAATACAAAGGTGAAAACTTTAAAGATACTCTTGTCAAAATTTAAACAAAATTATCTTCTTTATCAATGTCATACTGATGACAATTATATAAAAGGAGTAAACATTAAGGACAAATTGCTATAGAAAATGCTAAAAAAAACAATTAACAATTTTACAAATTTGAAAATTTGAAAATTGTTGTACTCAAATTTTCCAGATAAATATTTCTCAAAGTTACAAACTTCATCCCTATTTATATAAGCAAACTTTAGAAACAATGTCAACAATGAAATCCTGATTTCATGTATAAGAATCGAGAAAAGTAAGATGCAGCACAAATTCCCAATTAGACTGTACCTCTTCATATTCATAATCACGCTCACTCCCTTCCCACGGATAAAACTGCTGTTGCAGCACAAGTCCTTGTCCTTCTTCGTCATCTCTTACATGATCTATAAAAGGAAGGTGTGGTTTTAAAAAGGAAAAGTAATGGCATATTCAAAGCAAGCCTCATTTAAAAATATTGAACTCAGACAAAATTGGTTCTTGCCATCCAAATCTTCTTCTGCACCCACACTTTCTTCATTCAAAATACTTGTTTCTACCTACAATATCACATCAAGTGTCATAGGTCCATTTCAGGACACAAATATGCATAATTAAATGTAAAAGAAATCATCTGCCATGAAGAAGATATAACTTACCGGTTTCTTCTTCTTCTTCTTCAAACCAGCAAATGTACTACCAACTCCATCAGAGACTGCAATTAAATAAATAAATAAACCAGAAAGAAAAGCCTCATTGATGCCCTTTTTACACCACTCCACTTATGAGTTTTCATTAAGTAAATAAAATAAGATTTTTGCTACTTTATGAACCTGATAAGGATTCAGTTTTCTCAGCGAGTTTGTCTACAGAATCATCTGTGCTATCCTGTATAATTGTAGGCTTCTTCTTCTTCTTCTTCTTCGTAGGATCAAAGGGGGCAATCTGCAATAAGAGTAATGAAATAAAGGCACATAAATTAATAAGCTCATAAACTGGGAGACAAACCAACTGCCACCCCCTGATCCTACACAGGACTCTTATTGCAAATAAGTTATTCAGCATAAACTAGTACATCGAACAAAGTGATCACAATTTCAACATAGAAAAGTGACCCTCCCGTCAAAACAAATGTTTAAAAACAGAAGAAACTCAATGGAAAAATAAGTAAAACCAAAGGTACAATTTCAACACAGAAAATTGATCCTCCCATCCAAACATGCGTTACAAACAAAAGAAACTCAACCGACAAATGAGTAAAACCAAAGAGTTCTAGTAAGAAAATTGTTCAAAAAAAAATTAAAAATATAATGCGCCAACTTACTCGTATGTGATTGCTCAAAAAGGAGGAGTAATGAATGACAAGGCTGCGAAAGATATCTTGCATTTCTCAAATTGTATTAGGGTATGTGTCTCAAATTTGTGTCTCAAATTTACGTCTAGACTTGTTCAAGTTCTTTTTACACCTTGTTCTCTTCAAGATGAAATCTGTTCTAACTGATTGATGCTTATCAGAAAACTTAAATTAGGCCGACTCTAGGACTTCTCTCGGTGTGCATTATTGGGTAAATGTTTTTCCAGCTTTTTGTTATCCATTATATATTTTGTAACAAGGATCATTTTTCTAAGATGTCTATGCAGATACGTATTTAATTGAAAAGCGTCAAGCACCTCACCAAGATTACACTGGAACAGTAAAAATTAAAAATATAGGTAAAAACATTCCAACTACATTTTTAAGATTTTTTAGACTCAAATTAATCTTCCCACGAAAACAGCCACAAGTAGAAGAGCTTACTTCCGCCACCTCGTCCTTCACATCAGTGGAAATTTCGTCAGTCATGATTGCTGCAAAACAAGAACAGCTCCAAGTAATTAAAAATAAAAATAAAATAAAAATATCATTCAATAAATCACAGGGATAACCATACTCAGTGAGAAATAAGTATCTCAGATACAAAAAGAAAATGGTAATGGATTACTCATAATAAAATCAGCCAAGTATGTGTCTCCTCTACGAAATATGGTATAATAACACTCTCAATGGTGGAACAAGAACGAAGTGAGCTATGGTTTGGTTCTCTAACTGAAACTTATAATTCTTGACTTTGTTTAATTGTTATTTTAAATTTCAATTGATACACAAGAAAATACAAAACTCAATTAAGCATGATTAGAATTTCAATAGGGTGCAAAGAAGAAGAAGAGAGGGCAGAAACTAACAGGAAGAGGGTGAATCAACGGCAGCAAGAGAGACGAAGAATAGAAAAAGTAAATTAGCGAAAGAAAGAAGAAAAAAACAAAAGGGAGACCTGAATTGTCCGCAAGGAGAAAGAAAAGATAGAGACTGTTGAGATTCGGGAGGTGATGAATTAGGGTTGGAAATATGCAGCTCTATTTCTCAATATTTCTATTTGTTTCCGTGGGCAGGATAATTTAACCCCAAAAAAAGTGGTTTGTTTTGAAAAATATTTAAAAAAAATGAGATTATATTTTATAAAAGTTTAATTGGTAACAGCGATTTTAAATTAGTGTGTCTAATGAAATTTTAAAAAATTAATATTAAAATTGTAATAATATGCTGCGATTTTAATGTTACCGTCAACATTAAAATCATAATAGAACTTCAAAATTATAAATCTGATACAAAAATCACAATAATTGATAGCAGTTTAAGACAAATAATAATAATAATTGGACATAATTTCTGGATATTACCCATGTAAAGGTTTTCTCAAAGGACTTTTTTCTTTTTCCGGTACAAAGGAAGACCTTATGGCTCAAAATCATCCAATAACCTTAGTCTGGCAGCCCATTTCTTTGCATTGACAATATATAAGCTCGTCCATGTAGTGCCATGATCTTGTCGGATAAATTGTTTGTTTTCACAACTTCATTTGCCTGCACAACTTCATTTGAGATAACACAACTTCAGAATTTTTGCTTGTTGGTAGCTAGATAATACATTTCAAAATTTGATTGGCTCCCTCTCTATCAAAATTTTTCTTTATTATTTCTCACATTTCCTTAAATACAATCATTCACTTTTTATTTTTAAAAATAAGCAAAAAAAGAAAAACTAAGTTATTCTTATTTTTTAATTTTATTGTTCTATAATTAATTCAGATAATGATATCCGAGCTCTCTACTCGAAAGATCGGCCTGATTTCTCCGAGCTCAGTGTTCCTGCCGAGCTCTCAGCTTGTGAGGCCTTGTATCAGGGCTCGCCCGGACATAGGTCACGATAACAGTCCGGCCTTAGATAACAGCTCGGTCACCGATTATGGTAAGCAATAATTAACGAATATTTGCCAGAAATGGTGCGGATCTTGACCTCTCAAGGATGGAAAGTACCAAGAATCTCTCAGCAAATCTGCCTAAATGGGGAATCAAGCATCAATCAAGGGATTAAGGTGATTTTCTCCTATTCAAGGGATTATCTCCTATTTTGGCATAACTCTACATAAAGGGAATCATCAGGTACATTACTCTCTCTACACTCAAATACAAGAAAAACCTTTACTAGCTCAGAAACTAACTTGATCGTCGGAGCTTCCCCTGTCGGAACCCACGACGGTCCTTTGATTTCTTTTCAGGTAACCCAAGCGAAGATCAACAGAAGATTTCTAGCTTGTTATCATTTGGTGCGGTGAGCGTGGATCACTCCACAGATTTCAGTTGATTCATAAATTTCAGTCGGTAATGGATCTTTTTCCCGATTTACCTATTTCCGACACCCTAGCCTCTAGCCATCCCAGCAATACAACCCAACCCTCAACCAACCTTCTTGGCCAACTCATTCAAAGCCTCCAACCAGCTCAACCAGAGCAAATCTCTCCACTTCCAGCACGACAATTATTTCCACCTACACAGATCCAAACACCAACTACACCGCAAGCGCCCATGGCTATCCCAACAATCCCGGGTCTGACTCCCCAAACTGCCCAAACCCTGCTTACAGCCTTGTCGGCTATGGCGACTCAAGCACCACCCTCAGCCCAAACACCCCCTACTTTAGCGCCCATACAGCCTCCGGCCCAAACACCACCTCCGTTACTGCCGAGCACTTTGGCCCCTGGTACCATGGTCACATTGACAGCAGAGCAGTTTGAGAAACTATTTGAAGAGCGAATGCAGAAATATCAAAACCGAAGTACTTTACAGTACCAAGGTAGTTTCCGGTCTCCTCTATCCCGAGACATCTTAGCCACCCCGTTTCCCCAAATACGTTTACCAAATCTGCCGAAGTATAGCGGTAGCACGGACCCCCGAGCTCATCTGGACGAGTTCCACCACACTATGTTGGTACATACAACGGAAGAGGCGGCTTTATGCAAAATTTTCCCCCAAACACTCACTGACTCGGCTCAAATATGGTTTCGCAACCTCCCAGAAAATTCGATCTACAGCTTCGAACAGTTCAGTGACATGTTCATTGCCAAATTTGTGGCAGCCATCCGGCCAGCTAAAGTGTCTGCCGACCTTACCATGGTGTACCAGGAGAAAGGGGAGACACTCCGAGCTTACGTGGAGAAATTTAATGCTGTGGCCATGGACATTCAGAATCTTAATTTGGAGGTAGCCATAAATGCCCTTATTAGAAATACGAGATGCCAAGATTTTAGTGATTCCCTCAGCAAGAAGCCACCAGGTGACTTCACCGAGCTAATGTCCCGGGCACACAAGTACATACGCATGGATGAGGCTCGCAAGCTCATATACAGTTCGCAGAACAGAGACTCGGATAGAGGGTTTCGCACAGGGCGAGATAGAGGCAATGGTAGTAGAGATGAAGTTAGAGGAAGGGGGCTGCCCATTCCAACAGAGCCTACTTGGTCTCAAAACCGAACACAAGGAGCAAACAAGAAGAACGGTTTACGCCGTTAACAGCACCGAGATCCCAAATTCTGGCCTGGTTGAAGGAGAACGAGCGGGTTAACTGGCCACGCCCGATGATGGATGACCCTAGCAGGGATCAGAGCCAGTACTGCTCTTTTCACAGAGATAAAGGTCATCAGACGAATGATTGCCGACAGCTGAAGCGTGAAATCGAGTATTTGATCCGGCAGGGCAAACTCGGGCAGTTTGTGAAAAGTACTGAGAGGGGAAAGCGAGATAGATCCCCTTCACCTAGAAGACAAGATAACCGAGCTAGTTCGAGCAAAAAGGCCCCTACCGGGGTAATTCATGTGATTGCAGGAGGCCCGCATTATGATGTTTTTGAGGAATCTAGAAAGCGGAAAGCTAAGGAGGTATTTTCCATGGGAGCAGGCCGAAGAGTGGAAGGCTACAAAGTGACATTTTCTGAGGTAGATGAAGCCCATGTCCGAACTCCCCACACCGATTCACTTGTAGTGGAAGCAATGATGCAAGACTACCTGGTTCAGAGGATCCTGATTGATACGGGGAGCGCGGTGAACCTTATCACTCTGAAGGCCTACAAAGCTTTGGGTTTATCAGTCAATCGGTTGGAAACAGTTTCAGCGCCCATCATCGGTATATCGGGACAACAGGTCAAGGTAGAAGGCTCGGTGACATTATAATTACAGCTCGGTGATGAGGATAAGGTGTGCAGTTGCAGGAGCTGTTTCATGGTGGTTGACATTCCATTGGCCTACAACGTGATCATTGGGCGACCTCTTCTGGTTGGGGTGGATGCTTACATTTCGATGCGTAAGTTGCTTGTGAAAATACCTGTTGAAGGAGGTGTAGCCGTGCTGAGGGGCAGTCAGAAAGCGGCTCGGGAAACTTACATTAGCATGTTAAAGGGAGCAGATCAGGCATTACCCTTGGATGCACTGGACATTCCAACGGCTAGGAATGCGGAACCCATGGACTCACTCAAGGAAATTGAACTTTCACCAGGAAAGATAGTCAAGGTTACTGCTAGCAAGGAGGGGAAACAGAGAGAAACGTTGGTAGCAGTACTGTCAGAATATAGCGATGTATTTGCCTGGCAACCCTCAGATATCAGAGGAATCTCTCCCGAGGTAACATGTCATGCTCTTAATATACAGCCAAGTTGCAAGCCTGTCAAGCAGAAGAAGAGGAACCATGCTCCCGAGCGGCAGCTGGCAATGTCGGAGGAAGTAGACGCACTGCTGAAGAGCGGGTTCATTAGAGAAGTGTTGTACCCGGACTGGCTATCAAACGTGGTTCTGGTGAAGAAGGCTAATGGAAAGTGGAGAATGTGTGTTGACTTCACTGATTTAAATAAGGCCTGCCCGAAAGATTGTTACCCCTTGCCGAATATAGACCTTCTGGTAGACTCAACTTCGGGGTTTGAGGAATATGCTTTCCTGGACGCCTCTGCCGGATACCACCAAATCCCTATGAAGAAGAACGATGAGGAGAAAACTGCTTTTGTTACACACCGGGCTACCTATTGTTACCGGGTCATGCCATTCGGGTTGAAAAACGCCGGGCCACTTACCAGAGATTAATGAATAAGATGTTTGCGGGGCAGTTAGGAAGGAATGTGGAGGTTTATGTCGATGACATGATTGTCAAAGGCAAGACTGCTGCAGACTTACCTCGGGAACTGGCAGAAACGTTTGGGGTGCTCAGGGAGTTCGGTCTGAAGTTAAACCCAGAGAAATGTGCCTTTGGAGTTCAGTCTGGTAAATTCTTGGGGTACATGATTTCAAAGAAGGGAATAGAGGCTAACCCGGAAAAGATCCGAGCCATTCTGGAGATGGAGCCACCAAGATCGGTAAGAGAGGTCCAGAAATTTAATGGAAGGGTGACGGCTCTAGGCAGATTTATTTCTTGTTCAGCTAAGAGATGCCTTCCTTTTTACAACACCCTTAAGAAAGTGAAGGGTTTTGAATGGACGCCAGAATGTCAGAAAGCATTTGACGAATTGAAGAAGTTCCTTAGCACCCCACCTCTGCTAAGTCGGCCATATCCGGGGGAAGTGTTGTATATGTACCTGGCAGTTTCATCAGGAGCCTTGGGGTCAGTCTTGATAAGAGAAGAAGGTAGTCAACAGTTTCCGATCTACTATACAAGCAAGGTTTTGAGAGGTGCCGAGCTGCGGTATCCTATACTCGAGCAGCTTGCCTTCGCGTTGGTGATTTCGGTTGTGAAGTTACGACCCTATTTCCAGGCCCATACGGTGACAGTAAGGACAAACTCGAACCTCCGGAAGGTTTTGCAAAAGCCCGAGGCATCCGGGAGACTAACAGAGTGGGCGGCTCGGCTAGGAGAGTTTGATGTCCGATATGAAGCTCGGCCATCTATGAAGGGTCAAGTCTTGGCAGATTTTGTGGCAGAACTGCATGCACCCCCGCAGGAGCCTAGTCCCTGCTCATGGAAATTGTACATAGACGGTGCATCCTCATCTGTGGGTGCTGGAGCCGGGGTGATATTGATCGGACCAGGGAAGGTTGTGATCAAGGCGATGGCTCACATTGCATTCCAGGCAACCAACAATGTAGCTGAATATGAAGCTCTCAGTTTTGGCTTACAGCTAGCTTTGGAGGTAAGACCGGATTCCTTGAATATCTTCTCTGACTCACAGCTTGTTGTTAGCCAGGTGCTCGGCAAGTTTGAGGCCAAAGACAGTGCGATGATAAGATACAAGGAGTTAACAGCTGCACTCTTCGCCCAACTTGAGAGCCGGGGTTGTGCATGGTCCATTGATCAGGTTCCCAGGGAGGAGAATGTTGAGGCCGATGTGTTAGCCAAACAAGCTTGCTTTAAAAATGAACCAGTCGTATCCAACATCATCTGGTCTATCGTGTCCGCCCCAACACATGAGACGTACAAGGTACATTTGCATGAGCCAATGGATGGATGGAGACTCCCCATCTACACATACCTGAATAGCGGAGTTCTACCCAAAGATCAAGTTCAAGCCCGAAAGACAGTTTGGAGATCCAGTCGGTATGCGATCCTGGATGATCAGCTATATAGGAGATCGTTTTCGGGTCCATGGACAAAATGTTTGAGTACTGAGGAAGGTGAATATGTGCTAAGAGAAATTCACGAAGGAATTTGTGGGGCTCATGAAGGAGCACAGGCAACAGCCCGGAAAACGTTATTACAAGGATACTATTGGCCTAGCATGGAGGGCGATGCGAGGGAACTGATTAAGAAATGTGATAAGTGCCAGCGGTTTGGCAATTTAAGCCATCAGAAAGCTGCCCCCCAGACCTCGATACATAGTCCCTGGCCATTTGCCCAGTGGGGCATTGATATAGTAGGCCCATTCCCCCTAGCAACCGGGCAACGGAAGTTCTTAGTGGTAGCGGTGGATCATTTCACCAAGTGGGTAGAGGCGGAGCCCCTGGCAACCATAACTCCGGCAAATGTTATCAAATTCATGCAAAAGTCCATCGTCACGAGATTTGGTATTCCGCACTCCATTGTCACAGACAACGGCAAACAGTTCGATTGTGCCGCTTTCAAAGAATACTGTTCAGAATTGAAGATCCAGCTTTGTTTCACCTCGGTATACCACCCGCAGGCAAACGGCATGACCGAGGTAACTAACCGTACTATTGTTACAGGTCTAAAGAAACGACCCGACTCAGCAAAGGGTCTTTGGGTGGATGAGCTATACAACGTCCTCTGGGCCTACCGAACGTCGCCAAGATCAGCAACGGGAGAAACCCCCTTCTCGCTCACATATGGGACAGAGGCGGTTATTCCCTGTGAAATCGGTATGCCAAATGCCCGGACTTCTAGTTTTAATGAAGCTTCCAATGACGAGCACCTGCTGTGTCAGCTGGATAGGTTGGAAGAGCAAAGAGAACATTCCCAGCTGCGATCGGCTGCTTACAAACAAAGGATGTCGTCTTACCATGATCGGAACATCAAGCCGAGGACATTCAGGATCGGGCAGTTAGTCCTCAAAAAGGTAGTTGCTTCACAAACATCAGCCGGCGTGGGCAAGCTGAATCCCAACTGGGAAGGCCCTTACATAGTTCACGATGTCAAGGGGGGATCATATAGGTTGAAGGATCACTCAGGCAAAATACTTCCCCATTCATGGAATATTTCGAATCTGAAGGCATATTATCAATAGCTCGGCCCGGTATTTTTATGGCTCTCTCGGCTAGCTAACCATCGGTCAATTTTCCGATACTTTGCATTTTATTTTGTTCAATTTTTGTCATATATCATTGTACTCGATAAAACTTCAATAAAAGAGGTAATTCATGAAAACACAATGTCTCTTATGATTATCTGCGCTCGAATTGCTATGACTCGATTCAATGTTACCGCCGACAGGGCGTACATTCTAAACACCGCCGACAGGGCGTACACTCTCATATTCAACTATGAAATACACTCATGGCACTCACTCGGCGCCCACTCGGTTATCATGCCACCAAACATTTTATGACCTATGTGTCGAAAGATATTCAGCTCGGTTAAATCTACCCAGAATTTTCTCATCTCATTGCTTATTGAAGAACTTGTTTAGCCGAACAATCATAAGCACTTTCGTTCATTCATTAAAGGGTTTATCACACCTTATCGATCAAACTGCGCATATGGAAAATACAAAGGGTTCAGCATACACAAACAGGAATCAAATTTTCATTTCATTAACGATCAAAGAGTACACAGTTTATTCATCCGGATACACTTCGTCCAACCAGGACCAATCCATATCCGGATGACGCTGCTTAACAGCATCGGATAACTTCTGACTAAATCCAAGACACTTATCAACAGCCAGCTCCACAGACTTGTATTCAAGCTCTGAAAATTTTTCCTCCACCTCGGCCTTGCCTTTCTTCGCATCGTCAAGCTCGGCTCGGAGATTGGCCGCCTCGATATCCTTTTCGGAACTCTTCTGCTCGGCTTCGGCTTTATTTTTCTCCATCTCAGCCTGAAGACCTGCCACTTTCTTCTGAAGTTCAGATACTTCATTTAAGGCTTCGGTGGCCTTATCCTCAGCTTCCTGGGCTCTTTGTTCGGCATCTTGCAGCTTACTCTCTGCAACATTCGCCCTGAGGCGCTGCCCGGCAACCGACCGTGCCTCTCGGTTACACATCCTTATCAAATTATTCATCTTGGCGATCACAGCACCACTAAGGATGGAAGCCTGTATGGAATGCAAACATCAATCAAGGGTTGTGGCAATCAATACCCAACAAACAAATAAGACCTCGGCAACGTATACCTGCACTTGATGCCTTTTAAGGGCTTCGCCCAGGTCGTCAGCTTTCCAGAGCAGCAAGGGGTTGATGCTCCTTGGGACGCAGGATAGGATATGGATGAAGTTGCAGAAGACGGGATTGTCTTCAGAGTAGTTTCTCCCCTCCTCCTTCCAAATATCGCAGATCTCCTCGGCAAGCGCCCTCATATCTCTCTTCATTGGTCGGGGATTTGATGACCCTGCCGCATCACAAAATACAGGAGATGGTCGGGGATTTGACGACCCAGCTTCAGCATCAAGCACTGGAGAGTGCGGTCCGGGAGGGGTCCGCAGATCAACTTGTGGAATTGTCGTGGGAGGAGTCTGAGGCAAGGGACCCTCAGGTGCAGCAGTCGGATCAGTGTCGTGGTGATGGTCAGGCTCGGTAGTATTGTGTTCAGAAACCTCGGGTGGAACCTCTTGAGCAGGCTCGGACGAGGCGGACTTTCCTGCTTTCTTCTGCCTCTTTGCCCTCATCATCTCCACCATGCTCGGCCTCTCAGTGCGCTTCATTTCTGCAACAAACCGAACAATGAGAAAATATTAGAACAAGGGAATCATTTTTAGAATATACCTCTTCGGCGCGGTCGAGATGATGCGGTTCGGATAGATCCGATCGTCAGTTGGTCTTTAATGTCGACTTTGGCTTGTGCGAGGAATCTCCATTGGGCCAAAGTTTCTTCCTCCTGGTCGGTAAGAAAGATCGGATCATCATTCTTATTGACATACCGGCCCCATGTTGTTGGGAACTTGAATTTTTCATCGCTCTCAACGATGAAAAAGCGATTCTTCCAGTTCTTTAGGGACTCCGGGTTACCATGGAAAACCCCATAACCAGCCCTGGCTTGCACATAATTATGGTCCTCAGTTGACACACGAAGACCGACTACATGAGTAACTCGGAAAAGCCTCACGGTCAAAGGTATCTCGTTCTCCGCTGCCCATATTTGTAAAGCAGAGATCGTGCGCCAAGCATTTGGATGAATTTGTCCCATGGTCAACCCATAATGGTTCAATAGCTCGGTTTCGAAGGTTGTTGGAGGGAGGCTCATGCCGGCCTCGAAGTCAGCCTCGTACACCACAATCTTTTTCTTGCTGTTGTAGGTAGCGTTAGCTCGGACTTGAACTCCGGGTGCCCGAACAATATAGCTCTCCGGAATCCCATGCCTCTCCTGCAATTCTACCGATTCATTGTTTCGGATAGCCGAGCTAATGCTCCCAACTCGAGGGTTCCTTCTTGGTTCTTTCCTCCTCGGTGGTACTGGTTGGCTGGGACCGGGAGTTTCAGTTATGTCTTCGTGCTCAAGGCCTTCCTCCACTCTCTGCCTCTCTGGAGAACTCTCGAGGTCACTCATTCTAAAGATGCAAAGTATAAGAAGACAAAGTACAAACCTGTAGTGGAGGAGATCTGGACGAAGCTTCGAGAGATAACAGCAGATCAGACGCGAAGAAGAAGGGGGATTTGTGTAAACTGGAAGTTGCAAATTAAGAAGGAGAAGAACAATACTAAAACGCAGCAAAATCTCTAAAGAAAGCGAAAGTGAGAATGAACAGGGGAAGGAAGTATTTATAGAAGGCGAAGACCAATTAAGGGAGAACAGCTGGCGATCGATAATTGGGGCTATGGGAAGATAATTAATACCTGCACGGTAACCCAAGGGACGCCCTCATCATAACGCCTGACATGACTACTGGATCACAGCCAACGAAGCGATCTTTCGCGTGTTTCGAGGGATCACGCGCACAGTAATCACTAGAGTGGAATGGTCTAAACGCACGCGCTAGTGAGGCGTTTGGTATTGATTCCATGACATAAATGTCATCTCTCGGGGGGGGGGGGGGGACTTATGATATCCGAGCTCTCTACTCGAAAGATCGGCCTGATTTCTCCGAGCTCAGTGTTCCTGCCGAGCTCTCAGCTTGTGAGGCCTTGTATCAGGGCTCACCCGGACATAGGTCACGATAACAGTCCGGCCTTAGATAACAGCTCGGTCACCGATTATGGTAAGCAATAATTAACGAATATTTGCCAGAAATGGTGCAGATCTTGACCTCCCAAGGATGGAAAGTACCAAGAATCTCTCAGCAAATCTGCCTAAATGGGGAATCAAGCATCAATCAAGGGATTAAGGTGATTTTCTCCTATTCAAGGGATTATCTCCTATTTTGGCACAGCTCTACATAAAGGGAATCATCAGGTACATTACTCTCTCTACACTCAAATACAAGAAAAACCTTTACTAGCTCAGAAACTAACTTGATCGTCGGAGCTTCCCCTGTCGGAACCCACGACGGTCCTTTGATTTCTTTTCAGGTAACCCAAGCGAAGATCAACAGAAGATTTCTAGCTTGTTATCAGATAATTAATATACAAAGCTTATATACCTACTTAATTTTTATTTGTCTTTTTGATATAGAAAAAAATCATATAGTTCAATTATAATTAACGAAATCAAAATTCGAAATTCAGATCTCATAAATCACTAGGCCAAATTTTAGTAAATGTATATTTTATTTTTATTATCTTATTATTAGACTAGTTTCAAAAAAATAAAATTATATTACTAGACCGAATTATCTTATTACAGTATTACTAGACTAGTTTTAAAAATATATACATATGACTGAATTAATCTTTTTATTATTTTATTATTAGTAGATATATGCATGGGGACGTTTTAATTTTAATTGTTAGATGGGCATAGGGGTGTTCAAAATTGGTATAGCCCATTCAAGCCATTAAAACCAACCAGCTAAATTCATTTTATGAGAATATTATTGAATTATTATAATCCATATAACCCTAGATATGAAACATATTACTGTGAGTTTGTGGTTTATTATATAACCTAACCAATATACCCATTTTTAACAATGTACTTTTGGTGGTTGAATTGCTTATTCTTGTAAACAATCAAAGAAACATGTTTTCTTCCGTGATGAATTTTTCTTATACTATGTTAATTAATCTTTGAAAACTCAATTGAATTTAGTGAATTCTTTTTTTTTTAGGAATTTGATGGAATTTAATTTCACTATTGTTGGCTTTTTTTATACAGATAAAAATTTAATGTAATAGTGTAAATAGAAAAATCAATTTATATGTGTGAGTGAATTAATTAACAGATAAATTTGGTGACAATTTGTTGCATTTAGCAGTAAATTACAATCATTCCCTTCATTATTGATGTTCCTGTTATTAGTATTATTATATTTACCTTTTTTTTATACAATATACTTATATCATTTTTAAACATACTAGATTTACTTAAGAAATTCTGGTAATTTTCCTACTTTTGTACAATAAATTGTTAGGCCTAATTAATCTCTCATAAAAATAATTGTTAGGCCTAATGGAAGATATATTGTTGGAGATTGATAAAATTTTGAAACTTTTATTTTCTATCAATAGAATTTTGAAACTTCTTTTTTAATGGATAGATTTTTGAAATTTTTTTAGTGAATTGTAATTAAATTAATTAATTTCACATTTAAAATATATATATATATATATATATATAAATGTAAATGTATATATTGCACTATTTTTTTATTGTAAATGTATCCATGTTTATTGTATCCATAAATGTAATTAAACAAATATATATAAATATGGATAATTTATAATTTATATATGTTTATAATATCCATAAATGTAATTAAAAAATAAATATGCATAATTTATAATTTATATGTTTATAATATGTAACGCCCCGTTCTCACCCTAGTAGTTTGAGCCATGTGTGTGTGTATATATGGTTTTGGCATACGTTATTTTTGTGTATGTGTATGGTTTAGATTATTGTATTATGTATTTTGGGGTTTGCTTGGGTGTGAGTGAGTGTATGGGATTTGGATCTGTTTAGTAAGGTTGGTATTGGGTGTATGAGAGAGGATGGTAATTGGGTGTGTCTTGGGTAGTCTTCCAATGGGAGGCTGCCATGTGACAAGTGGGGGAGGATATAAATTGTGGAGAGAGGAGAGAGAAAACAGTTGTCCTCCCTTGTTTCCCCTTCCCGTTTCTTCTTTTTCTTCCTCTTTTTACCCCGTTGCTCTGTTTTCCTCTTTGCTTCCTCCTAATTTCCCCTTTTGTTGGAATTTTGGTGAGCCTTGGGTAGTCCTAAGTTGATTTGGGTAAGTGTTAGCTAATTGTTCTTCCTTATCCTCTTTTTCCTTTTCAATTTGGTTAATTTGGTATTTTGGGGTTAGAGTTTTAAAGCTTGTTTGATGGGTGTTTTGCTCAGAAATCCGTCCTAGAGAGCCTAAGGGCAAGGAAATAGCAAGTGAAAGCGGAACCCGTGATTAGAGTTCAAGAATTCAATGTTTGGGAACGTTTGCTACTTTTGCTACTTTTGTACATTATATGTGATTTTTGGTGCTTTTGTGGAAATTGTTGATTTGATGAGATTAATTTTGTGTGGGTTTGTATCTAAATGACATGGGTATGGATTATTTTGAGTTGAGATGCATAATTTGTGAAGAATTGAAGCTAAGCATGAGTTTGTATGAATTTCTAAGAGAAAATGCTGGTTTAGTGAATTTTGAAATTTGATCTTGTAAATTGTATGATTTGATGTTGATAATTGAATTTTAAGTTGGGTTTTAGGTTGTTTGAGATGTTGTGAATGATTAATTCGTGCTTGGGTGAGTTTGAGAACATGAATTTCTGCAGATTTTCGTGTAAGGGCTGAAAATCACGACTCTGTCGCGAGGTCGCGACAGAGCTCGGTGATTTCATCCTTCGCACGCGTCGAGCGTTGGGCTGCCGAGCGGCCGCAGCGAGAGTTCTCTGTCGCGAGTGCGACAGAACGCTCGGCTGCCGCACGCGAGCGTGGTAGTAATTGCTGGCCGCTCACTGTCGCGAGCACGATGACTGTCGCGAGCGCAATAGTGAGATATGCTTCAGTCTCCACGCGAGCGCGAGGACTGCCGCGATCGCGACATGGGGCAAGTTTTGCCTCTGTCGCAAGCGCGACACCTCCTTACTTTATTTTGAATTTTCTTTTACGCTTTCGATGCTTAGTTTTCGAACTTGTGATGCTTTTAGAATTATGCATGGATAATTTTATGAGTTATATGACTGTGATTTGATGAATTATGTATGACCTGCAACAGTCAATAAGTGGATAAATAGGCATGCCTATAGAGTTCAGTTAGCTGTAGCCATGCGTATGCGTTCTGGACCCTGATCAGGTCCCTATTCAAATCCTCGCGATCCCTTTTTAAACTTGAATCTTGTTTAAGATTCCATGCGAAAATGTTTTGGAACAAAAACAAAGGAATAATTTTGATACCCTCGAGTATCCATGCGTTTTAAATGTATATGTGCTACTCGCTATCCACTCTTTTGAATAAGCAGGTTTATTGTGTTAATGTGTTATAATTCAGTTCAGTATGAATGATTGTATGGTGAAGGACATCAACATCTTAAATATGATGAATTGTTTATTAAGAATTGATTTTCAGTATGTGCCATGTGTATGTGATTTGTTTCCGACGTCCACTGTGAGTGGTCGTTTTTCCTTGTGTTTCTTCCCACTAAGCGTATACGCTTAGCACGGGTGTTTCATCCGTACAGGTGTGGAAGATGTTGGAGTTTTGGGCAGGGTGATCCGTTTCAGCAGGGCCAACACAACTAGGAGAGAGATATTTTGTAATATAGGATTGTACCTTTTTTGTATATGTAATAGTTTGAACATTTTGTATTAATGACTCTTGATGTAATTCAACTTTTGTAATTTGGTTTTGATATCAGTTGTATATGATCTTCTGTGCTACGACACCTTTGTATTTTGATATGTAAAGACTAGTTTGTAAATTAATAAATATTGTACTTTTGTTTCAGCCTCCATCTTTTGGTTTTAAGAATTTTATTGTACCCATTTTGAATGTATGATTCATAACTTTATTTATTTTGTTTGAAGTCTTGCGTGACAACCCTCATCTATCCGGGTCCCTCACCCTCCTAGAGGGATGAAGCTCCCTACATATAGGTAAGGGGTGTCACATTTTGTGGTATCAGAGCATTAGGTTTAGACGTTTCTGGGCAAGCGTAAGGTAGAGTGTACGTTTAGTGTTGTGTTGGCCTGATGCGGATTATTGTGTATGTTTTGTAGTTAGATAGAGTTTGCTCGTAGATCACTTGAGGGGTCAGCCGAGAGTACGAATCCTCGAGATCAAGATCCGTCTGTTTCTGGTTCGGCTCAGCCACGTAGGGTGTAACCTGAGGCCCCTGCGGTCCCCTTTGAGGCCATGCTCAAGATCTCTCAAGATATGGCTAGGGTTTTGGAAAGAGTTACTGCCCCTAGAGCTCCGATTGAGAATATGAGGAAGTTTGAAGCGGAAGATTTCTTTGGAACTAGCTTAGATGAATCGGATAAAGCTGAGAGGTGGATTGAGAAGGTTAGTCGGGTGCTAAGGGAAATTCGGTGTCCTCTGGAGAGAGAGATGGAGTGTGTAGTGTCTTTGTTGCAGGGCTCAGCTTATGACCGGTGGACATTAGTGCTTAGGCATCCTCAGCTTCCCGAGCCTATAACATGGGAGTTCTTTGAAAGAGATTTTCGGAGTAAGTATGTGACTAAGGCATTTAAGGAGGGCAGATGGGCGCAGTTTTTGAGTCTCCGACAGAGAGTGTTATTTGTAGCGGAATATGAGAAGGAGTTTAATCGACTCAGTAAGTATGCACCGCCAGGAGTTCTCACTGAGGAGTTTCGATGTCAACAGTTTGAGGCGGGTTTGAATGAGTCTCTTAAGGTGATGTTGGTTTCTTTGATGTCTGCCCCGAATATCAGTTATTATCAGATAATACAGGCAGCTTTGAGAGCGGAGCGCTCTGAGAATATTTTAAGAGAGAATGCTCAAAGGAAAAAGGCCTCTAGTGGAGGTTCTTCTTCAGGAAAGAGGTTGCGTGAGTCTCAAGGAAATCCTTCTGGTGAGTCGCATCCTAGTCTGGCTACTAGAAGGAGGAGACAGAAATCCTTTAGAGGGTCTGGCATGGGTAGAGGAGCTTCAGGTGGTAGAGGTGATGGAATGCCTCAATGCTCCCTTTGTAACAAGTGCCATTGGGGCGAGTGTCGGTGGTTGACGGGAGGATGTTTCAGATGTGGTAGCATCGACCACTTTTTAGCCAATTGCCCGAATTTGTATGAGAATACTCGGGGTCAACAAGAGGCTAGTCGAGCTGGGTCGAATCTTCCTCAGGGCAGTTGTGCTAGAGGTAGAGGATGAGGTTGTGGTGGATGGCCTCGGGAAAGATAACCCTTTAAGATAGTTGATCTTCCAGCGCCGGTGACCGCAAGAGCATATGCAATGAGAGCTCGTGACAACCAGGATGCTCCGGAAGTAATAGTCGATAAGTTTTTACTTTTCAGTATTGAAATGTATGCTTTGATAGACCCGGGTTCTACTCATTCTTATCTATGTTCTGATAAGTTGTGTGATGAATTGATTAATGAGGATAAATTGGATTATGAGATATGCGTGACTAGTTCGTTAGGGAAGTGTGTTAAAGTGAATCGAGTGTATCGGGATTGTCCCTTGATGGTGCAAGGTGAGGAATTTCCAGTTGATCTGATTAGTCTACCATTTCATGAGTTTGACCTCATTTTGGGTATAGATTGGTTGTCCAAGCATCAAGCTATAGTTGATTATCAGAGGAAAAAGGTTGTACTCAAGGACAAGGATCAGATACCTGTGGTTGTAAGAGGTTTGGGAAGTAATTTGCTGCACAATGTGATTTCGACTATGAAGGCAAAACGGTTCATAAGGAAGGGATGTGAAGCGTATTTAGCTTTGATTTTGGATTCTCGACGAGGGCAAGTAAAGATACAAGATATTCCGATAGTAAGAGAATTTGTGGATGTATTTCCAGAAGAATTATCGGGTTTGCCACTAGAGAGGGAAGTAGAATTGTCTATTGATATTGTGCCGGGTGCAGCTCCGATTTCTAAGGCTCCGTATCGTATGGCTCCGGTGGAATTGAAAGAGTTGAAAAGTCATTTGCAAGAGCTTTTGGATAAGGGTTTAATTCAACCGAGTGTGTCGCCTTGGGGTGCTCCGGCTCTGTTTGTCAAGAAAAAGGACAATACCTTGAGAATGCGTATTGATTACCGACAGATTAACAAGGTCACGATAAAGAACAAGTATCCATTGCCACGGATCGAGGATCTTTTCGATCAGTTAAGAGGAGCTTGAGTCTTTTCAAAGATAGACTTGAGATCTGGTTATTATCAGTTGAGATTCAAGGATGCGGATGTTGCAAAGACGGCTTTTTGGACACGTTATGGTCACTACGAATTTTTAGTGATGCCATTTGGATTGACTAACGCACCCACAGCTTTTATGGATTTGATGAATAGGGTATTCAGATAGTATTTAGATCATTTTGTTGTAGTGTTCATCGACGACATCCTGGTTTATTCCAAGGATGAAAGGGAACATGAGGAGCATCTGAGGTTGGTATTGCAAGTATTGAGGGATCGTCAACTTTACACTAAGCTTAGTAAGTGCAATTTTTGGTTAAAAGAGGTAACATTCCTTGGGCATGTGGTTTTAGCTGAAGGTATTCGGGTAGATCCATCCAAAGTTGAAGCTATTATGAATTGGTTGCCACCTAAGTCTGTACCAAAAGTGAGGAGTTTTCTTGGTTTAGCCGGTTACTATAGGCGGTTTGTTAAGGGATTTTCAGTGATAGTTTCGCCTTTAACTCGGCTTCTTCGAAAAGAGGTTAAGTTTAATTGGTCTGACAGGTGCTAAGCAAGTTTTGAGCAGTTGAAGGATACGCTGATCAAGGCTCTTGTACTTACTCAACCCGTTTCAGGTAAAGAGTATACTATGTACAGTGATGCCTCAAGTATAGGATTGCGTTGTGTTTTGATGCAAGACGGCAAGGTGATCGCCTATGCTTCCAGGCAGTTGAAGCCTCATGAATAGCACTATCCGACACATGACTTGGAATTAGCAGCGGTAGTGTTTGCTCTTAAGGTATGGCGGCATTATTTTTATGGGGAGACTTGTAGGATCTTCACAGATCACAAGAGCTTGAAGTATCTGCTTACTCAGAAAGAATTAAATTTAAGGCAGCGAAGATGGTTGGAATTATTTAAAGTTTACGACTGTATCATTGATTACCGTCCGGGCAAAGCGAATGTAGTGGCAGATGCCCTAAGTAGGAAATTAGTTTCGGTTCTGTCTCTAGGTAGAGGAAGATGGAGATTTGATTCGGAAGGGGCACTAATTGCTCGATTGAAGATTAAACCGAGCTTGAGGCAATTGATAGTGGATGCACAGTTAAATGACCCTGTATTGCAGCGTGCTTTTCACATAGTAAGAGACGGTAAGCAGACTGAATTTTCTGTAGATTGTGAGGGAGTGCTCAAATTCAGAAATCGGTTATGTGTGCCTAATGAGAGTGATGTGAAGAGAACACTTTTGCAAGAAGCTCACTCATCGATTTTCACGATACATCCAGGAGGAAATAAAATGTACAGAGACCTCAAGCAGTTTTATTGGTGGCCGTGTATGAAAAAGGACATAGTGGAGTTTGTTTCAAAGTGTCTGGTGTGTCAGCAAGTGAAAGCTGAGCATCAAGTTCCAACAGGGTTGTTGCATCCCTTACCCATTCCTCAATGGAAGTGGGATGACGTTACGATGGATTTTGTACTTGGTTTGCCATTGACACAGCGCAAGCACGATTCAGTGTGGGTAATAATTGACCGATTGATGAAGTCAAGACACTTCTTGCCAGTTCGGTTAGAGTATCCTATGGACAAGTTAGCAGAGATCTATGTGAATGAGATAGTAAGGCTTCATGGAGTTCCAATCTCTATTGTGACTGATCGAGATCCGAGCATTATGTCAAAGTTTTGGAAGGAATTACAGTCAACCTTGGGTACTCGGTTAAATTTCAGCACTGCATTTCACCTACAGACCGATAGTCAGTTAGAGAGGGTTATTCAGATTCTTGAAGATATGCTTCGGGGATGTGCTTTGGAGTTCGCTGGGATAAGTATGTGCCTTTAATGGAGTTTGGGTACAATAACAGTTATCAGGTGAGTATTAGAATGGCTCCCTTCGAAGCTCTCTATGGACGGTATTGTTATTATAGATGACTGTAGATAGTATATAAAGAGTGGCATGTTTGACTATAATAAGTATATTGTGGTTTATATTCTTGTTGTGCCCCTGAGTGGGCTATGGATTATTTGAATTGCAGGAAGGATAGGCTAAGATTATAGCCGTTATATTGCCGAAAAAATGCATAGTAAAACTAAACAGTTATAGGTCATTGGCAAGGATTTTATATGGTTAGGATTTAGATGAACTATGAATGAATAATATGGTTAATTGAAATGTAAATCTTCAAGTTAATAATGGAAGAAAAAAATTTACTGCATTTGCTTTATCAATATCAATCATGGTAATCGCATAGTGAGTGCCATAGTAAGTTATACGTACATTTTGTATAAGGACAATAAGGGTGTTTGATTTTATTAGTGTCAGAGCGCGGTTTAGGCGATTCTAAGATTGCAGTGAGGCTAAAGGGTTTGATTAAAGTCATATACATTCCAATTGATGAATGAGAAGTGTTATAAGATTAATGTATGCTTGCTCCTTTTTGTTTTATAGTGAACGATGGCCTCTAAAGAAGGACATCGTGAAGGTGAAGGTGAAAATGCAACTTCTGTTAGTGCTGGGCGAGCTGAGATGCCACAGCCACAAGTTACTCCACCTGCTGCACCACCTCCTCCACCTCAATCGGACTTTCTGAATTTGATGGCGAACTATTTTCAGCATAGACTGCAGACTGAGCAGGGTTAGCCACCTTAGCCATAGGCTCCAGTACCGCCTCCTGCTTTACCTAAAAAGAAGCCAATACTGGAGCAACTGAAAAGATTAGGAGCAGAAGATTTTTATGGGCGTGATCCATTGACTATACAGACTGAGGAATGGTTGTTCTGGACTAAAAGACTATTTGAAATCACACATAGCCCACCAGAAGAGATGTTTGAAGGTACAATTGCCTTATTACGGGGCCCTGCATTTATATGGTGGGACTCGGTTCGCAAGCATACTCCAACAAATCAGTTGAGTTGGGAGTTCTTTTTGGAGCAATTTGAAAAGAAGTATATCGGATCTAAGTATAAAGCTTCCATGCAAGATGCATTCTAGAGGCTCAGGCAGGGGAATAAATCAGTTGCTGAGTATGAACGAGAATTTGAGCTCCTGAATGCTTATCTAGATGATAATATGCTGACAGAAGAGAAATTGTGTCAAAGATTCGAGCGAGGCTTACATAATCGCATCAGGCAGATTGTGGCTGCTCAGAGGCATCCTGATATGAGATCGCTGATTAAAGCAGCTATGAAAGTAGAGGCTATTCAAATAGATGGAACAAATAGATAGTCCAAATTTCAATAAAAGAGAAAATTAGAGTCAACTAGTGTTTCTGCGGATCAAAATAAGAAATTTAAAACAAATACAACATAGCCTTATGCATCGCCAACTCCAGCACAAATTCGAAAATCTATTTCGTGCAGCAATATGCCTGCAACATTTGTTAGCAGTTCACCCAAGGGAAAGGAAGGAAGTACTATTTCGAAGTGTGAACATTGTGGAAAAACACACCCTGGTGAGTGTAGGTATTTAATTGAGGCATGTTTCAGATGTTGCTCCAGAGATCATCAGGTGAAAGACTGTCTAGTGATTCAGGTTTCTACAGCTACTACCCCAGCTCAAAGCACTAAAGCTGTTACAAACAAAGCTAGAAGTAAGGAAATAGTTACTAGAACTACAGCACGAGTTTATACTATTAGAGCTACGCAAGAAAAAGATGTTTCAGAAGATATGACTGGTAAAGTCAAATTCTTTAATAGTTATATTTATATATATTGGTAATTCAATATTTTTAACTTATACTTTAGTAAAATTTCGAGAACAAAATTCTTATAAGTGGGGGACAATTGCATTGGTCTCAATAACTGCTTAGTCATGAATAGTATTTTCGGATAGTGAATAGTCCACCTAGGGTAGAAAATACACTCGTAGGTGAAAAATATTTTATTTGACTATCGAAAAACACTAGTTACGATGAGTTCGAGAGTAAAATATAAATTAAAAAGAAGATTAGATTAAATTACTTAACTAATATTATAGGATAATTAAAATTAACCAAAAAATAAATTAAAAGGGAAGATAATAAGAGGTAGGAAAAGAAGGAGGAAATCAAGGAAAAATCAAAGAGAATATAAAAAAAAACCTACCTAAAATATAAAAAGAAAGGAAAAAACCCTAGGGTAGAGGAGGCGACAGATCAAAAGTAGAAAACAAAAGGAGAAAGAGGGAGCCGCGGAGAGAAAAAATAGAAGAAAGAAAAAAAAAGAAGTGGTAGATCAAAAGCAGAAAATGAAAGGAGAAAAAGGGAGTTGCCGAGAGAAAAAAGGAGAAAAGAAAAAAAGAGAGAAGGAGAAACCAAGAGCAACCTGAGGAAGATCAAGGAAGAGAGGGAAAAAATCATGGGCAGACCATAAGAGCTAAAAGTATTGGAATTTTTTGATCTTAAATATACAATTCTGAAGGTAATGTACAAAGCTTGATCTCAAAACTGTGTAAAAAGGCTTGGTTTGAATTGTGAAAATTCATATTTTAGTTTTAAGTTTTGATTTCATTATCTTGGGATTTCGTTAATGATGTTGTGTCATATTTGTTCATCCCATTTTGTCTCTGGTTCATTTGATTTTGTGATGATTTCTATGAATTAAAAGCCAAAAAATGAAAATGAAAAAAATACTATTCATTGTCTTTTCCATGTCCCTGTTTTCGGTTCCACATTTCTTTTATTTTTTTTATTTTGTGTTTTGTTTGTTAATTCGTGTTTTTTCTATTTGATTGTTAGTTTTAAGGGATTTTATGCATGAATAAAGCTTTCCCTCTTGATTTTTGGCTTAAATTCCATTTTGGTGAATTTCTTTGTTTACTGGTGATTTCTTGGACCAGAAACGATGATGTCCCAGTCCTCATCTGCGGGCAACCAGCGATCGACGACTGTCAGCCACTGTCCGTCGCTCGCTGCCTCCACCTTCCGGTGGGCGTCTATCCCTATCTCCACCCATCAGTCCTCCTTGTGCTGCCCGTCTTTCATCCCTACACATCTGCACATTGCATGGCGTTGTTCACGTACTAACGGCCCTCCCTGCATTCTTCTTTCATGTTATTTATTTGTTTATTTGCGTTCGTATATCAACTTTTTGCATGAAAGTTTATTTGTTTTCATATTTTATTTGTTTAATTTTTCTCATTTTATACAAATTCTATTTTATTATTTTATTGTCATTTTTATTTTGTGAATATTTTTTGTTTCATAATAATTTATTAAATTTATTTAGTTTGATTTTATTATTATTATTATTATTATTATTATTATTATTATTATTATTATTATTATTATTATTATTATTATTATTAGGTTGTTAGTAAGTTGTTTATTATTATTATTATTATTATTATTATTATTATTATTATTATTATTTGTTAAATCCAATTTTTGCATGGTTTTTCTTATTTGTGGCCCCCTGTTGCACATAGATGTGCATTTTAATATGCTTCTTATTTCATGCATTTAGTTCTTCAAGTAGCATGGTTTGTATGTCTTGCATGGTTTTCTATTGGTGGGCCACTGTTGCATATTTGCATGCATGTAGATTTCTTTCTTTGTTTATTTAGCTTTTCTTCATTTTACATAAATTATGTTTCATTGTTTTATTGCCATTCTATTCATTTACTTCTATTTTTTATTTTATTTTATTCATATTATAATGCATGTCATTTAATTCATTTTATTTTCTACTTGTATATTAATTTTATTTTGTTGTTTCTTCATATTTATTTATTTTTATTGCATTACTAACCATTTGTTTCCTTTTGTTTTATCGACTTAATGAACTCACACGCATATGAGTATTTCCCACCGAATGGAGGTTGGAGGCTAGGAGATGAGGGATTTGTAATTTCTTTTTATACTTTCTTTATTTTATTGTGCTATTATTTTGGTTTGAATTTATAATAACAAAGGTTTTTATACACGTTAACTTAGAAATTTACATAAAAAAATTTTACAATAATTAATTGGGTTTTTCTTAATAAAATATGACCAATGTCCTAGTTTTCCTCTAATAAAATGTCACTCAAGAGTTATTCGATTTTGTAAATACCCTATTTTATACATGATTTCTTTTCATTCTATTTGCTGGGGTTGTATTCCGCCCCTTTTCCATTGTAAGTTAATTTTATTTATTTATTAATTTATTTACCACTTTCGTTTGAATGATTGAAATGTGCCTTAATTTAATTGCATGAAATCACGTGAGAAGAGAGACAAAAATTTAACTTGAAAACTCGTTTATAAACTTTAACCAAGGTACAAGTAAAAGTGATGTCCCGAACTCTTGCTGCTCTTAAACTTCATGAGGTTAGACGAACCTTCCTAATGTTTTATTGGGTAGCGACTCCAAAATATCTTTTGTTGCCCAAAATAGATATAAGAGTGATGTGCTGAACTCTCACTCTAGTCTTAGGTTTCATGAGGCTAGATAAACGTTTTCAATGTTCTATTAGATGACAACTCCAAAATACCTCTTGTTGCCTTAAATAGATGCACTTGTAGTTTGGTCATCAGCAATTGAATAGGGGTGATTCCCCATCCATTGTGAAGTGACCAATCCTCACGAGTTCATTGAAACTTTCCCGGACCCTAAAAGCTGGCCACCGGCAACCACGAGGTTCTGCACGCGTCACACACTACTCCCCCCAGGTCTTTGGATTGGAACTAGACCCGATAGCTCCTTTTAGATCCTTTTGTCTATTAATTTTTGATCTGAAATGCCTTAGGCACACTACAAAAAAAAGGCATTTTAGCGACAGCATGATTTAGTCGCTAATTGTGACTGTTATAAAATTCAGTCGCAAAAATTAACTTTGAAGTAAAATAGCGACTAAATAGTGACACAATTCGAATTTAGTCGCCGAATTTAGCCGTGAAAAAGTCGCACCTTTTTTAGCGACTAAAAAAATAGTCGCTAAATAATAGCAACTAAATTGTAGTCGCTATATTTAACTGAAGAATTTGCGATAAAATAGTGACAAATATTATGTCGCAAAATGATAAATTTATTTTGCGACTGATTTAGCGACTAAATTAAGTAGTCGCTAATAGCGACTGAATTTTTCAGTCGCTATTTAGTCGCTATTTTTCGATTTTTTATCAGACCCAAATAACCCTAAATCCCCAAAATCGTTAAGTCCTAATTAGAGAAAGAGGCAGTGACCCAGATAAGCCGAAATCCCCTATCCCCCTCAACCGGAGGTGCCGCCTGCGATTGCCGGAGATTTAATCGTCGATAGAACCGCCGTTGCTCACTTCCTTTATACCGTGCAAAATTGAGGTAATGAGATCAATCAAAGTTCTTCTGTTTAAGTTTTCCAGATGGTTGAAGATTGTGAGGCTGTAGTTATATAGCACAATATTCATTGTAAATGTTCATGTTTCTTGCGAGGTGGAAGGCACGTAGGGAACGAAGGGAGGAGGAAGGGCAACAGGTTGGAGTCTCTGCCATTAGAACCCAACAGTGAGAAGTCTAACGAGGAAGAAGGTATGTTGAGTGTTATGATCCTGAAATTTTTATGTTGTCCTTCATCTGTAACCTTGAATGAAGTGATTTTTGTTTGTAATGGATTTGGTAATCAATAATTTCGTGAAATTTTGCAAAAAACCTGCTAGGTTCTGATCTCTGCTACTTGATGCTTCAATTTATACGTGAAACATGCCAGAATGTACCTTTTGTGAATGAAAGCAAAATCAAACTCTTAGTAACTCATAGGACATCTTATTCATTTAACTGGTGACTGGATGGCTATAGATTGCATGTTTTATGCTTAGCATTTGTCTTAGGTTTAAGATTCTAACTTTCTTGATTTTGTAAATTGTGAAAGTGGGTTATGAATTTTGGCTTAGAAATGTTCTACTAATGTCAATGTGCATATGTTGAAGCAGTAATGATTGGTAAGTATGAATATTAGTTGGAGTTGAAATTATGTTGGAACCTTATGCCTAAAAAGTAAAAAGCATTAGTGAAGTTTATACAAAGTATTAGTTGAAATTATGTTGCATCAAAGATTGTAGCTTCAAGTGTTCCATGGAGGAATTGTTGATTTACTTCCATTGCTATATATATTGGCCTTTTTAAAACAAAAATCCTTTAAATGGGAACTCAAAATCTGATTTGGAATATGGATTTTTGTGAGATTTTTATATAAAAGTAGGTAAAATAAGAAGCAAATGAAAACTTAGAATGCAAATTTAGAAAAACTTGTGAGAGTCTCCACTTACTACTAGTCTTAGAGACAACCTTCAAGTCTCTTTACAGTATTTTACTTCAAGTAAAAGTTTCTTCCTCTCTAATTGAGATTCTAAAATACATTTAAAATTGTTGTTCATATCTACTAAGAAAGGAGGTCACGCTATCCATTTACAATTTTCATATAAAATCTTACAAATTCATATGAAAACTTAATAATTCATTTAATTACAAATTTATATATAAACTTTCATATTGTAATATTGCAATTAATCCAAAAAAATTATATCAATAGCTAGTTATGAAGAGCGGTAGTCGGATGTGGATGCATGCGGAGTGCGCATATCTAAATTGTTTAATCTAATCAAATTCACATGTATTTGAATATTAATGGGGATTCATCAAATGTTCTTATGCTTTTGTTTAAATCTTGGGTTAGGTTGCATTTAAACTAATATTATACGACTAAATAAGGCATTTATTTTTAAAAACCTTAGTATAGGATAACTAAAAACAATGCTAATGCAATCTCTAATGAGCGAGTATATATGATATTGCAAATGATATTGAACAAAATTATATCATTTCAATCAAATTTGTAAAATTATAACCTATATTTAAGAGAGAAGAAGTTAAATTAACATGGAAATAATAGTAATCATATAATTGCTCCACATTAATTCATTACCAAAGAAGTCACTTAGTAACTCAACACTTACTGCTATTTATTTATACAACAACAATCATACCAATTTTAGTAATGAATGAGGAGCAATTATATGATTATTATTATTTTCATATTAATTTAATTCTTCCCTTCCCTGACATGTAGGTTATAGTTATGTAATGTTGATTAGAATAGTGTAATTATATTTAATGTTATAGGTAATTAGGATAAAAATGAATAAATTTGAACAGTCAAAAATGAAGTTAGTGTTTCATAAAAATTGAAAGAGTCTCTTAAGGTGAATAAGTGGTAATTTTTTTATAAGTACAAGTATGCATATAACAATTTTTTTCAAATAGAAGTGTGTAATAAGATGATCGAAAACTATAAGATTATTAACAATAATAACTTTTATCATGCTTTATGTGTTGTAAAATCCCATTATAAAAAAATATTATAAATTTATATTCTTGATTGAAAAGCAAATATATATATATATATATATATATATATATATATATATATTGCATGCATTAAGTTATACCAATGCCACTTTTTTTTTTCTTTTTTTATACATACATCTTTAATTTTTTTTAAAAAAATAATTAAACTAATTGAATTCAAAATTGACGTATCAAATAAAATAATACTCGTTTAGACACCTAAAAAATATGATTGAAAATCAGGAACTCAACAAAAAAAAAGAAGCTATTATTTAATGACAACAATATTATTTATTTTCATTTGTTTTGTAGAAGATTCCAATGTTTGTTCAATCGCAAATCACAACCAAATATGTTTTCAGTTGTGTTTGCTTAATTAGGTATTGTTGTGTTATTATCTAAGGTTGTTAGAGTTTGTCTTAATTTATGTTTTTCTTTGGATAGTCAAGATTGATAATGAATTACATCATCCCTTGATGATCCCAATTAGCAAAATATATCATCATTATCACCAATTAAGTTGTTTTGAATTATATGTCCATGTTTGAAAAAAAATATTATATATATATATATATATATATATCCTTGTTTATTTCTTGCTAATAATTAATGTAGGTGCAATAATAATGACACACTGAAATTTTCAAGAAATAAAATAGAATGACAGGGGCTCTTTCTTTTTTAATTAGAATTTTTGACTTTGAGTTCTACATATCAAGTATCTTTAGATACTTGAAATGTAGTATTTTATCTCTTTTTATGGAACTATTTGTTGCGAATTTAAATTAGCCGAATCAATGAGATTCGAATAGCATATGATTATTAAAACAAAATCATGACATATTTGAATTATGACAAATAAAATAAATTGGGACATTAAAAAATAATATAGAATTTTTTGGTCTTTGGTTTCTAAATGGAACTTTGGCAAAAGTTACTGTCATCTAATATAAGTTATGAAAATATTAAAAAATTATTTTCTACATTTGTTGCCTAACGCATTAAACCAATAGTGTGTTGATACAAAAATAATATAAGTTATGAAGATATATATATATATATATACACACACACACACACACACACACGAGTCAACTAGATTTGATCATGTGCCGGACTTGAACATAAAAAATATTTAGAAAACCACATAAGCCCATTAAAAAGTATTATGATCAACTCTTGTTCTCCTCATGAAATAGTTGCTTTTATATATAATTTTTTCCTAAATTGTCTTATTGTAGAATGCGGGAACTAGAAAAAGTATGCAAGGGAATCAACTATACTGTAGGGTCTTTATGTACTTATGTAGATAGGCTTACCTTTACATTATCTATAGAGAAGATTATCGAATCTATTGCACTAGGCAAAAATATCAATTGATGAACAAAAATAGGATCCAAACCCAGCAGTAGTAGGAATGACAAATTTGCTGTTTTCGTTGGACTAAGGGCATATATACTAAGTTTACTTTGAACAATACAATCTGCAAGGAAAAGCTTAGTAAATATTTACGTTAGTAGCTATATTTTTTATGTATATCTTGGTGACTAAACTTTAAATTTTTCTTATTTTGTGCAAATAAAGGAAATCTTGTATTATGGATTCTGATGATTGTAGTTGGATGTATAATCGACGGGATGCAAGTGGAAGGACTAATGGATCATATGTTTATGGAGTAAAAAGTATCATCAAATTCGCCACTTCTCATCCCGAAAAAATGAGTGGCAAAAAAATTAGGTGCCCATGCATCCGATGTGTGAACCGCAAGTTTCATGATACAGATACAGTTATGAATCATCTATTATGTAAGGGATTTGTTCGAGATTATTTAGTTTGGAATTGCCATGGAGAGACACACATCACACTCCAAACGAGTTAAATTGGATTCCAACACTGAATAAATCAGTGGATGGTGGAGAGGTAAGAAGTTCATATCAGCAGATGGTACTTGATGCAGCTGGGTCCACTTTTAATCCTGACAACCTTTGGCAACAGTTTAATCAAGAAGGTCACAGTACTTATAATGATGAACAAGTATCTCTGTCAAACCCCAACATACCTAGACCCTCAAATTTTTATAGAAATGGTATGGAAGAGGCACTGAACCCACAATATCAACAATTTTATAATCTTCTTGACTCTGGTAATGCACAGTTGTATCCTGGTTGTGATGATCATTCCCAGCTCTCTGTAGTTGCAAGGATGTTGCATGCCAAATCAAAATTTAATCTTCCAGAGAGGTTTTTCGATGCAAACATCCAACTGTTTTTATCAAACCAAACCAAACATCCAACTAAAGGTAACATACTGCCAGACAATTTTTACCAAACCAAATGTCTTGTTAGAAGCCTGGGATTGCCTATCCAAAAAATTGATTGTTGCAATGAAGGATGCATGTTGTTTTGGTATGAGGATGAAAATTTGACACAGTGCAAGTTTTGTAATCACCCAAGATTCAAGATGAGTGGTGGTTCCCATAGGCAAAGGGTGAAAGCATATAAAAGGATGTATTACTTTCCTCTAATACCTAGGCTGCAGCGATTATATCAGTCAAAAGCGACAGTAAAACATATGAGATGGTATCATGATCATGTCCAAAATGATGGGGTTATGGAGCATCCTTCTGACTCTCTAGCTTGGAATCATTTCAATGAAACTCATCCGTTATTTGCTTCTGAGACTAGAAATGTTAGGTTGGGGTTATGTACAAATGGTTTTCAGCCATTCGGATAATATGGGAGGAAATACTCATTATGGCCAGTAATTGTCACGCCTTACAATCTACCCCCTTGGATGTGTATGAAGGAGGCTTATATGTTCCTAACTATTATTGTGCGAGGGCCGAGGAATCCTAAGCAAAAAATTGACGTACATCTACAACCCTTGATTTATGAGTTGAACGAATTGTGGAATAGTGGAGTGTCTACTTGTCTGGTTGGAGTACATATGGAAAATATGCATGCCCTTATTGTATGGAACATACACAATCTTTTAGACTAGAGAGTATGGTTTGACAATCATAGGAACCCCTTTAGGAGAAACAGGAGGAACTTTAGAGTCGGGCATGTTGAAACAATGCCACCACCACCAATTAGAGATGGGGAATATATTCTGCAAGAAATTGAGCAGTGGGGTTTAGTCAAAGCAACTGAGCCTGACGCCGATGAGATTAATGGGATCATATGTCAGTCTTGTGGGTGGAAGAAGTGAAGCATATTTTGGGATTTGCCTTATTGGAAAACAAACATGATAAGGCACAATCTTGATGTAATGCGTATCGAGAAAAACTTATTTGACAATGTGATTAACACAATTTTGAATGTTGAAGGGAAAACCAAAGACAATGTGAAAGCACGTTCCGACTTAGAGAGGTATTGCTGCCGTCCAGAGTTGTCAATGGATCCAATCAGTGGCAAGTATCCAAAAGCATGTTACACATTGGATAAGGAAGCGAAAAAAGAACTGTTTGATTAGTTGAAGGAACTGAAGTTTCCAGATGGATATGTCTCAAATTTAGGTCGTTGTGTTGACATAGTGAAACTTAAATTATATGGCATGAAAAGTCATGATTGCCTCATATTTATGCAACGATTGCTACTTGTTGCCTTTCGTGAGTTACTTCCTGGACATGTGTGGCAGGTCCTTACAGAGTTGAGCTTATTTTTTAGGGACTTGACATGCAGTACTATCCGTCTGGAGGACATCGAGGCATTAGACTCCAACATTCCTCAAATAATTTGCAAACTTGAAAAGATATTTCCTCTGCCCTTTTTTGACTCAATGGAGCACTTAATGATACACTCACCATATGAAGCAAGGATTGGTGGACCGATACAATATCGTTGGATGTATCCATTTGAGAGGTAATAACTCCTTAAAATAACATTATGGTAGTAAATATGTATGAACACATTAAAGCATTAATTCATTGTCTACATCCGCCATATGCAGGTACCTTCGATCCCTTAAAAAAAAGATTGGTAACAAGTCAACAGTAGAGGCATCTATATGCAATGCGTACCTACTATCAGAATCCTCAAATTTTTTCTCGCATTACTTTGAACCTCATATTAGTACCAGACACCGACGTCGTCCTCGTGATGATGATGGAGATTGGGAGGAAAATGTAAGTGGGAATTTAAAAATTTTCACTTATCCAGGACGACCAAGCTTAGAAATTGGTACCAGGGCATTAACATTTGAGGAGTATAAGGCAGCTGATACCTATATTTTACTTAATTGCGAGAAGGTTTCTCCATTCTTGAGGTACATAATAATTATATATGTGATTCAGTTGCGAGATGCACAACGATTTTTTAATTTGATGACATTGCTTTTAATTTCTTTGGTAATGAAGTATATATTGTGACAACTTACGTAACAAGCATCCCCATCTTACACCAAGTCAAATTTATGCAAATATTGACACCTACTTCGCGAACTGGTTTGAATTATATGTGAGGCTCACAAATACTTATTTATAATACTTAAATGTCATAGAAGAAGGTAATGATGATAACTTCACTATGTTTTTTTTTTTGAAGAGCGGGTCCATTATAATGGAATTGAAAATGAATACATCACAAGTTTGTCACAGAAACCACTGTAGAGAGTTAAGTGCTACTTGATATACTTTGTCAATGGATACAAATTTCACACTAAAGGTCATGGTTCTGGGAGACATACAATGAATAGTGGAGTTTGTGTGAAAGGGTCAAACTCAGTTGATAACGTTGCTGATTACTATGGATGGATTGAAGAGATCATAGAGATAGAGTACCCATCATTACCAATAAATCGAACTGTATTATTTAAGTGTAATTGGTTTGATCCCACTGTAGGCATTGGTATTAAGATTCATAGCCAATATAGACTTGTTGATGTAAACCAGCATCGTCGGTTCAACCGTTATGAACCATTTATCCTAGCAATGCAAGCAACTCAAGTGTATTATGCAAGATATCCAGCTTTAAAATTAAACAAAGCTAACTGGTTAGCTGTGTTTTCAGTTAAACTAAGGGACTACGTAGCGACATTAGATGTAAGAGATCACATTGCTACTACAGAATGTAATGCATTCCAAGATGATGAAGTTACTGTGCAAGATATGACAATTGATGCTTGTACTGACGATGATATAGACTTGCGTGACCCTTTAGGAGTGGTAATTGAAATTGATAACACTGATGACATTACTTGACAACTTGAGGTGGATGAGGAAGAGGAGGAATTTACATATTACGATAGCAATGAGAACGACGAAGAGGAATTCCAAAATTCATCACATAGTGATTAATTGATTAAATGTAATTTTTAACGGACAGATGTGTTAACTTGTTACTTTTTAATGCATATTTATTAGTCGATTCAAAAAAATTGGTTGGACACTCTTGTATTTCCTAGTTATAATTGTTAAACATATACATGTATAGTTCACTATTTTGCAGGTATGGGTCGTGGTAGAGGTAGAGGGCTTATCGGTCGTGGTCGTCGGGGAGGATGATCTGAAGGGGATGCAACAACTCCACCATTTGGAGATATGCCAGATATCCCTGGAGACCCCACATCTGGGAATGAACAATCAACACCAGTGGCATTTACACCATCAGCATCAACCCCCAGTCCACACACGACCAACAGCAGTACATCTACTACATGTGAAGTCTCCACTGAAAATAGTAGTAGATTATACATTACAGTAAATCAACAGGACTGTGAGTATTCACCCATATAAATTGCTACAAATATATAAAAACATGTCTAAACACATTCCTTTTATTTCATATACTATTCAGGCTAGAACCGTCCTCCCAATGCTCTAGGATCATAACTAGCAGTTTCCATCAGCGGACAGATCTTAATGGAGTCAGTTGGAAGGAGGTTGCTAGAGAAATCAAGGAGTTTTATTGGGGAGAGTTCAAGGTATACGTATATATTTATTTGAAAATTAATTTTAATTTTCCATTACATATTTTATTATTCAAATTATATTATAGTAATGTACGATTATACACACTAATGAACCAATTTAAATGCAAATGTAGAAAAGGTGCCACTGGGATGCTAGTGTCAATGGTCTTATTAGGGCAGGTTGGGAAATAAAGGCTGCACAAAGATATAAAGATTATGTGTATCATATAAAGTCGCCAAGCAGAAGCCTAAAGATTTCCTAGAGGCTGCATGGAACCGGTGGCATCAGATTTTCAATCTTCATCCGCGTCTTCAACTCTCCACTCAGAAGAAGATCAATCGTTATGGAGGATCTGAAGATAAGGTTCCTGGATCATATACCGGTGGTACCATATCTATTGGTAAGCATATCTCACGACTGGTAAGTATTTTATTTATTAAAAATTTAACTTATAATTTTATGTTATTGACCTTCAGTTGTATCTATTTGCTAATTGATATGTTCATTTCAGTTCATTTCAAATGGTTTGCCTTTCGAATTTTGAATATATAGATCCAATCAATAATTGTAATCCATATACATGCGTATATGGTAATTAATATATTGATTATATATATATATATATATATATATATATATATATATATATATATATATGTATGTATGTATGTATGTATGTATGTATGTATGTATGTAAAGGAGGATGGGAAAATTGTGTTGGAGTTTGTTGGGGAAATTGGAATAAATTTGTGATTTTTAGAAGTGTTAAATGAATTTTCCCTTGCAGGAGGATGGCAATAATATGGGTAGGTTATGGCAATTTTTTTTTTGATTTTTCGCAATTTTTCACCTCATATATTGCTTTTGATTTGGGTATTATATAACCAATCATATACATGCGTATTACTTAACAATAAATTAATTGATATATATATGTAAAGGATGATGGGAAAGTTGTGTTGGAGTTTGTTGGGGAAATTGAAATAAATTTGTGATTTTTAGAAGTGTTAAATGAATTTTCCATTACAGGATGATGGAAATAATATAGGGAGATTATGCCAAATTTTTTTTTTTAATTTTCTCAACTTCTCACTTTATATTTCTTTTGAAGCTAATTTACCTTTCAAATCTGGGTATTATAGAATCAATCCATTGGTGAAATCAATAGACATGCATATTAGTTAACAATATATATATTGATTGAGATATATATGTAAAGGAGGATGGGACAAATTGTGTTGGAGTTTGTTGAGGAGATTGGAATTAATTTGTAATTCTTAGAAGTGTAAAATGAATTTTTCTTTACAGGAGGATGGCAATAAAATGGAGAGATCAAGCCAAAATGTTTTTGGATTTTTTTGAAAGTGTTTGCTTCATATATTCCAGTAAAATAGGATAACAGTGGAAAATAATGCAAGTGCATGTCTTAATCGTGCATGAAAATATTTATCTTTTTTACTCGTAGTCTTTTTTTCCGAAAAATATTTATTACTGTACATGATATAGAGAAGGAGATGGGTCGACCACCTACAATTCCCGAGGCTTATCTGCACACACACATCATAAATCATGATGAAAACACTTATGTGGTGGATCGCAGCAGGGAGGTGCATGTAAGTATCAAGTACTTTAGTAGTTACTCAAGTATTCAGTTGTCTATATGTTATATTACTGTAAATTTTGTAATGTTTTTAAATTTTCGTTTGTTTAATATTGTTGTCATTTTATAGGAGCGGTATGAGCAACTCCGATCAGAGAGATCGCAAGATGATTCATCTATCGATGAGTTGGAGTTGTTTATCGAGGCCGCACGATCCAACAAAAGGAAAGCAATTTATGGTCTCGGCTCATATGTCCCTCCTAGTCTTTATCCATTCGGTCCATCATGTGCTGCTGGTACAAGCACTGCAACTCATTCTGGTGGTACATGCCTGACCAATGAAGACGTCGAGGAGATTGTAGCGCGGACTATTCATTCGTTGCTTCCTCACTTGTCCTCTCAGCCATCAGTCCCTCAGTCCAGTACCACTACTGCATCACCCGCACCACATGATGACGTTGGGCCTTCAAGTGCACGCGGTCTAGACCCGCATACTAATTCTCATTTTGGTGGTGGCGGCAGTACTTCCAGATGACTTTATATATGTTTTTTTTATGACATTATTACTAGTACATTATATACATATTTATGGTACGATAAATTTATATAATTATCTGTACTTTTAATTACTTGTTCACTATGAATTAATATTAATTACATATGTTTTGGATTATATGTTTCTGAATTTGATTATAATTTAGGTTGCTAAGAATGTGAATGTTTATTTTCCGGTATTGTATATATTAATTTATTTTATTGTTTAAAAAGAGGATTTTAAAAAAAATAAACAAAATAGTGACGGATTAGCGACAAAATGATCCGTCGCTAAAAGTGCAAAATCGCAATTAGCGACTGAAGAATATATAGTCGCAAACTTTTAGCGACTAAATAAGTTGACAACTAATAGTCGCTAAAATAGCAACTAAATATTGCAACAGAAATAGCAGTCGCTAATTTTGATTTAGCGACAAATATTGCGACTAAATTTTAGTCGCTAATACATTATTTTCTACATACGGCGACTGATCTTATTTGTTTACATGCGATGAAAATCATTACTTTTAGCGACTAAAATTTAGTCGTAAATATTAGCGACTGTTTATGCGTTTAGTCGCTAAATTTTTTGCGACGGCCGAAATTACGACATTTCGTCGCCGCGTCGCTATAACGAATTAGCGACTAAATATGCCATTGCTAAATGGCCTTTTTTTTGTAGTGGCAATTTTGGATAAAAATAAATTTATTGCTCTGCAATTCCATGTCAGTTTTCTTAGGCTTATTGAACTTCTGATGTTGTGCTGGAAGTTGTAGGTACTGACCATGTGAGAAAATACTCGTGCGATGCCTTCGATTGTCCTTTCTCGATCTTGAAAACAAAAACCTTTCGTTTATAGTCCCAATGCCCTTGTAATCAAATAATTTCATCATGTGGCAGTAAATGATGCCGCTTGATTGGAATCTTTTGCACATGCACGAGAAGTGTTGTCCATCTTCATTGTATTTAACTTTATAAACAAACACCTTATAATACCAATTATTACGAATTCATCTCTCTTGGATTTTGAACAGTTCGAGTTCAAAAACATCAATTTGATTTTGCCTTACTAGATCTAGTGTCTTAACAATATTGCATACACCATTCTCTTAATATGATCTTGAACTTTGTAAAACATCAAGAGTGTGAAGGCTTGCTAGAATTCCTCCTCCCATTAAAATTCAAACTGGCATTTAGCTACAATGTTCTTCAATTTAAACTTGGCCAAATAATCATTCTCCATCCTATCCTGGATAGCAAGCTTATACTACTCAAAAAAATGTTCAGGGTGCTTATAGGTTGTATGAACCCATCGAAGTATGCATGCATGCTTTCACCTCATTGTGTAGACAACACACCTTAAAAACATCAATGTAATGTATTAAATAAGCAAGCAACATCACAATGCAAAATTGCATATATTTAATGAACAATTTATGAACAACTTGTATGCCCCAAAGCCAATGTCTATCTTAGAACCAAATACGCCATAGGCCATTATTTTTTTTTTCGAATTTTGATACATCATGACATGATTAAATTTTTGCACAATAATAATACTAGTCAAATATATTACATTAAGATTATAAAACCATTCATGATAAATTAAGTACTAAACTAGGTTTGTTTTTTCATTTCATTTTCTCAACATAGTTTTTAGGTATTACATACCTGCCCAAAATGAATTGTTGAGATATGTGGGGACTCAAAATCCCTTTCCTCGGACAACTTCATCAGCCATTAGTTACCTTTTATGTTGTATTTCATTATGAAAATTTGCCAATTTTGCTAAAAAATTTTAGTTGTTAAGCTACCGTAAACCAATTCCTTGAAATTATCCCAGGCATTCTTGAAGTTTCCAATGTGTTAAAACTTCTCATGCACCTTGCAAAAAGTATGCCACAAAAAATATGTATCTAGTATTAGATATAACATCCCCAATTGCCTTTCTAACGCTATCACATTGACCAATCGATATGCATCCCGGATAAATATCACCCATCATTGATAGCCATGTTTTAAATAACCATTTAAATGTGTCTGCATTTTCATGGGTAACCACTGCATAATAAAATAAAGTTGATTTACTATGGAGGTTGAGCCCAACTATAATTGTTAAAAGGCAGCTTATACTTGTTGACCAGGTATGTAGTTTCAAAGCTTATGACCTTGTGAAATTCCCTACATTGTTTTACACTTATAATGCACCTAAAAGACATTGGCCAACATGTATTCTTCATCTTGTATTCTTCATCCAAGTCAACTAAGTAGAAAGATTCTGAATCATCAACTTGCATCGTGGCAAATTGTTTCCTCATGGCTTTGACATCACCTTTATAATGCAGTAACCTCATTTTATGATCAATGTAATTGTGATAATATTTTGTTAAATAACTCATCTTATCTGGGCCGCCATCTTTATATTGAACCAACCTAATACTCTTTAATTGCCTATTTCCAGCAAAATCTTGCATATCAAGCGTCCTCTTAATGTTATTCTTCACGGCCTTATGGTCGATCATCAATCTTGACATATTAGGAAATGGTTTGTGATTGTGTGTTGAAATAATAGATGAAACCTCCCACAATCCGTTATCCTTTAAAACAACATTAAACTTATTGGGACAATTAATATTCTTAGATGAGTACTGAGCTTGGGATTTTTTTGCCTTATCACAACTAAGGGTTTAATATTTGTGATACTCTCCATGACACATCACAACTGATTTCTTATAGACGCTAAATCCATTAACCTTGGAATGCTCTTTGTAAAATTCCAAAAGTTTATCTACATTTAAAATACTCCTGTAACACCCTTATACCTGTAAATGATACGGATACCGGATGTCACAACACTGCACTGACAAACGCTACTATGCACTCGATAGTTCTATAGAATTTTTTTTTTCACCAATTACAAACACAAACATACACATATACAAAAACTTAACAGCACACTAACATATAAACTACATACTTCTACCATATACCATTGCTTCTCTTAACTGCGGTCGTATACATGCCATGTCAATCTTCTATCCCTACTGTCGATCATTTCTTCTGTTGTCTCTACATCTTCGGCCACGCTAAAACTAACACAACCTGAGCGCATTAACATTCTACGCGCTGAGCATTAAAAATGCCCAATAGTGGATACATATCCTAAATTTTCCATAACCAAATCTATATGCATGCACACACAAGTTTATTTCTGAACTCCCATCTTTTTAACATTAATTATTTGCTTTGGTTATTTATCACTCTTATGTCCTTTATTATCTTAGCTATCAGTGTTCTTTAACATCACTTTATCGTTTCTATTTCTATTGTCAGTATCTTTATTATATGCACTAACTGTAACACCCCCTTCCCATACGTAGGCGATCCCATCCGATAAGGAGTGAGATGCCGTATGAGTCAAGGTGCCACCAAACAAGTACAAAGTATATCAAACATTCATTCATATCATACATACAGAAATGCGGAATAATTAAAAACTTAAGAAAGGAAAGCAACAGCTGATCATGCATTACTATAATAATCTATTACAATAATATTCTGATCAACTAGCTAATACAAAATAATATTACATATACAAAATATAATTACAATAGCGGAAGCTGATACAGAGAGTTCTATACAAAAAGAACTATCAACTATTACAAAACTGAGCCCTACACTAAACCTTCTGTGTTGGCTTGATGACGGCGACTCTCACAAGGCAAAATTCCTTCCGCACCTGCACGGGTAAACACACCGTGCTAAGCGATAAACGCTTAGTGGGGAAACACACATAAATTATGGACGGCCATTCACAATGGTCGTCGAAACATATCACACTCCGAATGGCAAAATGCAAAGGTTAGCATAATCCATATAAATATACTCATGTATAAAGGCCATATATTCAATATCTCATAATCATATTCATTCCAGAATAGTCTGATATATATCTCATTCAGATATCACATTTAATAGCCAAATCAAAACGGAACATTTCAATTAAACATTAAATGAACACCTGCTGACTCTAGGTAGTGGATAACGAGTGTACTGAGGGTACCTTACGGGTACGAATCGAATACTGAGGGTACCTCACAGGTACAAATCAAGTGTTATATCAATTATCAAAACATGTTATTTTTATATACTGAGGGGATCTTAAACAAGATCCTAATACTGAAGGGTTCGCGAGGAACCAAACGGGGACCTGATCGGGGTCCGAACTGAACTGAGGGCTGCAGCTAAAAGACTCTATTAGGCATGCCTAACTATCCACTTACTTGACTCTAGCAGGTTATGCGACATTCAAAACACATTACAGAATATCGTATACAAATTATCGGAATAATCATGGTATTACGCAAATCGAGGCATATAAAATTGTGACATGCATCACACAGCAGTAAAGTCTATTCAGAAGAAGTATTAAATTCATTTCTGAGTTAAAAATTAGGAAATTTCGGAAAAACGAGCTGAACGGAGAAACGGGCGAGATTGGCTGGTCACGAGGCGTGACTGGCCTTCCCAACAGGCAGGTCACGCGACGTGACCGAGGGTCACGCGACGTGACTTGCTTGTTCCTCGCCGATCACGTTGCGTGATCTTCACAAATCACACAACGCCCTCGCAGGTCACGGCGTGACTGGACGTCACGTCTCGTGACGTGCTTCTCCCTCGCAGATCACGTTGCGTGATCTCGCAGATCACGCATCGTCTTCGCAGGTCGCACGACGTGACCGAGGGTCACGTCCCGTGACTTGCTGGATCTTCAGCTGGTCACGCGACTGGCTTCTCAGCAGGCAGGTCACGACGTGACCGAGGGTCACGTCTCGTGACTTGCCTTCCTTCGTAGCGAGTCACGCGACAAGGAGAATTTCAACAGTACTTTGATTTTCCAGAATTTCCAGACTTTCCAGAACAAAGAATTCAATCCCAATTTGATTTAAAACCATACAAACCTGATCTTACCTTCCAGAAATCATTTCAAACAACATAGGCAATAATTATACAACTCAATTCATCAAATAATTAACCAAATCAAATCAAGAACATATGCATTCAAACTTGCAAGAACATAAACCCTAGAATTTTACAGTAGCTTCAAAATCACACAATTTCACAAATAAACATTCCCAAACCTGGATTCTAAGCTTCTAACACTTAGTCCCACTGCTCCCAGCAACCTCTTTGCCTTTGGGATCGCGTGGAGCTTCAGTTAGAACACAAACACAGTAATGCAAACCCTAAGTTAAACCTAACTCAAGGAAGAAGAAGGTGGAAAAATTATAGTAAGATGAAGACTAAATCATGCACTTACCAAGCTAGAGGATGCAAGAAGAGATTAACTTCACCAATAACAACTTGAATCACCAATACAGTATTTGGAATAAAGAAAATGAAGAAGAAGGAAGTGAGTGAAGAAGAAACGTAAATATGTAAGTCCCTTTTCTTTCATTCCCTTTTCTTTTTCTTTTCTTTATCCTAAATACATATCAACTTCCTATGGGTGAAGTTAATCACTCACACCAAAGTAACCTACCCTACACACACCTAAAACACCCCTAAATAAAACACCCTACAATGGTATGAGCAAGTGCACACAAATGTAACTCAATTAATTCACACCTTAATGCCATGTATGCACCCGCGTACTAACAAAACCCCAAAAACATGCATTTTACTAAAATACCCTTATGAAATGCCGAACACATGCGAATGCTTACACATACAGACAGACAGGCTCACTCTACTAGGGGGCAAACGGGGTGTGACACTAACAATCTTAATAATTGCAACACTACATTTGGTCAAATGATTAACAATCAAATTCATTAACAATCCTTATTATTACTTTTTCTATACACTTAAAGTCTTTAATCTCCATCTCTTTTTGCCTATAACTTATTCACAAACTACATTAGGGTACATCATTAGGTACCTGATCACTCTTTAGAATAATAGTTAATGTTACTCTTTGCAGTACTAATATAATATTTTAATTTACTTTGAGCCCATAACCTTTTCTTTACTTTTTCTTTTAATTGTACTAACTCTTCTACATTACATGGTTACATTTGTATTTCACTTTATCAAATTCTTACATAGATTATTTAATTTCACTTAACTGCACTTCGAATTATATTCATGAATTATTATGCTAGAATATCATTTATTGACTTATTTGGACATTTATCATTTCTATCATTATTCTTTTATTTTATTTCTCTCAGTTAATGCTATTACTATTATTAACCACATTTTCATCAATTTTTACTTTACACCATCAATTCCATACTCATTTATAATAATGTAAATTTTACATTAATATCATTCTTATTGTTTTTATTATTAATTCCTGGTTAAAGGTGTATTTTTGCTCCTATTGTTTGCCAAAATGGGCAAATTTGCCCCTAATGTTTATTTTGGAGCAAATTTGTACTTAACGTTTGTAAAATGAGAGATTTTTGTTCCTGCCTTCAATAGTCGCTAATTTTGACCGTTAATACGTTAGTTGACTGCTAGTGGGACATGTGTCATACATTCATTCGACACATGAATCAAACGTTTTGGTGCCAAAAGTGTATTTTTGCCCCTAACGATTTTTCAAACGTACAAATTTACCCCTAACGTTTATAAAATATGAAATTTTTGCCCCTGCCATCAATTAACGGTAACTTTGATCGTTAATACGTTAGTTGACCGTTGACGGCAGGGGAAAAAATCTCAAATTTTACAAATGTTAGGGGCAAATTTATCCCAAAATAAACATTGGGAGTAAATATGCCCATTTTGATAAACAATACGGGCAAAAATGAACCTTTAGCCTTAATTCCTTAACCACTTTCAACTACATTCAATTGTATGATTAACTTTACAGTGTCCGTTATTCTCTTCCATTTTATAACTACCTTACAAATTACATTAGTATTTGTTACTATTATCTTTCCATTTATCAATCTTCACTAATATTTACTTAAATGTTGTTACTATGCTTATTTGATAATCTATACAATTAATTTCATTAATCTCTTTTAAATCCATTCAATATTCATACATTATAATTAAAAATTCACTAAAGTCTTTATAAAAGTTTTACTATAAATAGTTTATCATTTAATCCTCCACAATTTCCATATATACAAAATTACCCTTATATTTTACTTTATTAACGTTATCATTATTATTATTCCCATTATTAGTTTTATTAATTTTTATTTTTATTTTTATTTATTTATTTTGTTCTCTTAACTAATAATAATAAATCCCAATTAATGTTATAATGTTTCCATTTAATAGTCCATCCTTTTATTAAGGTACTATTAGGTCCTTATATTAACACTAATAGAAACAATTACCTTTATATTCCTTACTTTTCACCTATTCACAATAATGCCACTAACTCACATTTTTGTCTCTCATTATGTCTTATTTACAATTATGTCACTTTATAAACTTAAATAAATTACACACACATGCCTAATTGTACCTTAATCAATTAAACCTACCATTCACTTAATAATTATTTATACTACAATATTCCAATTTCATTGATTATTTATTCGCTAATTATCAAATATGCAATTTATATCTATTCCAACGATTAATTACACTTTAATACCTTAATTAGCTTTACTATTGTAAATTTACAATTTGGTCCCTAAACTTTATATCAATTTACGATCTTACCCTTAATTTCCTCATATTCACAAAATTGCCACTACTTAATTCCATTATTTCATTTATTTATTGTTTAGCGTACAATTTACCATTTAGTCCTTAACATAACATTCTAAATCACATTACACTTTAGTCCTTGTTTTACCCTTAAATTCCAATTTTACCTTTCCAATTCACTATAATTACAATTATGTTACTAACTAATCTTAATATCACTTTTAATTTGTTATTATTATTTTCTATTAAATCATTAATCATATTTAGCCAATAATTTTATCAATTTAATTACATAGTCACTCATTAAATTATATTATTCATTAATCCTTTCATTAAACTTACCATTTCATTATTTACTTTTAAGTCCTTATTCTTTTTTCTTAATTTCCAATTATGTCCACATCTTTTCCATTAATGACATCTATGTCCCCACTTTTATCATAATACCGTCCATATCCCTTCTTTTACACTAATTCCATTTATGTCCTCATTTCCACTTAATTACCAAAATACCCTTAATCATACTAAATTTACACTTTTAACCTTACTTATTCTCACTTTCCACTTTTACCCCTTTTAATTACTCTTAATTACAAATTTACCCTTCATTACACTTAAATTCTATTATTTCATCACATATTACACAAATTATACACATTATAAACATCATTTATATACTATAAACATCTAATATTCATTATGTTTTCCTTAGATTACCATTTGGCCAACATTGGAGTTTTCATACCATAATGTTTTAATTTATTCTAAGCTCATTTATACACTTATTTAAACCCACTAATCATGATTATCAAGTTAGATTTAATTATACTTGCATATATCACATACTTTATACTTAAACATAACCTAAAATCATGCATCCTTAATGGAAAAAGAAGGATATTGTATCCACTAAACTTATTTCCTTGATCTCCGCTCCTTAGGCTTCCTTTCCATAGCTTTTAACATGAAATAACTTCATTCCTTTTAAAAACCTTAGGTGGCCGAATATGTACATCAAGATCTACTCAAAACCTTGCTTCCTTTTTATAATATAATTAGATAAACATCATCTACATACCCTAAAATACCTATAGGAAGCTTTAAATCAAATTATAGAACCCTAAATTACTTACCTCATTTTTGAGACATAACCTTGAACACTTAGCTTTTCCCACTTCCTTTACTTCAAATGAGCTTTTGAGACCATCATCAATGAAAAGAAAGGCTGGATTTTACTTAGGAAGGTTAGATTTGGTGAGAGCTTGGAAGAAGAATGAAGAAAATTCAAGAGAAAGAGAGAAGATACCATTCGGCCAAGATGGAGGAGGAGAAGGCTAAAGATAAATCTGGAAAATTGAAGATTTTTCTGCCTTAAATAGGGGTCTTGAGTGGGCTTGGGCTTGGTTCAACCAATTGGGCCAACCCAAAGGCCCATTTAAGTTAATAAGCCCATTTTTCAACCCAAAATGATTTCTCTCACTTTTCAAGTTCAATGTCACTCAAAATCAATTTCATAATTCTTAAAATATATAATTTAGCCTCCACGTAAAATTTCAGCTCGATCAGAGAAGGTTTTCTGGTCCGATAATTTCTCATTAGTCCGATAACTCCATTTTCTGTCTCACCTTAAAATTTATTTTTCACTACTGTTTAATTCTCCATAATATTTCAAGCAAATTCATGCTTTCAGATAATTTTTCTAAGATCCATAACTCCATTTAGAGTCCGATCAAACCTTGGTTAAACTAGTCAAACCAAAGTCAACTGGTTCGACCGGTCCGGTTCACTTTTCATCCTTAAAATTATTTTCACTTTTAATAGCCCATTTGAACTTGGTTTCATCTCAATGAGGGTCTTTATCGATCCAGTTCAATTAAATCGATCCGATTCACTAATTTTTCAGTGTCACCATAAAATTATTTTTTCGCTATCAAACTGTTTTACACACTATTTTGAGTCTATGTATGCCTTCAAATAACTTTTCAGACATCGTTTACTATCTTTAAAGTCTCAATCAAATTTCGGTCAAACTAGTTACTATTTAAATCTAACTAGAGGATTTTCTTCAGTTTGACTTTTGGGGACCTATTTGGCCTCAGTTTCACTCCAAATTACATCACTAGGCTCCATTTAACAGGAAATTTTCAATAGTCTAATAAAATATTTTTTCCTACCGGATTTTCGGTAGGTCACCCATCAGGGGCTTCCCTGGCCTGAGCACGTTTAACCTTTCTTTTTTACTGTCTTTTTGGACCCAATTACTGATATTTTCACTTGAAATTCACACTACATACTCTACAAATTTCACTGATCACTACTGACCCGGTATTTGGGCCATTACAACTCCCTTTCTAAATCACTATCCTTATTTAACATACTACCTTCTTCATCCATGCCAATTAAATTATGATTTTCATTAGATGATATGGTTGAATCGGTTATGGAGATTTAGAGAGAAAGGTTGTATGATATTTAGTATCAAAATCTTCAAGATTTTGAGGATAAATGAGAATAAAAATGGTTGACAATCAGATGAGGATGTATGAGAATAAAATGGTTAACAATCCCTTGAACAATTCGCGATTTGAGTAATTGTTATGCATAATGGAGAAGGTTTGCATGTATATAATTTTTTATTTCGACTGATGAGAGCATCAGGAAAAAAAACAAGAACAATTAAGGAAAAAAACTTAAGGAAAAAAAATAACAGTCTACCTAGGTATAGACAAGAAAAGTTAAGGAAAGTGTAAAAGCCTAGGTAAAGACAAAAAAAAGTTAAGGAAAGTGTAAAAGCCTAGGTAAAGACAAAAAAAAGTTAAGGAAAAAAAACAAGAGTCTACCTCTAGCCCATATTCATTGGCTTAATGGCTTAGCTGTTTGCTAGGTTAGTAAGGCTAAAAAATGCTTTTCCTCATATATATATTCGAGCAGCTCAATTTGATCAATTTAGCAGGACTCTTTAAAGAATTTATTTCCTTTTTATAAAATAAATAAACTATTATTTTGTATCCAATAATGTTAGTATGGCTAGAATTATGGGATGCAATTTAGTGATTATGCATATCCATCCTAGTGAAGACATATACTCTAGAAGAACATTGATGCAACAACTACTATAAGAAGTCCACATAAAATGAGAAAAATATAACAACTCAAATCCAATAAACTCATTCTCTATCTGGCTTAAAAAAAATTCTTCCAACATTAAAATCCTAAATTCTTTCTTTCTTTTTTTGAATTTTATTCTTTTATTGAAATTCTACATGTTAACATTTTTTTGAGCTATGTAGCGTATGCAAGAAAATTATGTGCATTTGGATTTTGATTTGGATTTAAATTTTCTAGAGAAAGAAAGAATTTAGAATTTTGGTTTTAGGAAAAAAAAATCGAAAGTTAGAAAAGGAAAGATGAGTTTCCTGGATTTGGGTTTTTAATTTTTTTTTCCCATGCCATATGGACTTATTACTTTTTATTCATAAAAATTAAATTTTTTGTGACCACAAAATTATAATTGCCATAGTTATATGATCATAGATGAAAGTAACTTTTTTCATTATTATAGCGGTTGTCGCATATGCTTCCTTATCTTGAAAGTGACCTCGATTACAGGACGAAAACTCAAAGGCCTAACTTGTTAGTGGTTATGTCCTAGGCTAAATAGTTGGACCTTTATCTTATGTCATATTTTCATTTATAAAATGGTTCTTTCAACATCAGTATATTGTTTACATGTTGCATTATAATAATATTTGTGAATAACTATTTAATGTTATTCTAAATATCCCTAGTCATTTGTCATTAAAGGAATATTGATAAATTAAGACTAGTATGGGTTTGGTTGATAATCATGAGATGATTATATGAATGGTGATATAAATCAAACTTGTAGATATTTGATAGAAAATAAAGTACTGTTACAGACCACTTATGACTTGTGGACTTATAATGGGATTGGACCCACTGCCAATGTAATATGAACATATTGGGTCGCACATCTATAACGTAATGAATAGGCTAGGATTTATTTGGGCTATTGAATTTTAAATATGTTAGATGTAAATTTCAAATTAATATTTTGAAAATAAGGTAATATTCCTTAATTGTCATATATATAATTTCCTTTTGGTTAAGATTCAAAATTATATTTTGAATAAGGAATTATTATTCCTAAAATATCTCTAAATATAGTTAACCACTCATTAGATTGAGTTAGTGTTAACATGTGACTATATATATAGTTAAAAGCACTACTTACTTTCTCTGCCGCTTTTTTTTAAAAAAAAAAAAAAAGGAATAGAGAGAAAAAAAAAAAGAAAAACCCTAGTTGCACAAAAGGAGCTAGCACCCTACAGTCCCGAATAGAGGGTAGTAGTTCTTAAAGCAGCACCTACGGCTCGATCCGACTTTTCGACCAAGTCATTAGCATTTGCACAGAAAATACCGTGGATCCATTCGGAATTAAGACTTAATTCCATTCGTTCTGTTGCATAAAAGCTTAGTAATCGTACCATCTTTTGAATAGTTAAAATGCATCGATACGTTGTGGGTTTTGTTTGTTTTTTCACTGCATTTTTATATTTTGTATAAGAAGACAAAACCTAATAGTGGTATCAGAGTCGCTTGCGAATTCAATTGATTCAAATATGCCATGTTTTATGTGCATGTGATGTATATAAACTCACAGGCATGATTGATGATCAATATGTATCTTGATACATGAAAAATGATTACTAGTTTTAATTGTTAAAAACGATATGTTTGTATAAGATATGAATGAAATCAATTTTTGATATTTATAATGTTATGTATAAGGGTACGGAATTGATAACTGTTAATATGATTAACATGTTTTATGATTTTTCTGGTGGTATTATATATCCGTTGAATGACCGTTCAATGTGTTTAAACAATTGCTGATGTGATCAGCAAATTCATTTTTCACAAATATAAACTTCAAGTCCGTTTGGAACTATTTAATGTGATAAAACAATATATACGCTAAGTACGTTCAGAACTGTTTAATGTGATTAAACAATATATATGCTAAGTCTATTCGAAATTGCTTAATGTGATTAAACAATATAGACGCTAAATCCATTTGGAACTGTTTAATGTGATTAAACAATATAGATGCTAAGTCCACTTGAAACTGTTTAATGTGATTAAACAATATAAACACTAAGTCCGATTAGACTTGACTTATCAAAATCGAACTTGTCAACTCTATCATCGATAGAAAATAGACCTAAGCCAGATCAGACTTAGCTATATCTTATTGGAATTAAAACCATTAGATATTGGGGTTTTAGCCAATAATTTCGATTGGACATGAGCTAAAGAACTAAATTCAGTTGGACATAAGAAAATCGTCGTGTTCGTAATGCCTTATATATCGTTGAAGTTATTATATGGTAATTTTAGTACGTCAATTTTAATAAAATTTATTAAGCATGATATGAGATAACATGTTTTATTTGATATACGTATGATGTTTTTTGCATGGTGCATAGCATGGCCATTTTAGACTCATGTGATTGAGATTTTATGGCTTGTAATTTTAAATACGGCCTACGTGTCATTATTTTTTTATAATTTTATTTTACTCAATAGTTATAGTAGAATATTTTATATCATTATTGCAATGAAGACAAATAACTTTCATGAAGGCAATGATGGAGATCAATCATATTCCGTGATGATGAAGGAGTAAGATGAAAGTTTTTGATCATGACAAGCTCATAGTATTATACCTAGGATTGTCCTTTGATCTTCACATTAGCTTATGAAGATCATATAGATTTTGGCCATTCTATGACACATTTTATATATTATGTTTATCATGTCAGTATGAGATGCGATGTATGATGATATATGTGTAATGAGATGCCATGTGTGGAATGATGCATAATTTATATATATATATATATATATATATATAAACATCAAAACTTAAACATTAAAATTCCCTCATTATAATAGCAAGTCTTATGCCACCCATGATTATAACACCTGTCAAGACTACGATCACTAAAATGTGGGTTATGCCAAAGCAAAGTATATTAGGTTATCATAGTAAGACGGGATGGGTAATGGTGCTACCCATATGTTAATCGTTAGACTTAATTAGGCTATTAGAATGGTTTTGGACCTAAGGGCATTAGATGGGATTATAACATATCGGGACATATGATGTCAAAATCCCATAAAGAATCTAATAGTTACATGATATGTAAATGGTAAGGAGTTACCTACCTAAATAACTTGACTTTAGGCGTCATACCAAAGCTTACTTACAGTTAGGTGAAATATGGATCTTAGCCCACTAAGGTATTACAATTATTGTAATTAATATTGAGGGTTATTATTTTAGTGGGAGTTTTATGAGATACCCTAAAATCAAATTGGTACTAATATTTATTTTTCATATTTGCAGATCAATGGCATTAAATAACTCTTCGACACTACTATTGTGATCTGTCCTTAAGAAAGACAAACTAAAAGAAAATGGCACCAATTTCCTTGACTGGTTTAGGAATTTAAGAATTGTTCTTCAACAAGAAAGGAAGTTGTATATCCCGGATGACCCTATTTTTAAGGACCTGCCTGCTGATCCCTTAAGAGCTATAAAGGATAAACATAAGAAACATCTTAATGATTCTATTGATGTTTGATATCTTATGTTAGCTACTATGTGCTAGAACTTTAGAAGGATTTGGAACACATAGAGGCTTATGAGCTAAGTGTGCATCTCAAAGAGACTTTCTAACAACAAGCAAGGCAGGAAAGGTATGAGACTACCAAAGCACTGCATTCCCGCAAAATGGCTAAAGGTGCATCAATAAGCGTCATGTTATAAAAATGAAAGGCTGCATTGATCACCTTGAAAGGTTTGGATTTCCCCTCAGTTTAGAACTGTCTACATATTTGATTCTCAATTCATTACCTGATAGTTATGACCAATTTGTTATGAACTATAATATGAATAATATGGAGAAATCCCTTGCTGAGCTACATGCGATGCTTAAAATAGCTGAGCATAGTATTAAGAAAAAAAACTGATCATATACTTATGGTCAACAAAGGGAAGGGAATGAAAAATAAGGGTAAGACTAAGGCAAAAGTTGCTAGTAAGCCTAAGGTACGAGCTAGACCTAAACCTAAGGCAAAAGCTCCAAAGGATGGAGTTTGCTTCCATTGCAATGAACCTGGTCTTTGCAAGCTCTATTTGGAAGAACTGAAGAAGAAGAAAAAGAAGAAGAGTAGTGAGTCTACATCTTCAGGTATTTATGTTGTAGAAATTAACTTATCTACTTTTACTTCCTAGGTATTAGATACTGGATGTGGATCTCATATTTATACATATGTGCAGGGACTCAAAAGGAGTAGACAACTGAAAAAAGGGTGAAGTGGACCTATGAGTAGAAAATTGAGCAAAAGTTGCTTCTTTAACTATAGGAACCTATGAATTGACTTTGTACAATAGGCTTTTATTAGTTTAGAATAATTGCTATTATATTCCTACTTTGAGTAAGAATATCCACTACAAGAAAAATGCCCTTTAATGAAGGGAAATTCGGTCGTTAAAGACCTATAACAACCGAAAAATTCTGTCGGTAAAAGCCCCTTTGTTAAAAGTATAGACGGCCGAATATTGAATCCAGTCGTTAATGTCTTTAACAACTAGAACATTTCTGGTAGTTGAATAGTAATTTTAGTGAACGGATTTTTCCTTTGCTAATTGTATTTACTTTCAACAAGGGGATTTCCAGTTGTTAAAGATATATTTTAGCGACCGGATTTTCCCTTCACTAATTGTATTCACTTTTAACCTAGGGATTTTTAGTCATTAAAATATCTTTTTCCTTCAAATCCATTTGGTTATTAATATTAAATTTTCAAAATAAATAAAATATTTTATTTGAAAATAATCTCTACACATCGTTCACACATATATATCCAAAATTATAATAAATAGCCTTTTCATAGATTACAAAATACCAGTTACAAAATATATCAATATTTTGAAATTGTTTGACATTTTATTTGTCATATACAAGTTTGTTTAGAAAAACAATCCCTATCTATACCATTTTCTATTCACCTAGAATTTTCAGAAAAATGCATAATGAACCTCATATCTTCATTGTACATTGTTTTGAAAATCTATAGAATTTAAAACATAAATTTATAATTAATATTCATGCATAAAGGCAGTAAATCAAATGGAAAAATAATTTAATATTTTTAATTTGAAATATTAAATTAATATCCATTTTTTACTTTTTTCATCAAACTAGAAAAAAAAAATGAAGCTACGAAAGAACAACCTCCACAATGCATGTAGATTTAAAGAATATAGTAATCGAAGCACATATTACCTACTTTCCAAAACAAAATAACAACATTTGATATAAATAGCAAGCACGAGTTATTCCCTATAATTTTGAAATATATATACTTTATTTGCATCAAATTCACTTATACCAAATAATTTCAAACTAACATTTCAAAAAACCATTAATCCACTACACTAGACCATTTAAAATGATTAGTAAAATATAAGTTGTTCCTGAATTGGATGACAATGCTGGAGCATTTAAGCTAAATAAACGAGATTGTTTAGGACTTTATTTAACTCAGGTTTCGTTATTTTGTTTTGTTTTACATTTATACCCACTCAAAGTTCATCTACTTAGAAAAATACAAGTGACATATAAAGAATGAGTGCACTTCTGAGAAGTTAAGGGACTGTTCACTTACAGAAAAATAGTCCAGTTTTCAAGAAAAATTTTCCACAGAAAACAAAAAATAGAGATCATGTTTATTTTAGTCAATTTTCTAAAATAGAAAATAAATTTTCCAGTTTTCTAAAATAAAAAAGAGATTGGAGAACTAATAAAAGATATTTTCTAAATTTTCTAAATCATTTTAATACATATATATATGTGTGTGTATATATTCACACACACCTACATATACATATACATACATGTACATATATGTGCATACATATATATGTGTATGTATATGTATGCATAGACATGTATGTATGTATGTACATACATATACATATATGTATGTACTTATATACGTACGTACATACATACATACATATACATATATGTATGTATGTACTTATATACATATGTATATACATACATACATACATACATATACATATATATATATATATATATATATATATATATATATATGTGTGTGTGTGTGTGTGTGTGTGTGTGTGTGTGTGTGTGTGTGTGTACATAGACACACACACACATATATATATACACATATGTATGTACATACATATACATGCACATACACATACTTATACATACATATACATATATATATATATGTGTGTGTGTGTGTGTGTATACATATGTATGTATGCATGTGTGTGTATGCATACACACACACACACACACACACACACATATATATATGCATGCACATGCATATGCATATACATATACACATACATGCAAATGCACATGCATATGCATATATATATATATACATATACACATGCGCATGCACATGCATATGCATATATATATACATATACACATACATGCATACATATACATATACATATATATATGCATGTGCATGCTATGCACATGCACATGCATATATATATATATATATATATATATGTATATGTATATGTATGTATGTATGTATGTATATGTATATGTATATGTATATGTATATGTACATACATACACATATATATAGAATATAAATACTCTAATTTACCATTTATTGATATATATGTGGATATGCATATGCATCTATGTGTATGTATGTACATACATACACATATATATAGAAAATTATTACTCTAATTTTTCATTTATTGATATGCATATGCATATGCATATATATATGTATATATACATACATACACATATATATAGAAAATAAATACTCTAATTTTTCATTTCTTGATAAATAAACGCGTTTTCTAAATTTTCTATAGAAAATAAATACTTCAATTTTCTAAGAAAATAGAAAACAGAAAACTATTTTCTGTAAGTAAACGCACCCTAATGGTGTCCCCAATTAAGAGAGGAAGAATTAAGTTTATGATTGTCTGGGCAACTTGAGGAATGACTAGCCTTAGATTCAGAATATCAATTTTTATGTTTAGTAATAAAAATAACTAACACAGGTTACAAAATATTTAACAAAAATTGACCTGACCTCAAAATTCTAATTTTGAATGAAAAGCAATTATAAATGTCTTGAAATTGGAAGTCTCTTAAAAAATTAGCTGTGAATGGTGAACTTGACAAGGGCTTCATGATAAAAAGTTGTCGCTCAGTAGTAGAAGCAATAGACTTTGCATCATATTCAGATTTACAAAAAAAGAACCCAGATCTAAAACATGCGAAATACAGTAGAGCATATTAGCACAAAGATAATTCAATAAACACAAAGCAACTTAATGATTCCAATGGTTTTCTAAGCCAGTAGTGGTCCAAAATGACCAAAGAATCTACAGTGATATCAATAGTGAAATTGTTGACAATGAAGGTGTAGTCCCACCCCAAATCTTCAAAAGAAAAATGGACTGATGGAATACCATGCCAAATTTCAAAGTCCCTAAGGATTTTTTAGACATTCAACTTTTTTTAGCAACAATTGAATTATTCATGAGATCTAACTTCAAGACTTCAATCATTGGGAAGTAAGTAACCAAAAGAATCTTTCTTTTGAAACAGTAAATTGATAGTAGGATCTAAAATTTGAATCTGCCAAATAAATCAGCCAAAAGCCTACTATAATTTCCCAACACAAACAAACCAGCCAAATAAATTCCAGCTAAAAGCCTATGTACTGCACATTCGATAGTCCCAACAGAACAAAGACAATAAATAATCCAAAAAACATGCAGCAATTCAACAATAAAAAAAATCAAAGAAATCAAAGGTAAGTAAAAACAAAATATTGAGAAAAAGAGAGCTTACCTGAAACTTGGGATGGATCTATCAAATGGAAGAAAGCAACCTGCGTGAAAGGGATGCAGAGTAGGAAAAGAAAATTAGGGATTTAAGGGTTTTAAGATTTTTTAACAAAAAAAAAATATAAAAGTTAAACAAATCGGATAGAAAATTAGAAAAACTAAAATTAAAGGTAATTTATTATGATAAAAAAAGCCGAAGAAGAGGGAGATGGAGAGAGCATACGGTAGCTTCCCACCAGAGAGAGCATACAACATATCTATCATCTGTGCATATCCAGCAAGAGTTACCTACAATAACAACATTGTTATTTGTTATCAAGATGATATAACAAAAGATATAACTAAACAATTAAAAGTGCCGGGTGAGAAACTCAAAAAATAATGATTGGCACAAAAATCAAATATTTTTTAAAGGACAATTGCCAAAGCAACTTACGTTTACAGCATGGACACTCATTAGATGGTTTTGCAACGAAATGTGTGATAATAATAATTTCTTGCTTATCCCTAGTCCATGAACTTATTCATGGAAAAAATCAATGATAAGCAGCCCTGTATTCAAAGCAAAAAGACGTCGCATACAAGGTGGTTTATTAAATTCATGGACTTGGTCTAAGTAATATATCTTTTGTGGTAACAATCATATATATCAGTGGCTAAATTGAATGACCAAGATAATCAAAGATGTTCAAATGCACAATGCTCCCTACTTTAGATAATAATTTACAAAAAATGACAAGTCATTTAGCCTTCAACAATTGTTTATAGAAAATAGTTTGCAAAAATGCTTTGTTTTCTACCATTCAATTATAATATAAAAAAAGTCACTAGGAAATTATCTTATTGGAAATCGTTAAACTTTTTTCGATTGAATAGATTAATTAAAATGTTTGCATAAGAAAAAGTAAATATCTAACAAATTTCTCTCTTAAATGGATGATAACTTCCTCTTTTGTAACAGGAAATAATTTTTCGAAAGTTACATTGTTAAAGCATTATGTTGACCAATTTTCCTAGATATACAAATGCTAGAAATCGAGGATAATAGAGCCATAGTCAAAAGTGATAATACTTACATCACAGCATCCCAAAGGATCACCTCTTGCTGCATTAAACCCAGTTCAAATATGATGGTGAAATCCAGAGCAACTGCAGCAACTACAATAATTTAGTTCAAATTAGGTGCATGAGATTAAATGTAGGAACCAAAACATGTGCAACTAAACTAAGGACTAAAATGGATACCAAAGTCTAAACCCATGCTTCTGGGTGGAAGGATAAGTAGTGGCAGGTTGGTGTGCAAATAGGAGAGAGGGGAAGAAGCAAGCATTAATTACGGCAAACATATTATATCCTAAACTGCGCCAATATGTTTCCATGAAGAACAATTTGGTGCTATTGCATGCATTACAAGTCACCATAATGGAAAAGTATCTCAAATCTTAACCTCGAGTACAGAGCAACACAACATAACTTTTTGATTGATGGAGAACACTGACGAGTGCGAGAGAAGGCGGAGCCGCTGGTGAGCAAGAGACGAGGGGCAAGCGGCGACGGCTGCAAGAGGTGAGCTGCGACGGGCGAAGGCGGCGAACTGACAGCACACGAGGGAGACGGCATGCGAGGCAACGGCAAGATCGGATCTATGACCGCAAGGTGGAGGCGAGCGGTAGCGAGGGATTTGGTGCCTGGTGGCTTATAAGAGAGTGGACGCGTGATGGAAAGGGAGAGGTATGGAGAATTGAAGAAGTTAGCAGATGGGAAAATGTATTATGTGATTTTAGTTTATTTTTAGAGGTAAATGGTTTGAAGTCCTGCGGTTTTGTTTTAAGTTAGTAACGATCGGATTTTGAGTTTTTTAACGACCAAAATTAAACCCTTATTAAATAATAATAAAATTTGAGTTTTAACGATCGGATTAAATTCCCTTCATTGTTTGTATCTTTTTACGACCGAATTTTTATCCCTTTGCTAAATTTTGGCTTTTAAAACTCAGTTTTCTTGTAGTGATCATTTCAATTTCTTGTTCGAATGATGAAGGTTTTATCTTTCTTATTAAGAATAAGAGATGCTTCATTTATTATGATGATATGCTTTATTGTGTTGCTAATTCATATAATGGCCTTTACATCCTAAATCTAGCAGATCTAACAATAAGGAGACCTACAACATAACTACAAAGAAATCCAAACCTAAAAATTTAAATCCAACATATCTATGGCATTGTCGCCTTAGTCATATCAAAGAGAAACGCATATCTAAGCTCCATCAAAATGGAGTTTTGGAATGATTTATTTTATATCATTTCTTTTGTATCATTTCAAAATTGCGAACCTTGTTTATTAGGCAAGATGACAAAAGATCCTTTCAGTGGACATAGTGAAAAAGCCACTAACTTATTAGGCCTGATACATACTGATGTATGTGGTCCATTAAGCATAAATGCTAGGGAAGGATTTCAGTACTTCATTATATTCACTGATGATTTCAGTATATCTAATGAAACATAAACGTAAATCATTTGAAATGTTTAGAACTTTTCAAAATGAAGTTCAAAATTAGCTTGGTAAAACTATTAAGGCGCTTCAATCTGATCGGGGTGGTGAATACTTAAACCAAGAATTTGATGATCATCTCAGAGATTGTGGGATTGTTTCACAATTAACTCCACCAAGAACACCACAATGGAATGATGTATCTAAAAGGAGGAATCGAACCTTATTAGATATGGTTTGATCCATAATGAGTCAAGTAAATCTTCCTTTATCCTTTTGGGGCTATGCATTAGAAACAACCGCATTCACTTTGAACCGAGTTCCATCTAATGCAATTGAAAAGACACCATATGAGATATGAACTGGGAGAACTCCCATTTTGTCTTTTCTTAAGATTTGAGGTTGTGAGGCTTATGTGTAATAACAAGTCTCGGATAAATTAGCACTAAAATCTTATAAATTCCTTTTTGTGGGATATCCTAAAGAAACTAAAGGATATTACTTTTATAATCCTTTTGAGAGCAAAGTGTCTGTTACTTAAAATGGTGTCTTTTTAGGAAAAGAATTTATTTCTAAAAGAACTAATGGGAGCAAAGTACAACTCGAACAAGTTTGCGAACCATGAAATAGCATAGAACCATCGATGGAAGGTCAACAAATTTCACAAACAATTGTGGAACCTATACAAGTTACATAAGTGTTATGCAGATCTACTAGGACACGACACAAGCCTGAAAGATATGGATTTCTAGAAATGGATAGTCATGAAGTAATGCTCATAGATCAAAATAAGCTGCTACCTATTAAGAACTTGTGTCAAGTCTAAAATCTGAAAAATGGCTAGAAGCCATGAAATCTAAAATGCAATCCATGTATGATAATCAAGTTTGGACCTTGATTGATCCACCTGAAGGAATTAAAACCATTGGGTGCAAATGGGTTTTCAAAAAGAAAACTGACATGGATGGCAAAGCACATACCTTTAAAGTGAGACTTGTTGCAAAAGGCTGCAAGCAAACTCATGGTATTGACTATGATAAGACCTTTTACTAGGTGCGATACTTAAATAAATAAGGATTCTTATTGCCATTTCTGCATATTATGATTACGAGGTACGGCAAATGGGTGTCAAAACAATGTTTCTTATATATGACACAACCTTAAGGTTTTGTCCATCCTGAGAATTCTAAAAAAGTTTGCAAGCTGCAAAAATCCATTTATGAATTAAAGCAAGCTTCTCGGAGCTGGAATCTTCATTTTGATGAAATAGTCAAAGAGTTTGAATTCATCAAGAATGAAAATGAACCTTATGTGTACATGAAGGTTAATGGAAACGTAGTATTGTTTCTTGTGTTGTATGTCGATGACATATTACTCATTGAAAATGACATCCCTATCTTGCGAAAGATAAAGGATTGGTTAAGGAGATCTTTCTCAATGAAAGATTTAGGTGAAGCTGCTTATATCCTTGGGATTAAGATCTATAGGTATAGATCTAAAAGGATAATTGGTCTGAGTCAAAGTACTTACATAGATAAGTTGTTCAAAAAGTTCAGCATGCAAAGTTATAAAAGAGAATTCTTGCCAATGTCTTATGGCATTTCTCTTAGCAAGACTCAATGTCCCATGACATTTGATTAGGGAGATCGCATGAGTTTCATTCCTTATGCTTCAGCTATAGGATCTATCATGTACGCCTTGTTATGTACTCGACTAGATGTTTCATAGACATTGAGCATGACAAGCAAATACCAGTCAAATCCCGATAAAAGTTACTGGACAACAGTCAATAATATCCTTAAGTACTTGAAAAGAACTGAGGATGCATTCTTAGTGTATGGAGGATTGAAAAATGAGCTAGTAATAAATGGTTACAGAGATGCAAGCTTTCAATCTGACAGAGATGACAATAAATTGCAATCAAGATATGTATTTGTGTTAAATGGAGGTGCTATAAGATGGAAAAGTTCTAAATAGAGCACTATCACTGATTCTACAACAGAAGCTAAGTATATAGCAGCATCAGATGCAGCTAAAGAAGTAGTATGGATCAAGAAGTTCATTACTGAATTGGGGTACTTCCTCATATCACAAACCCCGTGGATCTTTATTGTATAATAATAGTGCAATCGCACAGGCTAAAGAGCCCAAAACCCATTAGAGATCCAAACATATACTCAAGCGTTATCATCTCATTCGAGAAATCATTGAGAGAAGAGACATCAAGATATGCAGAGTACCAATAGATGACAACATTTTCATCCACTCACCATGGCTCTCCCACAAGCCAAATATGATAGACATACTAGGTCAATGGGTATTAGATACATGTATGATTAAACCTAGTGTCAGTGGGAGATTATTAGTGGTTATACCTTAAGCCAAATATTTAGACCTTTATCTTATTTCATATTTTCATTTATAAAATGGTTCTCTCAACATCAGTATATTGTTTTCATGTTGCATTATAATAATATTTATGAATAAGTATTTAATGTTATTCTAAGTATTCCTAGTCATTTGTCATTAAAGGAATAATGATAAATTAAACTAGTATGGGTTTGGTTGATAATCATGAGATGATTATATGTATGGTGATATAAATCAAACTTGTAAGTACTTGATAGAAAATAAAGTACGGGATAGACCCGCTATAAGATCACTATATGGGTTAGTGTTATAAGTGATAACATAATAGTCATGTTATTGAATCTTTAGACCTAAGATTATCACAGTTTTTTGCATGAGGAACATCATGTTTTGACATAATCAAACATTATCTTTAACCGTATAATCATAAAGGTTATGATTGAGCATGATGAGAATTATATAGAGAAAAGTGAGTAATCAAGATGGAATTTATTCGTCTCTTATGAGAGAGATATTTAATGGGCCCCTCGATAAGCAAGATTGAGAAAAGCATGACCGTGCTCAAATGAATTGATAGAGTGATCAATGTCATTTGATTTTATCAGTCTACTTAGTAATCGAGAAATTATATGTTTGAAAAATATAAGGTGACATTGACCATGACTTAAGTTTAAACTAGATATCATGTGACAAAAGGATTATGATATGTTCTATTGGTTAGGTTAATATCGAAATATCGATATTCATATTATTTTGGTAGTCATAATGTCTTATTAGAAACTGCTTATATATATATATATATATATATATATATATATATATATATATAGAGAGAGAGAGAGAGAGAGAGAGAGAGAGTTAGAAACCTTACTTACAGTATATGTTGCTTTTTGAAAAAGAAAAAGAAGGAACAGAGATAAAAGGAAAAAAAAAAACCCTAGTTGCACAAAAGGAGCTAGCACCCTATAGTCTCATTCTTGATCGTTCATGTGTGGATATCGATAGAGGGAGGTGGTTATTGGAGTAGCACCTACGATTCAATCCGACTTTTCAACAAGTCATTAACATTTGCATAGAAAAGATGGTGGATTCATTCGAAATTAAGACTTAAATCCATTTGTTCTTTTGCACAAAAGGTTAGTAATCGTACCCTCTTTTGAATCAATTGAAAGACATAGATCCATGGTGGGTTTTGTTTATTTTTATACTACGTTTTTATATTTTGTGTAAGAAGCCAAAAAGTAACATAACTTTTTTAGGCACCATAGCCAATTCATATGCATAGTTGATAAAGTCTAAATCAATAATTGAGTAATTATCTTCAACTCCTGACCTCTAATAATTCTTCATCAAGCTTACGAGCTCAGATAGAATGGTTCTCAAGCTTCTTTACTGTGAACTTTTCCTTTTTTCCCTATTGTAGTTGTAATGGTGTCAGGTATTTTGCTTGCCTTAGTAGAGCCCCCTATCACACCTTATAGCTCTGCCACTAGTGACTCCATTAGCATTGCCCCTCCTAGCAAAGAAGTGGTTATGCCTTTGGTGTGAATAGTAGATATGGAGGTTGACATTGCAGTAATAGGCCTTCAGGTCAATGCTCGAGCTCCATAGGAATTTGGAGTTGAAATATATTTTTGACTCTTTAGCCTTTTGATTTTCTCTGTTATACTCTCAAGCTCTCCAAATCTCTTCATCCCTAAACCACAAAATAATATGAGAATGATATCAATAAAGGAATACACTTGTATAAAATAATTATTACCACTCATTTTTTCTTAGCTTTTTCTCCTTAGGAATACTTAACAAACTCTCATCCATCAACTGCTGGAGATCTTATTTCTCTTGGGAAATCACTTTCAAGGTTAGTTTTCTCTTCTTCTCCATCCAAGATCATAATTCCCTTCCTTAGCCCCACAGAATGACAAGCTCAATATTCAGGGTGATTGTCAACCCATATTTCTTTGTAAAAAGTTGAAAGCCATTTATTATTCACCAACCATTTAGATGCAGTTAGCTCACTATTCATCCATACTGTTGCAACAAAACAATTTCAAAGTCTTATAGAGGAAACATCACACTAGCTTGTAGGTTTTCCTCATACATTACCACAACGTTTGGCCCAAGATCATCACAAGCTCGAAAGTTTAGGTTAGGCATACTTAATAAATATCTTGGAGGAATTCCATAGAAATGCCTTAAGCCTTCTAGTTCTTCCTCTTTAATGGCAAACATATGCTCCCTACCTTGGGATTTCTTCGAAGAGCTTTCCTTCATCTAAGAGACTCAAGTATGTTAAAATTATAGTTGTCCACATTGCTTCACACATCTGTCCTAGTATTGCCAAAACTACTAGCCCCAACTCTAGTCACTGTAACTCCCCTCCTATCTTTAATAAGATCTTTTCCAATATCTTCTTTAGAAAACTCATCTTCTTTCTTTGACCCACTAGTCATTGGACCCCCAAAATCAAGAAAGGTTTCTCTCACACCCATGTCATCAACACTTATCTCATTATTAGAACTCATTTTCATAAGAAAAAGATATAAGAAAATGCAAAACACGAGGAATTACATATTTTTAAGAAAAACTACCACTGATTTTGTGAAAAATATTGTGGGAATCTCAAATTTCCATTAGCAAAACTGATGAGAAGAAAATGCAAGCAATAGAGGAAAAATAAAAAGTAAACCAACACAAAGTGATTTTCAAGGGGAATAAGGTCATTTATAACCTTTTACGTCCATTGATTGGGTGGTTTTGCTAGAATGGGCAATAATGATAATACTTTTTTAGTAAATGATGCGGAGAAGGGTAGTGACATTGATCCACAAGAAGCTCAGCAAGCTCTTAAAATAGCGAAAGTTAACTTAAGAAAAATGGAAGGCAGGAGATAAATAATTGAGGCAAGGACAAGTATACAGCTAAGAAGGCCCTAGCATGGTTAAAAAAAAGAAGGTGCTAGAATATTAATTTCAAAAAAAGTTCTAAGCGAGGCAGTTAAGTGCTAGTTGGTTTGAAAATATAGAATGACGCTTTTGGTTTCGAGATAATTATGATATCTTGAGAATTGGAAACATCAAATCAATCATGCAAAAAAAAAATACTTTAAAATCAAGTACAGTCAATCAGGCCGAACAAGATTTACAATTATTTTCTAACGTTTTCAGTATTACCACGCGCATGACGCAAGCTCGACCATATGCAAATATAAAGCAACATAAATGTCACACTATGGTTAGGGGACTTGTAAAAATCAAGCTACCTAGTCGGTACCCCTTAAGTTTAGATAACTCAGCTACTCAATGAACTCAAGTATTAAAGTAACCACTACAAGCACTATATATTAAATACTTGAATTGTTATAAACGTGGCTGAGCATTTATAGTCCTATCCACTAATGTCAAATTGAAGGAACACTAATCTACATAATCTCACGAGTAAACTCTTTATACTTTATTTTCTCTATAAAAATTACTCTACTTACTGATTTGGCCGTTAAAGAATTCTTACTGGATAATCTGTCATATATCTTTTATTTTCAAGTGATAAAAAGAGATGGTCATACCCAACTATTATTATTTGGCATGGAAAAAGTTGACACATTTAATAGAAATGCATTTAATGCATTTGAGTAGCTCAATTTGAGCTATTTAGCATAGCCTATTGTGACGTGCGCCGAACCCTGGTGGGCCCTAAAGGCCTGCTTTTAGGATATTCGAGAGAGGTTCATAAAACTTGCAAGAGATTGTAAGGGCGTCAATTTTGGCAACAATGAGGTTTCTTGAAGACGTCACCCAATAAAATATTAGGAAAGGTCGTCTAGCCTCACTGAGCTTAAGACGGCGCATCTATATCCATTTTGGGCAAGTTAGAGATATTTTAGAGATTCCATGCCAATAGGACATTGAAATGGTCTTCTAACTTCATGGAGCCTAAGACAATGCAAATTGGGCCTATTTTGAGCAACAAGAGATATTTTGGAGACCCCATCCTAATGAGACATTGAGATGGTCTTCTAATCTCGTTGAGCCTAAGACAAGAATGGTTCAGGACTTCCCATTTATTCATACCTTGCTTAAATTATAAATGAGTTTTGAATTTAAGATTTCATTCATTTTCTCATTCATTTAATGCATTAATTAAAGCGCATATCATTCACGTAATGAAAGCGGTAAATAAAACAAGATTAAAATAAAGCAAATAAGAATATAATAAATTACAACAAAACTAGGGGCGAAATACAACCCCCATTGTAAATGACATGTAAATCATACATAAAATAGGATATTTATTAAGGATGAGGACATTGGTCCTCGCATGCATACTTAAGAGAAAAAATGTTAAATGTGACATTTTATTTGGATGAAAAAACTAGGGCATCGGTCCCATTTTATTAGAAAAAATCTCAATTTAATTAATATAAATATTTTTGTGATTTTTAATTAAACACGCATAAAATAAATTATTTTGTTACTAATTACAAGAAAAATAAATTAAAAAGGCAAATAAAGGAAAGACAATAAATATAATAGAAAAATGATTCAACAAAAATAAATCCCGGATCTCCTCTTTCGTTCGCATGGGTGCTCAAATAAGGAAAAAAGCAAAGATTAAAAACCACAAATAAACACAAATAAAATTAGTGTTAGAAATTAAATCAAGAAAATCCATTAAATACATGAAATAATAAATAATAAATTAAAATAGATAAAAAGTGCATTATGGATGACAAATAAATTAAATAATATGATTGAAACAAATAAATTAACATACTAATAGGTTAGTACATAAAAACATGAAATAATAATAATAATAATAATAATAATAATAATAAAACGATAATAAAACAATAATAATAATAATAATAATAATAATAATAATAATAATAATAATAATAATAATAATAATAATAATAATAATGAAAAATAATGATGATAAATAATAATGATAAATAAAAGAAAATGAATAATCAAATAAATAAAAAAAGTAACAAAGAAAAATGTCAAAAAGGTTAAAGCGATATCTAAGATAACATAAAATAAATAAATATAACAATAAATATAAACCACTACATAATTACTAATTAAATATGAACAAAAATAAATTAAAAAAATTAAAATTAAGAGATCGAGTCTAAAATGTTTACCCTCAGATTTTGGATTCGGTTGAATAGGTGAAGATAATTGATTTTCCTTATTTTGATTCACAAAATAATAGATAAAAAATATTCTAAAAACTTTTTTCTAAAAAATTGTAAAAATTTTATTTTTGCTGAATCAAATAAAAATTTGGATTTTAAGAACACAGAATTATTCTCTTTGTCTCAAAATCAATATTCTTCAATAAAATTCAATCTGAAATGTTTAGAAAAAATTTTATTGAAGTAAAAAGAAGAAAAATAATTAAAGAAGAAGAAAAATTGCAAAAACTCAAGAAGAGATAAAAAAAAATGTCTCCCAAGAATTTTTCTTTTTTTCTCTTTTCCTTCCCATAATTTTCTATTTATATCAAAAAAAAAATGCAAAACCTAATTAATTAAGTAAGAAAATTGAATTTTTATCAAATTTCCCTTAATTTAGGTCCAAAAAAGGGAATTGTCATTAAAAATCCCATAAAAAATGTGAAAAGTCAAAAAAACTCAAGAAAAAATGGAAAAAGGGCAAAAAGCGCGATTTTGGCAGATCAGGGGTGATCGACGCCCGTCGGTTAGCCCGACAAGCGTCGGGCACGAGCCCAGCGCACAACAGAGCGGAGCGACGCCCCACGCACCACTCACGTGCAAGCTGGCCCTTCCGCGCGCGAGGGCTGCCGAAAACGCAGAAAACTCTTTTTTTTTAATTACAATTTTGACTATAACACTAATTTTCAAACTCTATTTTTCAAATTTAATTTTTAAAATATTTTTTATTCTAAAATGTAAATTTGACAAGAAAATCGTAACTTCCAACCTTTTTGCCTGTGAACAGGCATCTAATTATCATTGGGTAACTCTAATCTAGGCTGACTCAGGATCTGGTGTCTACAGTTGTCCCCAGTTTTGGGGAAGCTAGTATATAGTTGCGTAGGTGAGCCAAAACTCAGAGAAAAGAAGGAAAGAGACACGTACCTGAGGCAGCTGTCTTTTCCAGACTGGACGATACTGTTGGGGTGGTTGTCGCCATGTTGTCGACGTGTTAATGTTTGTTGAAGCGAGTTACCGTGATCATGTAAACCCTTGTTGAAGTGGTGTTTACCGTTAGCGTGTAAATCATTGTTCAAGTGTAGTGCCGTGGTTGTGCTAACCTTCCGTGAAATGGTAATGCCGCCATCGTGCTAACCCTTGTTGAAGTAGTAGTGTCATGGTCGTGCTAACTTTTCATAGAATGGTAGTGCTACCATCATGCTAACCCTTCTGAGATTTGAAATGGTAGGGCCGTGATCGTGCTAACCCTCCGTGGAGTGGTAGTGTCGTCATCGTGCTAACCCTTCTGAAATGGTAGTGATGTGGTCGTGCTAACCTTGGTAGTGCCGCCATCGTGCTAACTCTTCTGAGATTTGAAGTGGTAGTGCCGTGATCGTGCTAACCCTCCGTGGTAGTGTCGTCATCGTGCTAACCCTTCTGAAATGGTAGTGTCGTGGTCGTGCTAACCTTCCGTAAAATGGTAGTGCTGCCATCGTGCTAACCCTTCTAAGATTTGAAGTGGTAGTTTCGTGATCGTGCTAACTCTCTGTGGAGTGGTAGTGCCATCATCGTGCTAACCCTTCTGAAGTGGTAGTGTTGTGCTCGTGCTAACCTTCCGTGGAATGGTACTGCCGCCATCGTGCTAACCCATCTGAAATTTGAAGTGGTAGTGCCGTGGTCGTGCTAACCCTCCGTGAAGTGGTAGTGCCGCCATCGTGCTAACCCTTCTGAAGTGGTAGTGTCGTGGTCGTGCTAACCTTCCGTGGAATGGTATTGCTACCATCGTGCTAACCCTTCTGATAAATGAAGCGGTGCTCCCTGAGAGCCCTTTGGTTGGTTGCCCTCTAAGAGGTCTTTGGCTGATTGTTTGGATTGATGTTTAGACTGATGTCGTCAATCGGCTTTTGCTAGTGTCCGTATTGAATCTCTCTTACTGCAAAACTTGGAAAACCAAATATGTAGGAAAAAAAGTGAGCATGCACGTAAAATGCATGGGTCATGCAGAAATGCAGGACAAGAATTCATCTAAGTGAGTTTGGAGAAGATAGCCAGGCTGGGCTCAATTTACGGTATGATCGATGCTCTTTGGAATTGCTTTTGAATTTCGTGTCTTTGGGGTTGCGAGGTTCTCATCTGGTACCTGTAGTCATTTTTTGAAGGTAGTGCGCCCCTTATGGATTTTCACACTAGTTTTTCTTAGCAGGTAATGCCTCTTTTGCGGATTTTCACATAACCATGCGCCTTATTTTTGCCTGTAATGGACCCAACCCAATCCAACAATTTTTTTTAAAGGTCAGACTGCTTGTTTTCAGGTTTTCACCCTATCCTTTTACCTAACTTTTGCTTAGAGAGTCAATTATGGTTTTTTATCTCTAACGGCATTTTTTTTTGTTTTTTGCAGAGAGGCTAAAGTTGTTACCAAAGATCTTTCTAATGTGATGAGCATGTACTTATGCCCATGTCATGGCTGTATGAGCTTGATTCTTCTCATTATGGTGCTAAAGAATTGCCTTCACAGTTGATAGCAAAATGAGTCGGCTGAAGGACCCGAGTGGTGAGAGTAGTAGAGGGTAGATAGTAACAATGTGCTAGACAACTTTGAGTATGCAAAATGAACTGTTCTAGTCACGTTGATACATCATTGCATAAATGCATATATTTCATTTTGATTTTATAACACATGATCCTTATTTGGCATTAATCTTAAAAAATATAAGACCTCATCTAATCTCGGGATAAATCCTCGAAGCATCAAACTCCTATTATCAATCAGCCCTCTCGAGTTTTCATGATTGAAAATTTTCTCTCAGCTCTTAATTTTTGCCCAGGATGCCCTTTTTTTACCCTAGCAGGGCGCCCAATTTTAGTAAGGTCACCTTTTTTCCAGTTTTCAACCCGTGGGGAATTTATTCTTTATTTTTCTCTTCTTTTTTCCTTTATTTTTTTTAGCCTTTGCCATGGAACATCCTTCAGTCTGTCAGTGTCGATTGGTTTCTTTAAATTCTCTTTCATCCTCATTAGCCGGGAAGGCTGCTTCTTCTGACAATGCTTCTTTTTTAACACTATAGTCTTTTTCTTGACCTTTGTGCAAACTGGCTGAGACGATGAGTTCTTTGTTTGAATCTTGACCATGAAAGTTTTTATCTTATTTTTGTCAGCTTTGGTGGCTCACTTTTTGAAATATCCTTTAATAGTTGATATGGAGTTGTACTTTGGCCTCAGATGGTTTAGGACAGGACTATGGTTTTTTTTTTTTTGGTTTCTTTTTTTTGGTAAAGGTAATGAGCTTTCCTTCAAAGTTTGGCTATAAGGGTCTATAGTTTATTTATTTTGGTCCCAGTTAGTTAAAAGTCAATCTTGATTGGCTTTGGAGTACACATCTCAAATAGTTGGGAGGAAATGAATTCTAAAACTTGGTTCTAATGAGCTATATATTTCTTGTGAAGGCCCAAAGTTTCATTTGTCTAACTTTTGATATAGCCCTTTAATGATTGGAGCTTGATTTCGTTGGGTTGCATCATATGTATCCTAGACTCTGAGGATGCAAAGGAATGGCTTTTGGAATTCTGCTCGTCGTCATATTGGCATATTAAAACAGCGATGTCCCAACAATGCCCTTGTCATTCCAGGTCCAGGCAAAGACTTTTTCATTTTTTTTTCTCTCATAATCTTCCTCTCTTCAAGAGTTATATCAGATGCTATCAAGATTTTTTTTGGATTTTCCAAAGTTTCGAGATTAAATACAGTCATATTAATTGAATTAATATAAAAAATGAATGCATTCATGATCATGTGAAATGAAATCATTAGAAACATCATACAAATAAGCAGAATTGTACACTTTATTGAAATAACTAACATTTGTCATAAGAAGTTCTTGGAATAAAATGAACAAAGCATCTAAAGTTATTTTGGCTTGCTTTCTTTGCTAAGTAAGCCCCTTCAGCCTCTACAGCAATGTCTTTAAGTGACTCCCAATCTCTGAGCCCCTTAAAGCTAAGCAAGTCCCTCAAGTCAGGGCAGGAGTTCCTGATAAATAACCTAATCTGGTCAGCAGTGTCAGGCTTTCGCTTCATTTTCATAACCCTATTCCTCCACCTAGTGCGGTATTCATGGAATGACTCGTCACTCCTTCGCTGTAAGAGCTCAAGGTCCTTCAAGGTGACCTCCATTCTGGTGCTGCAGTCGTACTGCTTCATGAATTCTTCAGTCAAAAGGTCCCAATCCTCCTTGGACCTCCTGTCCAATCTATGATACCAGTCTACTGCCGGACCCATCAGACTGTGGCAAAAATATTCCACTTTATGCTTCTTGCTCAATCCTGTGCCTTTCATTACCAGGGTATACTACTTGATATGTGTGGATGGGTCCAAAGTACCATCGAACTTCGACATCTCAGGCATCTTAAACCTTTGGGGCAGCAACTCTTCATCTCCCATATCTCTATCTTCAGGGTTGACCCCCTTCCCAACTGATAACATGCGGGTAATCACCTCAATTTGCTGTCTCATCCCTCTTATTGACTCATCTTCTACACTAGGTGCTCTAGACCTCACAACTTGAGGTGTTATTACCTCTTCATCTTCCTCCTCCATCACGAAGTCATCCTTGGGATTGGGGATCATTTCCCTTCTTGGCTCAATAGGCATAGCAGCTCTACGCTCATTGACAGGTTGATGGGCAGCATTACAAATAAAAGGAGCCTCCCGCCAGTAGGTGGATCGGCTTGCCCCCCAGCATGGACTATTGGTGGTTGCGGAGCGACAGGTGGCTGTGGAGCGACAGGTGGCTGTGGAACAACAGGTGCTTGTGGAGCAAGAGGATGAGCAATCCTATCGGCCATGGCACCCATCATATCTAACATCCTCCATTTAAAGTCCTCTAGTCTCCTAGCAAGGTCTTGAGTGGTCAAAGGTCCAATTTCTTTTGCCATCGATGATTCTAAAGATGATTCACTAATCGATGAAAGTGACTCAGAATCCCAGTCAGACACTAATTTTGCCAACTCAAAGAGCAGATTTATCATTACTAGCCGACCGTCGAAACCTCTAGTCCACTTAGATGAATCTATGATGGCTGAAAGATTTGAATTGTTAGAATGATGCATGAATGACATATACAATCCATAATCATGTGTTATGCAATATTTACAATCACATGCAAGCAAGTAGATCTTTCCAACCTTATTACTCCCACACATGAGGTAATGCGGGTTCTTTCGTAGGTGGGCTTGATCCATGGGTTAACGGGGAACCCAATGGATGCGTATGGTGCACGGTGAAAAATCGACAGCATAACATCTCTTAACTAATGTACATACGCATGGCTTGTGATCGTTGTTTATTTAGGTAGTCCGAATAAATTGACATGGGTCTACCAGGGCATGAAAGCCATTGATTAGGTGACCAATCAAATTATTTGGGTTTATTCAATATATAATGATCCATACATCAAGCAAGGTATTATGGTTCATACCATCTAGGGGAAGTATCTATTTCCATTACATGAGCTTCGGACAGGGTGATGATACTTTAGGTCTACCCAAGCATTGTCTATACCGATGGGTCTAGCTCATCACGAGTGTAAAGACCAGTCGGATCTCCATTTAATATACCAAACGGCACAAGACTTGGGCTAGTGATTATCGTTGACACTTCCCTACATTGAGTGAATATAAGGTCGTGCTTCGGGAACACATAAGGGCTGATAGAGGGTACAAACTAGTATAGATCTAAAGCTCTAGTGATATGCAATGCAATTTCGAAGACGGGTGCAAATTTTTAAATTAAAACTCAATTATATGTTTTTAACCAAGGTACTTTCGAAGCCAAGTCTCATTTAATCTCCAGTGGAGTCGCCACTGTGACGCGCGTCGAACCCCGGTGGGCGCCGAAGGCCCGCTTTTGGGGTATTCGAGAGAGGTTCATGAAACTTGCAAGAGATTGTAAGGGCGTCAATTTTGGCAATAAGGAAGTTTCTTAGAGTCGCCATCCAATAAAATATTGGGAAAGGTCGTCTAGCCTCACTGAACCTAAGACGGCGTATCTATGTCCATTTTGGGTAAATCAGAGATATTTTGGAGACTCCATCCCAATAGGACATTGAGATAGTCTTCTAATCTCATGGAGCCTAAAATAATGTAAATTGGGCCTATTTTGGGCAACAAGAGATATTTTGGAGACCACATCCCAATGAGACATTGAGATGGTCCTCTAACCTCGTTGAGTTTAAAACCAGAGATGGTTCAGGACTTCCCATTTATTCATACCTTGGTTAAATTATAATTGAGTTTTGAATTTAAGATTTCATCCCTTTTCTCATTCATTTAATGCATTAATTAAAGTGCAGATCATTCACGTAATGAAAGCAGTAAATAAAACAAGATTAAAATAAAGCAAATAAGAGTACAATAAATTACAATAAAACAAGGGGCGGAATACAACCCCCATTATAAATGACATGTAAATCATACATAAAACGGGATATTTATTAAGATTGAGGACATTGGTTCTCGCATGCATACTTAAGGGAAAAAATGTTAAATGTGACATTTTATTTGGATGGAAAAACTAGGGTATTGGTCCCATTTTATTAGAAAAAATCTCAATGTAATTAATATAAATATTTTTTTGATTTTTAATTAAATGCACATAAAATAAATTATTTTGTTACTAATTACAAGAGAAATAAATTAAAAATGCAAAAAAAGGAAAGACAATAAATACAATAAAAAATGATTCAACAAAAATAAATTTCGGATCTCCTCGTTCGTTCGCATGGGTGCTCAAATAAAGAAAAAAACAAAGATTAAAAACCACAAATAAACACAAATAAAATTAATATTAGAAATTAAATCAAGAAAATCCATTAAATACATGAAATAATAAATAATAAATTGAAATAGATAAAAAATGCATTATGACAAATAAATTAAATAATATGATTGAAACAAATAAATTAACATACTAATAGGTTATTATATAAAACATGAAATAATAATAATAATAATAATAATAATAATAATAATAATAATAATAATAATAACAATAATAATTAAAAATAATGATGATAAATAATAATAATAATAATAATAATAATAATAATAATAATAATAATAATAAATAAAAGAAAATGAATAATCAAATAAATAAAAAAGTAACAAAGAAAAATGTCAAAAAGGTTAAATCTATATCTAAGATAACATAAAATAAATAAAAAAATAATAAATATAAAAATTTACATGATTACTAATTAAATATGAACAAAAATAAATAAAAAAACAAAATTAAGAAATCGAGACTACAATATTTACCCTCAGATTTCGGATTCGGTGAAATAGGTAAAGATGATTGATTTTTCTATTTTGATTAACAAAATAATAGATAAAAAATATTCTAAAAACTTTTCTCTAAAAAATTGTAAAAATCTTATTTTTATGGAATCAAATAAAAATTTGGATTTCAAGACCAAAAAAATTATTCTTTTTATCTCAAAATCAATTATTATTCAATAAAATTCAATTTAAAATGTTTAGAAGAAATTTTATTGAAGTAAAAAGAAGAAAAATAATTGAAAAATAAGAAAAATTGCAAAAATTCAAGAAGAGAGAAGAAAAAATATCTCCCAAGGATTTTTCATTTTTTCTCTTTTCCTTCCCATAATTTTCTATTTATATCAACAAAAATGGTAAACCTAATTAATTAAGGAAGAAAATTGAATTTTTATCAAATTCCCCTTAATTTGGATCCAAAAAAGGAAATTATCATTAAAAATAACATAAAAAATGTGAAAAGTAAAAAAAAAAATCAAGAAAAAACGGAAAAGAGCAAAAAAACGCGATTTCGGCAGATTAGTGCGATCGACGCCCGTCGGTGAGCGCAACGGGCGTCGGGCTCATGCGCCGAGCGCAGACCGACGCCCCGCGTGCCACTCGTGCTGGCGACACTCCCCGTGCGCTCGGGCTGCCGAAAATGCAGAAAGCTCTTTTTTTTTAATGACAATTTTGATTATAACACTAATTTTCAAACTCCATTTTTCAAATTTAATTTTTAAAATATTTTTTATTATTTTTTATTTTAAAATACAAATTTAATAAAAAAAATAATTACTTTTAACTTTTTTGTCTGTGAACAGTCATCTAATTATCGTTGGATAACTGTAATCTGGGCTTATTTAAAACCTGTTGTCTACGCCTATTATTTTGTTGTTTGTATAAATTTTGGAAGTTCTTATTATTGACCGAGCAAATTTTGATAAAATGGAACTCCACACAAGTTTAAGCACTCCATCAATAACCTTTAGTTACGCCCTGAGAGGGAAGCTAATCACTGGAATTCGAAGCTTTACTGGTTACTTTCTATCATACGTGAATGTGATTGGACAAACCATCTTTGTAGTTTTCAGTTACTTGTTTCGGATATTGAGTCTTACTTTGGTGCACGATACACACACATATAAACATACACCGAATCATTTGTATACATAAATATTAATGAATACGAGTGCATACACACCTTTAAATCAAATGCTCTCTCAATCCGATGATACGTTTGCACACACTGAATCATATCCCATTAAAATTAATGAACTCCCAAGATTTTTTTTTTAAAAAAAAAAGAAAAAAAAAATTGCCGTGTCATCCGACTCTTTAATTGACATTTCCGGGTTATTGCAAGCCTTATTTCATTTTCATCCCGAGAGCAAATATTGAACCGCTTATGGATCCTGCGCACATAGGGGTCATAATGGTTATAGTTCAAATCAAAATTGAACCAATCAAACCATGGTCAACAATTCATAGTTCCGAACCATAACCAAAACTTCAAAGAGACAATTACGATTATACATTTTAAAAACCAAGACTGGAACCTAACCGTTGATTTCGATTCCAAAACCATAAAATATCTTTTATATTTTATATTTTATAAATCAAATAATGAGACCTAAAAAATTTCTAAAATATGTATACTGGTTACTTAAAATAATTTTTAAATCAATAAAAAAATCAGTTTCAAACCAGAACCGGAACCGAAATTGTCCAAAACCGTCTCCATCAAGTTCCTGTTCTAACTCCACTATTCATAAATCGAAACTGACAATTCCAAAACCAAAACCAGCAGTTTTGGAACCGTGGACACCCTATGTGGACACCCAATGCTATAAAACGTTTTGAATAACACTAAACATAAACAGGATACAAATATCAGCGAAAACAACCCAACTCTTCTACTCCTCAAAGTGAAATAAAAGACAATGCACTTTTGACTCACTTGTTTGAGTTTGTCAAATTGAACAAGTTCCAAAACTAAGTTTTGAATAAGAATGACAATTAAGTATCAACATACAGCTTCAAATGTCAAAGTCACACCAGAACGCTCCCAAGATGTACAATATGCACAAACTATAAGCAGTCCTACAAGCTCTAATTGCATCATTCAGTCTACACTCGATACAACAAGTAACTGAATGAATATGACAGTGGAAGACCAACAACTCAGTAGAAACTTAAAATCTTTAAGCCCAAGTGCCCAACAGAAACCATAGATCAGCACAAGTATCTCTTTTCATCAGTAGAACTTCAGTGATAAACTTACAACTCATCCACAGTAAAAAGGAGTTAGAGATGTCCAATCTCTTTATTTTTCCCCAGAGCCTTTCTATATGATTCTGAAGAAAGATTAATCATCCCAAGCACTATCTGCCACACCCACTTTGATGTTTGAAGAGGCAATCATGAACCTATACTTATCCTCGATGTTAATAGAACTGGATCCTACCAACTTGGAGACACCATTTTGAGATTCCTTTAGTGAAGCTGCTGCTTCTCTCTCTTTCTTCCTTGCAATCTAAATATCAATAGGATTTAGTTTAAAATAACACAGGAAAGAACCCATCAAACTGGAACACTTTGAATTAAGATACCTCATTGTTAAGGGAAAAAGCCGATAATTTAACACCAGTAAGAACAAGGGTTTCCAAGGAAAAAGGAACGACACATTTTCGGATGAAAGCAAACAAAGTTTATCAGTGTATTGCAGAAACAATCTATACCTTTCCAGTTGCAAAAGTCATAGAGCTCCCAGATTCAACATCTGCTATTGCTTTCTTTATTTGTACCACTAAGACCTTGAATATGAAGAAAAGCCAGTCAAGATTGTGAGGGGGGGGGGGGGGGGGGGGGAATGCATACATATGTAAAAAGATAGGGGCCAATTAGAAATGAGTTCAAATGAAAGGAGAATGTACCAAATCCCGATCAGTATAAAATGAAGTAGCTTGGCCTGCTGATCCTGCACGACCTGTCCTTCCAATCCGATGTACATAATCTTCCATTGTCTATAATTGAGGCAGCCATAACTGAAGCTTCAGGTTTGTTATTTCAGAATGACACTAATAGTGACAGAAATAACCAGGTAATTAAGAAGCTAACAAATAAGTAGCAGAAAACATGAAAACAAGTTGGCCATGATAAAGCACCAGCAGATCGGTTCTGGCTTTTGAGCAAATACAAAGTAGAGTTCCAAGTTACACAATACTTCTATAACTAAGAAGACCTCTACCAAATAATACTGTATATTGCAAATTGGAAATCCAAGAACCAAAGAATTTCCAATCCAAGTAAACAGGAAAAGATTTCATGTCTGGGTGGATTTGACATATTATCAGTGATTAACAGAAATACCTTTGGAAGATCAAGATTGATCACATGAGCAACGCCCGTGACATCCAATCCACGAGAAGCAACATCAGTGGCAACCTAAAGTTAAACCCACATCAATCAACAAAAAATCAAAGGCAATTGCTTGAATCTACAATAGATAATGCCCGCTTATATTATTAAAGAAGAAATGACAAATTAATTACAAAACACATAACAAAAGAAAATGACAAGAGAAAGAGACGGCAAACTTAAACAACAAGCTCTCAAAAACCCATGGATTATTGAAGAACAGAAAAAAGAATGAGATAGCCTAAGTAAATCTGAACTGTTCAAGTAAAATTTGCAAGATGAACAATCCTATCAACTCGTGGCTAAATCCTAATCTATATAATGCAGGTGCAGAGATGGGAGTTTTAAAGAACCTGACACCACACATAAGATATTAACACTAATACAGAGACATTTATCTGTTATACATTATGGGTGAAAATCAATTATGTGGAGTATTCACAGAGCAAACATGAAAACACTTCAGAAATAAAAATCGAAGTACCAAAATATTGGTAAAGCCATTCCTAAAATTGTTCAAAGCAGCCTCTCTTTCACTCTGACTGCGGCCACCATGTAGAGCAACAGCCCGTAAACCTTGTGCCACCAGAGCTTCAGCGACTTCATCACACCTTGCCTAATTACACCCCCATTCATTTCAAGTATTAGGACTTTAGAAAAGAAACTTGAAAATCAAAGCATAAAGTAATTTATTTTATCACATAAAAACATAATAAAGTGGAAACAGAATATTTCAATAAATTATGCCAGGTGCCATCATACTACATGAGCCTTCAAAGAAAAAGAAAAGGCAAGGAAAATCAGCAGCATTGTGAAAATTTCACATGGACTAACACACACACACCACCCCCAAAAAACCAAAAAAATAAAAAAGGAGAAAGAGAGAGAGAGAGAGAATAATAGAAAATAAAAACAAAGAACATGGGAAGTCCAAACCAGATTAGCATGATCTCCAAAAGAATTTTAAATGAGCATATAAATTTAATCCTTTGCCTCTTTTTTTCTCCCCTTTTTTGTGTGTCGCATGTGTGCATGTGGTTCAGTAAAGGGTCCAGCATACCTTCCTTTCCACAAACACCACAGTTAGAGGCAAGGGAGGACCAGATTTTTCAGCCTCAGATACATCATCAACGAGCAAGGCTAGAAGGCAATCAATCTACACCATATCAAATGCTGTCAAAACTCATTTACTACATTAGTCAAAGAATGAAGATATAGAGAAGACATGGATACAATGTTAAAAAGTGACTTCATAAAATTATTTGAATCAGATATCATTGATGAGGAAAAGAAAATTACATCTAAATCTTAATCTGATTAATGTATTGGGCCCATTTATATATTATATAATACCATAATATTTCTTGTATTACAAGTTTACAAGCAATGCTACTCTATACCTTTCATATCTAACCAAGAATTGTCCTTTTCCTAAGAAACCAAAGTCATCCCAAATTTAAAGCACTAAGGAGGAGTAACAAAAATGAGTTAATCATGCAAAGGTTCAAATTATGAGAAAATCCAACTTCCTACCACTTAATATAACCAAAAAAAAAATGTACTATTGTAATGTTTAATAAAAACTAAGATAAGAACTTTTAACGCTGCATGCATAAGGCAATATGTTACTATTGTAAATGAGAACTTACCTTCTCGCTATCAGAAACTTTTCTTAGAACTTGAGATACATTTGCTGTTGGGCTGCTCACTTTTCCAACCTTAACTTGCACAGGGGCAGTTAAGTACTCCTGAAGTTGGAGGAAAAAGAATCAACATAAATTCTTCATGACAAAATGAAAGGAACTGTAAACCCAGAAGACCATTTTTCTCAAAAGAATTTATTTCAAAAAACAAGTACCATGCAAGATATAAATCATATCAATGTGTATGAATTGCAACAGACATTTTAAATGCCCTAGCAGTCATTGAATAGACAAGAAAGAAATGTCAACCACCAAAAACGAGAAATGAAGGCACAACAAAATTTCAGGGCAAATTACACTACAAACCTCGGAGAATATGCTGTCGAGAAAAAATTTGGGAAAATAGGGCTCAGGAGTTATCAACTAATACTCAAAACATCGAACATAATGAGAGTATGCTTTCAAATATAATAAACTGTTTTAGATGTAAATTATTGCTAATATAACACTAGCACAAACATTCAAGGCATCCAAGTTTGAAATTCTCCAAGAAACATTAAGACAACTCTAACCTCATATTAAGACAACCTAAACTAACATTGGCCTGTGCAAGACATGAAATTGAAAAAAAACCTAGTCTTACAACACTGTTAATCACTGTTTATTCCACTCCACACAGAATGATCTGAATTAGGTCGGTGATGTGTGACAATGCAGCATGGATTCATCTGCCATAGATCTCATTTTATATTCCCACTTTCCTCTATCATGCAAATTGTTTCATGCTTGTAAAAAATGAACCAAAGCAGAGAAGCCTAACCTGGGCTAGCGTCTCAATCTCCATGGGCATAGTGGCACTGAACAGCAAAGTTTGATGCCTTTGTGGAAGATTGCGCAGAACCTAAAACAGAACATCAGTCAAACAGCTAATGTCCTCTTTCATGAAATTACGAAAATATGATATCATTCAAAGTGCTCAAAGCCTACAGAAGAAAAATATGCTTATCCGTTCAGTAACATTAGGAATTAAGACAAAATACCAATTTTTTTTTTAAAGATAAGAAGGAAAAAGGATAAGGCAATAAAACCAATAATCAAAGCTGAAATGTTAGCTCTAGCAAAACTGAAATGCAATCATGTCCTTGTGCACTGTACACATAGAAAAGTTTCTTGTTAATCTTGCCATTTTCAATACCAATATTTTTCCATTATAGGAAGATTTTGCTGATGTTTCATCTCTGTCGAACACTCAATATAAAGGTCCTGTCCTTATGAAGATTATTCACCCCTATTACTTTGAGACAGCAGAAGCTAGACTGAGTGTTAATAAAAAGAAATCAGCTACATACAGGGAAAGAAATAGATGACCCAGCGGGCCACTGCCCTTCCATGAATTTTTGAAATTATGTTTTCACTTATAAAATTTCATAATATTTTCAAAGAATTAGTTATAGCCTCCCCACATGATGCAGCATCAAAGTTGGTCGCTTTAAGAGTAGGGGTACTATTGTAATTTCAGTTCTGGAAATATTTCCTTTGTCCTAAAGGGACTAATTTTATCCATTTTATATGTTTCCTAACTATTTCAAATTAAATATTTAACTACAAAGTTTTATGAATTCTTTCAAAAAGTTAATTATAACCCCCAAGGCTATTCATATTTATGTTACAACCCATAAAACTTACTTAAATAACATTCCTTTTTATCTAAAACTTCTGCTGAGTGAAACAATGTAGTCATGATAGCAGCCATAGCAGAGGTCTCATCTGGCCAAAACCAGTGGGATATTTGGTCCCCGAAAATATAAGTCTCTATTACTGTCCCTGGTTTACATGGCTAAGTTTTCAACCTAGAAAAATGCACGTGAAAACTACATGAGCATGTAATTTACAGCTTGTTATACCTCTCTGATTTGTGGTTCAAATCCCATATCAAGCATTCTATCAGCTTCATCCAGAACAACAAATGAAATTCTTAGCAGAGAAGTGTTTCCTTGTTGTAAATGATCAATAAATCTTCCTGGAGTAGCAACAATTATATCCACTCCTGCTCGTAGCTCAGATCTCTGTCATTGCAACCAGTTAGCAAAGCCAAATAAAGGCAAATAAGAAACTATATAATAATTACACACTCGATTACTGAAACGAGAAAAAGTAACATCAAGCACTGATTCCTCTATAAAGCCAGAACAACAACAACACCAAAAGAGAGAAAAAAAAAAAAAAAGGGGGCGCTCGTTTCAGCATCCAATTTCAAGTTCTAAGGACTGGTTTCAATAAAAAGGAATGCATACAAGAGCTCTGATATACTACAACTCCCACCCAGACAGTTCCTCAAGCAAGAAGACATGGATATGAACAACTGGTTTCTTCTCTCAATAATTGTCAAGAATTCAATCAGCCAATTGGAAGACAGTATAACCCCTGGTATTTACCTGCTCAGCAATGTTTGTTCCACCAACAACTATTGCAGTTCTGAAGGACTCCAGAGATCTACTAAAACATTTCACCTGAAATTTTGTCAATTGTTAATTAATATAAAAATTCAAGATAGATGTCCCCCCACCACAATCCCAAAACACACACCAGTGGGCGCAGGCATGCGTGCGAGCACGCGAGCGCACCCACAGAGAGAGAGAGAGAGAGAGAGAGAGAAGTGCACTTAATTAATAATAAAATATTATATCTTTCACCTCTCTCTCAATCTGTTGAGCTAGCTCTCTGGTTGGAGCCAACACCAACGCCAGAGGTCCATCACCACGCTGAATGGGAGGTTGAGCCAAACAATGCTGCAGATCGACACAAAACAACCAATAACAAACTGGAAAAATATAATGTCCATATAAGCATTAAAATCATGACAATAATACCTGTATCATAGGAATGGTAAATGCAGCAGTTTTTCCACTACCAGTTTCAGCACAAGCTATCAGATCTCTTCCACTAAGAGCAACTGTCATGGCTTGAGCCTGAATTGAAGTTGGCTTAGTATATCCATGATCAGCAATATCTTTCATGATGCATTGGTGCAAACACTAACACAAAATATAGAAATCTTAGTTCCCAAATCAATAATGTCAGTTGCAAAAATTAGAAAATTATCAGACAAATAAACAAAAAATACCATGTCCTCAAAAGATTCAATCGGTGCAGGTGCAGGTGAGGAACCCGAAGCAACAGTAACTTCAACACTAAGCCGCACACGAACATCTTCGATCTGCAAAAGAAACGGAGCTCAGCAAAACGAAAAAACACAAATAAAAAATCATGTTAAGGTAACATAGATCAAATAGAATTTCTACAAACTTCCACATAAAGAATAAATAAATAAACAATCAAAAGTTTTAAAACCGCAAGCATGAAAGACAGAATAACTGAGTATTTAGTACATTGCTCAAATACTAACAAATACATAACGAACAAAAAGGGAAACAGGTAACTTCTGTAATATAGCTCGCATATTTTTCATTTTTTTTATTTTTTAAGAAATGCAAAATAAAAATAAGAAGCATTTGGAGAAAACTCGAAAGGAACCCCAAAAACAGGTAAATTAAAAGCGATTAGTGCGATTTGTGAAACCTGCAGATGATTCAAGCGAAGAACGCGGTCAGAGGGGCTCCACTGAGGGAAAACGGTATCGGGAACAGACAAGGTTCTCGGCGATGGGAAAGCGTCGGAGGAACGGCGAGAGAGACAATTCCAAGTGGAATTACTAGAGGTGATTTTTGAGTGGAAATTTGAAGTAGAACGGGAGAGCTTACCACTGTGATCGATGTCTAGGGTTACTGTAGAAGTACTGGCAGTGGTGGACGTGGAGCTTGAGTTTCTCAGGTGTGGAGGTACATACGACATCGTTTAATGTTTTCGTTTTTCACAGTTTTTATGCACTGCGGAGCAGAGTGAAAATGAGATGGCACTAGATTGAGGAAAGTAGACAAGTAGTGGGAGCTGGCGATTGAATCTATCGCTTTCATTTTGTTTTGATTTTGGGCCATATCCTGTGATTCACAAAGCCCAATATATGGCCCTTACTTACTGTATGGTCCTTTATGCGGGTTAAAAATTGTTTATTCCAAAACGGGAAAAGGTTTTATTAACTAGAAATTTCTAAAGATAAAGTAATTACAAAAAATTATTAGACCATATAGAGTTTATTTGTCTATATGACAAGTTCCTTTTTTCTCTCGAAGCCTTGAGAGTCTTGTTTTGTTTTTAGTATTGATTATGGCTATGATTAGCAATTCAAAGGTTCCCATGAAAAATCTATGTGCTGATATGTCCCATGAAGAGAATGAACCTGAAAGTTTAGTCATTGAAGATAACGACATGGAAGATCAGAGTGTTAATGTTGCTTGTGCTATTATGGTCATTTCCTTACTGACAAAATTGTTAACTACATGTCTATGAAACATATTTTTGCAACTCTATGGCGCCCATTCAAAGGTATGTGTGTTAAGGACCTTAATTCTTCTCTGTTTTTTTTTTCAATTCTTTCATGAGATGGCCTTGAAATGGGTGATGGATAATGGACCATCGTCTTTTGATGGCCATCTATTGGTTTTTGAAAAACTCACGGAGAATTATCAACCTTGTAAGATATAATTCTTTGAGATTTTAATCTAATTAGAAGTATACAACTTACCAGCTAGATTCATGTTTGAGAAAATTTGCAAGCACATAAGGAATTTTGTTGGGTCATTTTGTGGAATCTGATAAGATTAAGTTTAATAGAACTTGAAAAAACTATATGAGAATTAAGAATAGATTGGATGTTAGAAAACCATTGAAGAATGAGATGAAGATTAAAAGGGTTAAGGGGTGAATGGATTTTGGTGTCTTTCCAATATGAAAAACTACCTAAGTTTGCTTCATTTATGGAATTTTTAGATCATATTGAAAGATCTTGCCCTTTTCATTTTGAAGCTAATGGAAATGTTCCAGATAAGTTTAGTCCTTTAAAACTTAGAGCTACACCTCGAAGAATTCAAAGAAACTATGGTGATAAGTGGCTTCGTTCGATACCACTAGAGGAAATGAAGATTGGCGGTGAGGAGGAATAGATAGATATGGCGGTTGATTCCAGAACAAACAATTAAGGGTGTGTTCAGTAAACTTGTAGGTTTTTTGTTTTTTGTTTTTAAAATCTAAAAACTATTTTTAGTTTTTGTTATTTATTTTTTAAAAAATTGTTTTATATATTTAAAAATTTTATCGTATTTTTTAAATATTCATGTATAATTTTTAATTATTTATATACATTATAATAATGACTTTGGTGGTAACAGTTACAGCAATGGCGGTGCCGTTGTGGTGGTAGCGGCAGTAGCATGGTAGTGGCGGAGGTGGCAGCGGCGTGATGGTGGTGGCAGCAGCAGTGGTGGTAGAGGCGGCGACAGCGTGGTGGTGGCGAAAGTGACAGCGACGTAGTGGTGGGGTGGAGACAGCGTGGTAGTGGTGGATGGTGGTGGCTAAGGCGACAGCGGCGTAGTGGTAGAGGCGGCGACAGCGTCGTAGTGGTAGAGGCGGCGTCAGCGTGGTAGTGGTGGAGGCAGCGGCGTGGTAGTGGCGGTGGTGATGAAGGAAGCGGCAGCGTGGTGGTGGTGGTGGTGGTGGTGATAGAGGTGGTGATAATTTTGTGGTAGTGGAGGCGGCAACAGTGTGATGGCCGTTGCCGTGGTGGTGGAGGTGGCAGCAGTATGGTGGTGGAGGTGGTAGCGATGTCACAGTGGTAGAAGCTGCGACAGCGTGGTAGTGGCAGCAGCGTGGTAGTGGCGATGGTGATGGAGGCAGCGGCAGCGTGGTGGTGGTGATGGTAGTGGTGGAGGCGGCAGCGGTGTGGTGGTGATAGAGGTGGTGGCAATGTGGTGGTGGTGGAGGCGGCAACAGTGTGGTGGCCGTTACCATGGTGATGGAGATGGCAGCGGTATGGTGGTGAAGGTGGCAGCGGTGTAGCGGCGGTGTGGTAGTGGTGGAGGAGGCGACGTGGTGGTGGTGGAGGCGGCAGCGGCGTGATGGTGGTGGAGGCGGCAGCGGTGTGATGGTGGTGGTGGTGGTGGAGGCGGAGGCGGCGGCGGCATGGTGGTGGTGGAGGCGGCGTGTTGGCGGCGGAAGTGTGGTGGCGGCGGCGGCGTCAATGTGGTGGTATGATGGTAGTGGTGGCGGTGGCGGTGTGGTGGTAATAAAAATATAGTAGCAAAATCCTAAAAACCTCAATTTGAAGATTTTTATTTTCTGTTTTAGATGTGAAAATCAGTTATTTAAATTTTTGTAAAAACTGAAGCGAGAAAAAATTTGCCGAACGTGTTTTGGTTTTATTTTTGAAAAAATAAACAAAAAACAGAAAACAAAAATCCCCCCGAACGCACCCTAAAATTCTTTGTTTCAGGAAACAAAAGGTAATCATGCGGCTGGAATCTTGGGCATTAGGAGGAAATCAAGCATGTTAATTGCAAAAATAGGTGTGAAAGAGGGAGGTATTATTCGTGGGAAATCAGTTATTGGGAATATTGGTTATAAGGAAATTGAGGGGGAAGTGGCTTCTTTTGAAAATGCTAAGTTGGTAGTGTGGAGTTAAAAAGGAAAAGGCTTGAATGTGGATAGCTCTCTTTCTAGGCTTGTGAACATGGGGTCTTCGTCTGAAATCATTCAAGGTCTAAAAAATGAGTTTCTGACCGGTCCTGGGTCCTAAGCCCACCAACCCCAATGAGTACCTTAGCTTGGAACTACTATGGTTTAGGCAGCCTATGTGAAATTCAAGTCTTAAAAGACCATATTAAAAATAAAAGGCCCATGTTTGTTTTTCTCATGGTAATAGAGTTAGAGTTGAAAATGTATGTCGTTTGTTAGGCCGTTTAGTGTGAACTGCAGAGGGCATAGTGGGCGGGTTCTCGTTCTACTGTGGGAAGATCGTGATGTTACCAAATTGTTAAGTTATTTTTAGAACATATTGATGTGGAAATTCATGTGCCTAACAAGCCAATGTGGCCTAATTGGTTTTTACGATCACCCGAATAGATCAAAACATAGGGAAATATGGAGTTTAGAGTTTGTTTATCTCATTGGCTTCCATATCTAAGTTACCTTGGTGTATTTTTGGTGATTTTAACGATTTGCTTCGAAATTTTGAGAAGAAAGGGGGAAGGTTTCAACCTAATTGGATGTTGAATGGGCTTTCGTAATGCAATCGATGCTAGCTGCTTGGTGGATTTGGGTATGAGTGGGAATCAATTTACATAGGGAAGGGGGAGAGGTACTTCGAATTGAATTCAAGAAAAATTGGATAAGGCTTTTTCTAATCAAAGATGGTGGTCTGCTTTTTAAGATTACAATGTTAGAAATCTAGGTTGGTTTTTTAAAGATTATTGCCCGATTTTAATGAAACCTTGGCCTAATATCTTTACCACTAGAAATTTTCCTTTGTGCTTAGAAAATTTTGGGGTTTTTGAACCTGATTTTACGATAGTGGTTTTCTGAGTTGGAATCGCGGCTCTAACACTAGTATCAATGCAAGAATTGCTTATTATGGTAGAGATTTATTCAGTTGGTGATCGAAGTTTAAAGGGAATTTCAAGGAGAGGATTAATTTGCTCGAGTATCAGATGAAGAGATTCAGTAGTAGAGATTTAGTTTCTGTCTCCAAATTTGAGAAAGCTAGAAATAATTATCTCTTTGTTCTCCAATAATAAAAAACTTATTGGAGGCAATGATCTAAGGTTCATTAGCTTCGTGGGGTGATAGAAATTCTGCATACTTTCATAAGTATGCTAGTAAATGGCGAAATTTTATTTCTCGGCTAAAAGACAAGGATGATGCAATGGCCTTAAATTGCAATTATCATAAATAGTAATTTTTGGGCCATGAATAGTGATATCGGGGTGAATAGTACCACTCGAGATCGAAAAATATTTTATTTTGGAAAGAGCAGATTAACAGGTTAGCAGAGGTATAAGGATGAAATTTGAGGTAAAATGGAGGTCAAATGGACCTTTAAAAGTAAAAAATGAGGAAAAAGTTAATAATGACCGTGACTTAGCCGAGTCACAGGCATGACTCAGTAGCCGAGTCACGGGTAGGCCATGACTCGGTCCAAGCCGTGAACTCGTTCCAAGCAGTGACTCGATTTGACCAAAAGTTTGACCGGGCCAAAAATAGTGCTACGGACCTCCAAAAAATTATCCAAAAACATGAACTTGCTCTAAATAATATGAAAAATCATATGATAATGAAAAATTAATTTTACAGTGACACAGAATATTGGGTTATCCAATTGATAAATATTTACCGGACCGAAAAACTATTTTCGATTGACTTGAAAATATTCGTGGAGCCTAATAAATATATTTTGAGAATTATGAATGCATTTTATAAGAAATTTAGCTTGGAAAGTGGTGAAAATAAATTGGGCCAAAATAATGACTAATTAAGTAAAGTGGGCCTAATTAGGTTAGCCCAATTGGAAGGACCTACAAATGGCTCATTTAAGGCTGAAAAATCTGTCATTTGTGAAGGGTTCTTCATTTCTAATTCTCCTTTTAGGCCGTGAGCTTTATCCAAAGAAATTCCAAGATTTTCTTCATTTTCTCTCCATTAAATCCTCTCTAAATTATCACCCTAAGTAATTTCTGCACTCTAATTGCATAGATAAGCATTCCAAGGGCTCAATTGAAGTGAAGTAAGTGGAAGAAAGTGAGAAAGGAAAGTATGGCATCAAAATCAAAAGAATTTTGAGGGATTGTTATGAGGAGGAATTCGGTCATGTTAAGGAATCAAAGAGAGGAGGTGAAATTAAGGACTAAAGGAAAGAAAAAGCAAGAATCAAGTGTGAAGAGCAAGGATTTAACGTTATAGTGGATATAACATCTTTTATTTTCCATTAATTCCAAGTATGTTCAAGTGTATGTTTTTGTGTGTGTGGATGAATTATGCATGTAAAATTTGAAATAAGTTTAGAAATATGTTATTTGAGCTTGAGCATGTTGGTAAATATGGAAAAAAATTGAAAGGAATTAAATTGGATTAAAAAAATCTTTGATGTGGCCAAATCAGTGACTAAGGTTTACATAAATAATTTTGATGCTTAATGTAATATAATCATAGAAATATGTAAATTCGCATGAGAATTGATGGATTATGTGATAAATATAAAAAAAATATAAAATTGGTGAGAAAATCATAACCTTGGTCAAATAGGATAGCTTATTGAAAATTTTAATGATTTAATGGACATAATGCATAAAAATGAATATAGAATTAAATATGAGTGTTTAATAATTTATTGGGCATTTTTAGAATTTATTTGAATATATTTTAGTTTGGAAATATAATATGTTTAAAGTGAAGATCATGGAATCGGTTTGTTTAAAGTGAAGTAATAGTGTAATTGGATTAAAAATAACGCATTAAGAATGGAGAATAATAAAGTAGTGCAAAATTGTAAATATGCGAAAATGAAGGGTAAATTTGGGAATTAGTGAAAATTTGAGGGACCAAATAGTAAATTAGCTATATTAGTTTTGAAAGAAGGACTACATTTTAAATTGAATAGAAGAATGGACAATAATTGAAATTAAAGTGTGAAATAGGTATAATAAAGGAAAAAAAAAATGACAAGAACAATAATAATGTTAGCAATAATACTAATAATATTAAAAATATTAATAATAATGAGTATAATGATAGTAATAATGATAATAAGAATAATTCAATTTAATGAAAATGACAAGAATAATGTTACTTAAAAAATAGAATAATAAATATGGTAAGCATAAAGTAATAGTGATAATAATAGTATTAATAGATATGACAAGTACGTAGTAAAAATAAGCACATAATAGGATAACCGAAGAATATGTGTGTGTGTATATATATATATATGGATGGAAATATTGAATAAGTAAATTACAAGTAATGATAACGATAATAAGAGAAGTGACACTGGTAATAAGATTGATAATAAAAATAATGATAATAGTAATTAAAGTGGTGATATAAAAAAATATTAATTAATTATAGTTTATGCTAAGAAATTTAATGAGAATGAAAGATTTGATAATTAACGAGAAGAATAACATAAAAAAATTTAGAAAAGAAAGTAAAAAGATATATTGTTATATTATGCTATAGTTATAGTTAAAGATAGGGGTGAGCAAAAAAACCGATGGACTTGGTTAACCGAAAAAAAAATCCGAAACCGAACCGATAGACTGGTTAACCGATTGTAATGGACTGGTTAATGGTTAGTGTTTTGAAAAAACCGATATTAATGGACTGGTTAATGGTTTTTAACTCATGTGACTGATTAACCGAACCGAAACCGAATTTTTAGTTAATTTATTAATTTTTTAATAATTTATAACAATTTATATAACAATTTATCCTAATTAAAGGTGATCATGTACTTTTTTTCATTATACTAATTATTTTTAAGTTTTTAAGTTTTTTAATTGGCTATGTGTAAGTATAACAATTTATCTAATTAAAAGTGATTATGAACTAGTTAATATATTTACTTATTAAATATTAATTTTTAAAAATAAATTTGCTTATATCCACCAAATATTTTTATTTTATCAACAATAATGTTATATTATAGTGAAAAAATTTTAATTTTTAAGTATCTTGAACATTTTAATTTTATTTATGAATATATTTATAATTATAGTGGTTAACCGAAAAATATTGGGTAACCGATCCGAAAAACCGAAACCGATGGACTGGTTAACCGATGACAATGGACTGATTAATGGACTGGAATTTCGAAAAACCGATATTAATGGACTGGTTAATGGACTGTGGCTTATGGACCGGTTAACCGACCATGCTCACCCCTAGTTAAAGAAATATATGTATGTATGAAATTTACATTGATGTACTAGTTATATGAGTATGATTATGTAATGTAAGGCAATGATTATGAAATACATGTGTGTATATTGTTAAGGAATGAATATGAGACGTGTCATATGAATGTCTACAATGCAAAATAATGACAAATGCCAAAAGAATTAAGTGGCACAAGTGGGCATGTTAAATAAGTAAATAAGTGAAAGTGATATTAATTGAATGTACATTGCCCTTAGTAGTCCGCTAGTCAAATGTAGCTCAAAATATAATTGACTAGCCGTAGGGACTATTATACTACGATGCGAGTCATGGCGACTCGTTTGGGTAGACTAATCTACCATAGTGATACAGTGATTTCAATGCCTAGTGATATTGTAACATCCTTTACCCGTACGTAATAAACATATCATAACATGGTAGGTTTACCATGACAAGTGAAGGGTGTCACCAAGCTAACCATACTATCCTAGTTGACATATATTATTAATCAGAATTATAAAATTTCCTTTCATTATTTAACATCATACATATTACTATGTTAAACCATGTACCTTACATTCACATTACATCTATATTACATGACATATTTCAAAATAATCTTACATAGCGATAGTTGTCTTACATACATATTGTTCTTATTACAATTTTTAAGATACATAATTACACCAAAAAGATTACACTTATACAACCATTACATCTTACAAAAACCTACATCCAAAAACTTCTATGGTTGTGTCGCCCCTTATTAATGCAGAGTGTCCTTGGCGTATCTACTATGGAAAGTACCTACATGAATAAAACACCCGTGCTAAGCTTATAGTTTAGTGGGGGACAAACATGATATGGACGACCACTTACCGAGACATTTTTGGTAATTGACACCCGTCGCATTAGTCTCAATTCATATGTTACCATTCATAGTGAATCACACACATATGATGCACATTTTATACACATGATCTTATACACATACATTCATACATCCGTATTCAAAGGTAAATCATATCATGTATTTACCATATTCAAAATAGGTCTTATGATACAATTCAGAAACATATAATGTAAACATATGATATAGTTATCAAATTTATAATCGGTCATATTGCAAAAAACCTAGATTGCCTGCTCTCCGATGAGTGTGGATAAATGGGAGATTACCTAAGTTGGCATCCCAGAAGGGAAGACTATGCGGCATCCCCGTAGGGAAGAATAACTGGCACCCCCATAGGGAAGTATGGCTGGCATCGCCGTAGGGAAGTATATAAGGAGACATTTAGTTTTTAAGAAAAGATACCAAACAGGTGTCAAATTCAGGCAGCTGCATCAGGCTCCCTATAGACATGCATATCTATCCACAACCTAGATTTCAACGTAGGCTCTAATCCTATTTTAAAGTTACTATCAGCTAATATATATATACATAAAAAATTTTATCAAAGGCTCATGTACTTGTACATGGTCATATCACATGCATATAAATTCACATCAGACATTTCATAATACTATTGTTAAACAAGCGTTTCTTTATAAGCATAAGGTGTTTTTATTGTATTTTGTACTCATAATCATTTCCATGAAACCCTACATAACATATACACATACATATAAATAATGTAAGATATCAAGCATTTAACAAACATTCTAGCACCCTATAAGGCTTAGTTGCTTACACATAACTCTGAATTAACGTCGTTTCCTCCAAATTTTGATTACGAAATATTAATCAACTTATAATATTCACATGTAACCCTTTTAGTAATTCCACTATAATTACCTTTATTTTCCATGACATTGCATCTAGTTCCTATGCATATATTCATTTTAAATTATATAGTAATGTTGAACAAGTACACTAATTATCCCAAACAATGTTCGGTTCCATTTGACAAAGAATTAACATTTTATATCTAAATATTCATATAATATTCTCATTAATTTTTCATGTTGTGCCTAAACACTCATGTTTCTAATTGACAATCATTCTAATTGATAATCATTCTTAGTTGTTTCCATCTTACTTTTGGCATTTTGTAGGTTCTCTTTAACCTAATTCATGCTTTAGAAGTGCATTCGGGTGCTTTTGAATGAATAATGATGCCTAAGAAACAAAGAAAAACAAGTTTGGAACTGTCACGAGTGATGACGGTAGTGCTGACTTGTGACATAGAGCATTTGTGTCGAGTTGTCATGATGGTACCGAGTTAGGTACCGAGTCAGAGACTACTTTCAACTTCTGCCGTGATTTAAAATGGTCACTACAATTTTGTTCCCCTATGTCTTAAATTTCTACCGGTAAAATTTCAGGTCATTTAGAGTTATACACTAGGAGTTATGATCTTAACATTACAGATTATTCCATAGCAACTTCCAGGAATAGAATTGTATCCCAACTTTGAAAAACTTAATGAGAATGATAGAGATATAATTTGACCATACCCTCTCATGAAAGTTTTTCTCCTACATGTCTAGTTTCAGTATAATTTTAATTCACAATATTTAGATCACTATAACTCTACAAATAGCCTTAGGAATAAAACCTGCTCCCATTACTAAGGTAGAACAGATATCCTTATATTAAGCTCAATTTTAAGGCACTTAGATTCAAAATTAGCTCATGACCTCTTCTAGACATCTATAGATACATGTCTTAGGTTTCATATGGAATTAAAATAACCTAATTTGGAGATTCCTAAGCCGATTTATGGCCTAAAAACTGATTCGAGGTCAGGAGTTAATTTGGGCAAAGTCTCCCCTAAAACTTCTATATGCCTAATTTTATACTTTTAGCCATTTCCACAAACTCAATAACCACAAATCAACATATACCATTCATACACACTTAAGATTACATAAATCATCATCAAATGCATATAAAACAAACATAGTACCCAAACCTTGATTATTGCACCCTCTTTAAGCCTCTTTTGCTCCTATTTCCTCTTCCTTTCTTCTTTAGCCGGATTCCTTTAACCAATTTACATCACAATTCATGAAAACCAATTCATCATCACATAATTTCTATGCTTAATCAATTATTAAGAAATAAAAGGAGAAAATGATCCTAACTTACCTACTTAGCTTGATTTGCACTTAAAATTAAAAGAGATTTCTCTTGGAACTTATTTGATATGTAATGGCAGATTTTTAGGTGAAGAAATGCTGTGTTTTGAAGTGGGAAAAGCTGGGTTTCTAACCCCTCTTTCCCGTCCAAAATGGCCAATTTATAGGCCATGCAAAATCTTCTTCTTTGCTCCTCATCTTTCTAGATTTTTGTTAGGTGTTGATGTCCTATTGGTCCAACTTTCCTTTTTTGCTATTGTATCCTTAACTCCCATTTAATCATACATTTGGCATATGATTATTTCTAAATTAAACATTGACATATAATTCTTTCTAATTTATACATTTAAGTCCCTCATTGTCAAATTACCAAATTACCCTTGGCTTTTCATTTAATACCGATTACATCCTTTTTGACATTTTAGCCATTTATTCACTCATATTCAATTTTCATTATACCATAAACATGCCTTATTACTACTAGGATATAATTTGAGTCCTTACAGATATAGTGATTTCTGTGCTTCAGTGATAGTGATAGTGACAGTGATACGAGTGGTCCTTCAGGGTCACTCCTCAGTGTTCTATCCCGTGTATTCAGTTCAGAGATTTCTATCGGATATTACTAGGGGCAAAATAGTGATATGAGATAGTAAATAAACTAGTGATCAAATGGTAATTATTTAAAGAGAGTTAAAAGATAAATAGACAAGAAAATAAAAATGGAAATTAAAAGTTAATTAATGACAAATGTAAAAGAAAAGTACAAAATAAAAGGCTCATGTGATAAATATGTAAATGAAAGTATATAAAGGTGGTTAATGGAAAGATTTATAAAGTGAAAGGGTAAGATTGAAAATAAAGAAGAAATCGGGGACTAAATGGTAGTTTGACAACAATGACCTAAAACAAGACTAATTAGTAGTTTGATAAGATTTAAAATAAAAATGAAATTAAGGGAACAAATAAAGAAAAAAAATAAAAAATAAAATAAAATAAAAGTAAGAAATAGGAAAGTAATACGTAAAAATTAAATATGAAGTGGTGTAGTGTACGAATTGAATGTGAAATAGTTATGTTTAAATATTATTTATGTATTTATAATTATGAGTGAAATAATGGTTAAAGGTAAATTTTGATAAGGTTATGACTAATAATGAAATTAAAGAATATTTGATAGAGATAGAAGTAACAATAGTATTTATAGTAGTGATAATAATGTTAATTATAGTAGTGATAATGATATTAACTATAGTGGAAATAATATCGATAATTAAGGAATAATATTGTAAAATATGATGACAATAATAAGAGAAACCTATATAAGATACTTAGGTATTATATGTGTTAAAGGGAAAGTACTGAAATGAACAATGTATTGTTACACTAATGTTAATACATGAACATAAAAGTTGTGGATATATAAATATATAAATAAATATATATATATATATATATATATATATATATATATATATATATATATATATATATATATATATATATATATATATATATATATATATATATGAACACAGTGTAATAGTGATAAGAACAAGAATAACATTAGAAATTATAGTATTATTGACAATAGTAAAAGTGTTAGAACTGACAAAAATAATAGTATAAATATTTTTTTTTTAAATAGCAAACTAGAATATTATTGATCATTAAGCAGAAATAAAGAAATTGGAGGTGGAATTCCATCCCACTCCTTGAACAAAACATCTGGCCCAGAAGCTTTAGCAAGCTCATGAGCAACAACATTGAATCTTCTACTAATCCAAGCTAGAGAGACATCAGATCTAGCTTTTAGCAATGACTTACAATCTTCAACAACATCACCCAAAGCAGAGAGATTATGATTTTGAGCAGAAATGGCTAGATAAACTTGTTGGACATCAGTTTCAATAATACCAGGACCAAGGAAACGAGGCAGAACAAAAAGCAACACCTCCCTAACAGCTAGCAATTCTGCTAAAAAAGAAGAACTGCACCCCCTAAACCAAATATAATGAATGATAAATGTATTAACTCTAGTAAAAGACATAGTTAAGATGTCCTCAAATATGTGTATATAAATGAAATGGCACTAAAGAAATAATGTGAAAAATCATAAACTAAATAAAGAAATTGTCTACGTGGCCTAAATGAATAATAGTACATTTAATATAGTGTTATAAACATGCAAAAATATATGCTTGTGTGTGCATGTTTGTATATAAAGTAGGGTGTGAAAAACCGAACCAAAATCGAAAATAGAATCGAATGTATTTTGATTTGTTTGGTTTGGTTTTCGGTTCTAAACTGAAATTAAGTTTTGGTTAGTTTGATTCGGTTCTTAAAATTAGAAAACCAAAAGAACCTAACCAATCGAATTAAGCAAAACACACCGTTTTGCTCTTATATATATATATATATATTTTTTTTTTCTTTTTTTTTCTTCCTTTCCTTACATGAACCCTAGCGCAGCTTCTTCCTGTTCTGCACTTCTTTGCTTCTTCCTCTTCGATTCTTCCTACAGCCATGGTCAGTATCTGTTCTACTCTTCTTTTTGCTCTTCTCTTCGTCTGATTTGTTTTCATTTTTGTTGCTTTGGAATGATTGTGCTTGATTTGATTTTCTTTGTGGGTTCTTTGCTGCTTTTTGAAATCACCTTATTCGATTTGCGGATGAATGTATGATCGATGAATGCAGTGGTGTTTGGAATGATTATGCTTCGAAAATGTTGTTTTTCCCTTTCTTTTCCCCTGAATTCCCTATTTCCCCTTCTTTTCTATTTAACTGCTTCAATTGTGTTTTTTCATTAATTAGTTCTGTAATTCATTTTTTTTTCTTTTTGGAATGATTGTGCCATTTGATATCTTCAACCTCATTTTCAATTGATTTTGCATAATCTGTTAGCCCCCAATTAGAGAAGCTATTGCTGTCAAAAAAGTTGCTATTATTTTGCAGTTCAATACTGCTATTTTGTATTCCAGAATGATTGTGCTGGTATTGTTGACATTCTATTGCTGTAGTGTAATATTAATTGGGAAATTCATAGTGATGGGAACATACTTTTTGAGACCAATTATTAATTGAATGCTTTTGGTTGAAATCAAACAATTTTTTTGCAGTTCAATACTGCTCTAATCAAACATCATTTACTAAATCTTTAATGGATGTCATCACTTTTAGAAATTTAGAACATGAAAATGTTTCATTGATCTGGATTGACAGGTCTGGTAAATGAAATCGAATCAACTTCTAATCTGGTTCAATCAAATTCTAAAGCCTAGAAGACACAAATAGGAGATAGTATACTAAAATATTTTCCAATCAATTTATAGTTATTTGCAAAAATAAAAAATAATAAATTTTTAATTTAAATATCCAAATAGATAAATAAATATACCAACATGGTTATGCTATAATTGTATTTTTATATTTTAATTTTAAATAGAATTGATCAATTTTTTATGCTTCGCCTATATATATATATATATATATATATATATATATATATATATATATATATATATATATATAGCCTTATTATAAAAAAAAAATCAAACTTATAAAAAGTTTCAAAATTCATATTGATTATACTTTGATTATGTTTAGTTCATTACTTCAAGTTATATTAATCATTATAAATAATCATATTTTGATTACAATATATTCATTTTGGATGGTAAAATAAAGCATTTTATAAAAAAATCATTATTTTTTTTATTTGCATTTTTTCAAAAAATGCATATGAAGTCCACTGTTAATACAATAAAATATTTTTACATTTTTGAATTGTTTTGTATTATATTTTCAGAGTAGTTGAATTTATTTAATCATTGTTTGTTTGTATATAATGTAGGTGTAAGAGGCTTTGATTGGATTTGTTGCCGTGTTATGTATCAAAATTTGTGTTATATTTATTTACATGTATGTTTTTTTTTAATTGAAGGACATTGAATGTATTATTTAATTGGAACTTATGTTGTATTTATTTTTAATGTATTTTTTGAGTGTAATTTTGCTTAGTATTTATTAGGAATATAATATGAAAATTTATGTAAGTTTTTTTTTTTCCTTTTAGTTATTTTAAATGGTTTTATTTTGTTGAATGTAAGTTAATTTAATTTATGGACCCATATAAGTTAAAAAAAAATTTAAAAAAAATATCATAGTTGTGGAGAACCGAATGGATCGTACCGAATCGACTGAAATTATTTCAGTCTTTTTGGTTTCGGTCCTTAAAAGTTTGGTTCTCAGTTCAGTTCTGCAAATCTCAAAATTTTGATTTTCGGTCTGTTCGGTTCGGTCCAAAATCGAACCGAATCGATCATTTGCACACCCCTAATATAAAGTTGGATGAAAAATATTATATGTGTATCCACCACTGAGCATTGTATGATCAGCGCGTAGTGTTTTACTGTACGCAAGTTATAGAAGATTACAAAGGATTTGAAGTGATCAAGATTATGCTGGTAGTTTGTAAAGAGGAGACTGAAGCAAGCTTAGTGGCATAGACAAACATGGCATGTATATGTTCGAATTGGTGAAACAAGTTATAGTTACATGTTAGTCAGATATATGTATATGGTAAACAACTGAGCATAGTATGCATGAGTTGTTATTATTTTTATGTTGTTTATGTATAGGCATTAGTGATTGTTGTGAAAAGAAAAAAAAATTACCCACTAAACTATCAAGTGCATTGTAGCGTACGACGTTATAACATTGTGACGTCCGATATCCGTACCAATTATGGGTATAGGGTGTTATAGATGAGGTATGGCAGAGATGGGGTTTTGGGCTTGAAGGGGTAGTCTTGGGTTATTTTGAAGATCTTTTCAAGACTAATTGCAGTAATATTGACTCATTTAAGGCTCACATTAAGAAGAAGGTCACTCCGGATCATAATCAATCCTTCTTTTGGGCTTTTTCTTTGAAGGAAACTAAAGAAGCTATTTTCAGTATGAAAGCAGACAAAGCTCTGGGTAACGACAGTCTGAATCTTGGCTTTTATCATCACCGTTGGAGTTTTATTGGCCTTGATATTTTGATTGCTTGTCTTGATATGCTAAATTCTCAAATCTTACCTAATGATTTAAATGCCACAACCTTAGTCTTGATGCCTAATAAGAAAAATGTGGAGTCTATCACTACAAGAAAATCCAAAATTAGCGAAGGAATTTTAATGACAGAGTGCATACCATCGCTATATAGTGATAGAATATGTTTTTTGTCGCTATTTGGTGACAGAATTTAATTTTCGTCTCTATTTGGCGACGGAATTTATTTTTTGTCGCTATATAGCGACGAAAATTAAATTCCGTCGTTAAAAATGGCGCCAAGAATTTCCTCCACAATTACTGACCAAAATTAGCGACGTTTTAAAAAATCCGTCTCTAAAATAGCGATGGATTATTTATTTTGTCGGTAAAAAAATGTAAAAATTATTAAATTTAATTTAACGACGAAAATTTTATTCCGTCGCTAAATATGGCGGCAGATTTAAATTTCCATCGCAAAAAAAAATTAATTTATTTATTTTTTAAATTTAGCAACGGAATTTTATATTTCGTCGTTAAAAAAGATTTTTTTTAATTTAGCGACGGAATTAAATATTTAGCGACGGATTAAACATTCCATCGCTATTTTTAGCGACGGATATTTAAATCCGTCGCTAAAATATTCCTATATACACATTATTTTCTCTCTCCTCCCTCTCCCCTCCCTCCCATGTCCCCCTTCTCTGCCCCGCTACCCACTTCCGGCGTGACTCCACCGGCCCAGATCCGACCATCTCCCTTCCCTCCGGCGCCGATCCAGGCCCCCTCACCCCCCGGGCCTCCTCCTCCCTCCCCTCCCTCTCCCCTTCTTTTTCCCGCTTCTCTTTTTCTCCTCCGCGCGTGGCTTTCTTTCTTTCGGTGTGGGTTGTTGCTGCTACAGCATGGTGGACGGCGATTCAGCTCAGGCGAGTCCGGTGCCTTCCCTCCTCCTCCACCGGCGTCAGGTAAGCAATTGGTGTTTCTTTTTTTTAATTTATTATTTAATTAATATTATTTATTATTATTATTATTATTATTATTATTATTTATGTTAATTAAACATAAATATTGTTAATTATTAATTAATATTGTTAATTATTATTATTATTTATTTATCTTAATTAAACATAAATATTGTTAATAATAATTAATATTGTTAATTAGTGTTATTATTTATTATTATTATTATTATTATTATTATTATTATTATTTATGTTAATTAATATTATTATTTAAAATGTTAATATTGTTAAATAAAAATCTGAATTACTTATTAGTATTATTGTTATTGTTGTTAGAATTATTATTATTTATTTATGTTAAACATTTCATTATTATTAAATAATACTATAATTTTTTTTTGTATTAGTTAGATTATTGTTAAATAATGCGATGACAAATTTATTATTGTTAGTATTATTAGAAAATAATAATAATAATAATAATAATAATAATAATAATAATAATAATTAATAATAATAACAACAATAACTTTTACTTATTTTAATTTAATAATAATAACATATTAAATAATAATAATATGAAGAATACAAATGATAAAATTAATAATAACATTTAAATTAATAAACTCATAATAATCTATGAAGATTTAATTTGTTGACAAAAAGAAGGTTCGATCCTAATCAATGAAGTTTAGATGCGAGCAATGATTAATTAATGTTCAATTAATGAATTAATTATTATGTTGAATGTAATACCGTTAATTATAGAAACATGAGGAATCCATTAACTACCACATTTAGCAATTAGTGGACTCAATAATTATCAGTTTTCCGTCCATGGAAATTAATTGTAACAAGAACGTGAACAATTTGGCCAAAGGATAACATATTTTTATACAAACACAAATTGATCAAAAGACAACTTTTGAACTAGCTTAAGAACTTGAATTCCAAATCACATAAAACTATAAAAATTTTGAGCCACTACACTGATATCTAATTATTATTTATGAGTTTATTAATTTAAATGTTATTATTAATTTTATTAATAGTATTCTTCATATTTTTATTATTCAATATGTTATTATTATTAAATTAAAATCAGTAAAATTTATTATTATTATTATTATTATTATTATTATTATTATTATTATTATTATTATTATTTATTTGTGTTAATTTGTATTGTTGTTGTTGTTGTTGTTGTTGTTGTTGTTATTATTATTATTATTATTATTATTTATTTGCTTTAATTTGTATTGTTATTATTATTATTTTTGTTAAATAATAATATGAATAATGTACGTAAATAATATGATTAATATTATTATTATTATTATTTAGATTATTATTAAATAATAATCTAATAAAATTATTTTTGTTATTATTATTATTTTTATTGTTGTTGTAATGAAGATGACTATAATATGACAATTTGCATTTTTCTTTTGATTTAGCATATTAATTAGTATAATTAATGTTAAAATTACTAGCAATTGTCTTAAATAATTTTGTAATAATAGTTGTATGTTGAATTTCTTATTTTATTGACTATTATATTTCTTTATTTTTTTTGAACTAGATATATATAATTCAAACTAAGATGTCACTCTGTTCATGTAACAGTTTTGGAATGAATTATGAGTAACGTAGATAGATCTTGAATGTATATAAGAAAAACAAATGATGGTTATATTAATCCTGAATTTGTGGAAGGGGTTTAGTCGTTTATGACATATAATGTAGGGGAAACTGATAATTCGTATGTCCAAATGGTTTACGATGCAGCTAGCCGTGATTTTAAGAAAAATACACCCATGCTGGAAGAACCCAATGCAAATGCGTCAAAATTTTAAGATTTACTAAATTCAGCAGATCAAGAATTATGGCCAGACTGTGATAATATGACTCAGTTATCTTCGGTTGCTCGAATATTGAATATAAAATCTGAAGGCCATATTTCGGATCAAAATTTTGATAAAATTGTTGCTTGGTACATTGAATCATTGCCTCCTGACCATAAAATGATTAATAATTTATACAATGTGAAGAAACTTATCAGTGGTTTAGGTTTGCCTGTTGAGAAAATTGACTGTTGCAGGTTGGGATGTATGTTATTTTGGAGATATGACGTGAATTTACAAGAGTGCAAATTTTGTAGTCAACCTAGGTACAAATCCAGAAATAGCAGTAATAAGCAGAAATTCGTACCTTGGAAACGTATGTATTTTTTTCCTCTAACTCCGAGGCTTCAAAGACTATATGCATTTGAAGTTACTGCACCTCACATGAGATGGCATGATGAGCACGAAAGCACAGATGGAATAATAAGCCATCCATCAGATGCAGTTGTATGAAAATATTTCAATAAAATTCATCTTGATTTTGCTGATGAATCTCAGAATGTTCGGCTGTGTCTGAGCACTGATGGGTTTCAACCTTTTGGTCAATCAGGGCAACAATATTCGTCATGGCCATTCATAATTACTGCTTATAATTTGCCTCCATGGATATGTATGAATGAGGCATATATGTTCTTGATGGTTATTATTCCAGGACCTATAAATCCGAAGCATAAAATTGATGTATATTTGCAGCCCTTGATATATGAATTGCAATAGCTTTAGGAAATCGGTGTTGAAACATATGATGCAACGGTAAACAGTGGGGTTTGCATTCAAGGAGAGTTGATGGATTATTATGCAAAAATTATTGACATACTTGAATTGGAGTATCCCGCATTGCCAATTAAACGCTGTGTATTATTTAAGTGCAAATGATTTGATCCAACTATTAACGTTGGAATAAAAATGCATAGCAGATACAATTTAGTTGATATCAACCAGCGTAGAAGATTTAGTAGCTTTGAACCTTTTGTGTTGGCAATGCAAGTGATTCAGGTGTATTATCTCTCTTATCCAAGCTTAAAACAAGATAAATCGGAATGGTTGGTAGCATGCAAAGTAAAACCAAGAGGCATTTTTGAAAGAAAGCCCCCGGACAAAATGAACGCTCTGAAAATAATGATGCATTTCAAGAGGAACAACCGGAAGTTTATGAAATAAATGAAACTTTGAATTATGACGATAATGAAAAGTTAAACTATGCAAACAATGATTATGTTGACATTTCTTGTGAGGATGATGAGGAAATTTTGGTTGGCGATGATTCCGATGACGAGCCTGAATTTGATTCTTGTTCATCGAAAAATGAGGATGATTGTGATTACGATTTACAACTCAGTGATGATAGCGAATAATTTGTTTACCTAATTGTGTATAATGTGAGAACAATTAATATTGCACTAACTTATTTTTTTTATTTGATATGTTTATTATACTGTGATAATTTTCTATTATCTGACAATATGCAATTTTTTCATAATGTTAGGTTCAAAAAATATTTAAGCGAAATAAGAGTAATATGATTCCTCCACGGCTCAGGGTGCATGATGGAGGTGACAGTATTGGTGATGGATCAACCCCATCGCTTGGGTTCAATGCTAGCACTCAGGCTGATGTATTACCGACCATTCCTACCGCTACCCCATCTACCACTCCTTCTACTGAATCTACTCCTATGGCCAACACTGAATCTATGCCATCTTAGGTATCAGGAACAGAAGTAGCGGAACAGCCTATGCCTGGCTCAGTTGGAATTGATGGAAGAATCTATATCACCATTACAGCTGGGGAGTAAGTGATTAATATTTCACTTTATATTGATTTTAATGATAGTTGTTACTTTTATTGACCTTATTAATATTGTTGTATATTAGTTTGAATCCTTCAGGAAAGTGCTCACGCACAATAACAACGACGTTCAAGAACAGAATAGATTACAATGGATATGTCTGGAAAAAGGTGTCACAAGAAACAAAAAATTTTTATTTTGAAGAATTCAAGGTAATAAATTATGATAACATTTATTATATAACAAATTATAGTTTACACTTACTTACATTTTGTTTTTTGTTCATTCTCATAAGAAACAATTTTACTGGGACTCGAAGTTTGACGGCATCATGTATCCTGCATGGGAGAGTCGTGGTCGAGCACGTTACAGAGACTTAGTGTGCGGGTTACACACTGATAATATACGACCTCGTTGCATAATCGAAAATATATGGGCACACTGGGAAAAGTATTGGATGACGCCTGAGGCCCTTTCCATTTCAGAGCGAAATTCTAATAATAGACGGGGAGGACCTGAGGGAGTCAGCTCATGCTTGCATACTGGAGGATCAATGTTCCATCGGGAACATGCAGATAAACTTGTAAGTATTACAAAATATTCCTGTTGTTATTGTAATTAATGTTATTGTTGTTTAACATTTATCTCATTACCATAGAGGAGGATGGGAATGTTAATTGTGTGAGGAGTTTGCATTGTTGTTGGATGTTGGATGCAAGTATAATAATAAATTTGAAGTGCTTTTTTGTCTCTATGTATAGGAGGTTTGGTTAAAATATAGGGAAAATTCTGCCGAAATTTTAGGAAAAACTTGTACGAATACTCAATAAATTATATTTCAACTATAATTTTTTATTTGTTTGCAGGAAGCCTCGATGGGTAGACAGCCTACTCTAGGTTAGGTCTTTTTACACTCACACCAAAAATCATGATGGTCAAACATTCGTCAATTCTCAATCAAGGCATTTACACGTATGTCAAAATTATTAAAATTTACAAATATTTAATATTAGTTATTATTAATCGTTAATTAATATAAAACATTTATTTTACGATAGGAACAAGTGCAAGAGACAATTCAGCAATGTTCACATAATTTCAATAATATTGATACGAATCAGATTTATTATGATATGCTTAGTGGTAGAGACCAGCGAGAACGGGTCTTTGGCTTAGGTTCTTTGGCCAAATCCTGTTACTCGCATTCCTCAAGCTCAAGTACTGCCGCATCTAATAGACGGTCTGCCTCCAGGGAAGTACTTGAATTTCGAAATACTGTATGTGAGCTGAGATCTGAATTACAACAATCACAAGCTCGGTGGCAAGACTCAGAAACTCGGTGGCAACAATCTCTCGACTTTATATCTGAGTTACGCAATGAGATGGCTAATTTGAAGGGTATGGTCACCTCTTCATCGCAGTATTCTGATCATTCTCGTCAGCTGCCGCCGCCGCCTCCGTCAGCTTAGTTAGGATTTTGTAACAGACATATATAACTATTATGACCTCGTTAAATAATTATTAACTTCATGATTACAATTATTAACTTCATTATTAGTACAATTATTATATTAAATTATTGACGGATATTAAAATTTAAATATTATCTTTATTTTTTTATTATTCTGAAATTAATATTACAGATTAAATAGGATGAATTAATAATAAAAAAATAATTTTAAAATTTTTCCGAAAATTCCCGACGGAAATTAAATTTTCGTCAGAAAACTTGCCGACGAAAATTCAATTTTCGTCGGGAATTTTGCCTTCAATTTCCGTCGGCAAGTTTTACGACGAAAATTCAATTTTCATCGAAAATTTTTCCTTCAGGATTTTTGCCTACAATTAGTATGTCGATGGAATAAATTTCTGTCGGCAATTTCTTTTCTCGACTGAAAGTCCATATTTTTCGCCGGGAAAACCAATTTTCCTTGTAGTGTTTGTATTTTTTTTTTTAAAATCTGGAGTCTAAGTATGATCATAGGCTTATTTCTTTATGTAATATGTTATACAAATTTGTGTCAAAAGTGCTAGCAAATAGGCTCAAAAGAATTTTGCCTGACATTGTGTCAGAATTTCATTAATGCCTTTATTTCTGGTAGGCTTATACTAACTATGAATAGTGTGATTGTCTTAGTGAGTCTTCCATATGGGCTCTCAACGAAAATACTAAATGATAATTCTTAGAGAATTATGCAAAAGGAGTAGACTAAATGGAGGATGTCCAATCAGAGTTCATAATCAATGAGTGTTTGATCAATAGGCAACATGGTAGGATGAGGAAGAAAAGAAGCTATCCTTGGCGTGCAGGGGATTAACACTATGAATTTTAAGTCAAAGAAAGCTTAAAGAGACAAAATGTAGTGAGAGAAAGTTTTAAGAGTTTGTAAAAAGTTACTCATTACAATGTTTGAGTTATTTACAATGTTTGAGGTAGTTTGCCCGTATCACCGTAATCAACTAACTATATCAGTAGCTATAAAAGTAGCGGCATGATTAACATTGACATTGTGTCCAAAATATGTAAGACAAGGTGCGGTAACATATTGGCCGATCAATCACCAAGCCCAGTTGCCATGCGCTAGCGGGCTTTTAAATGATCTTGGGACAAGTTATACAAAATTATGGGCCTTAGGGCTAGTCTTTCTCAAATATGAAACATTGGATATTGCTCTCTCAATTCTATTTTAAGTGTTCATTTTAAATTTTTACTAGGACTAAGAAATTATTAATTCACTTAGTGATTTATTAAATTAATCTCCTATAAAATATTGTGTCTCTTTAATACACCAATAACTATTTATTAAAAGCAAAGTTAATATAAAAAGATAATTTATAATTATACTTTATTTTTCTAAATGGATACTTATTTAAAAATAAAAATAAAACTCAAAATAGAGGCTTATAAAAGAATGAAGGGAGTATTACTTATAATTGCATTGTTTGCTTAGAAAAGGCTTTTATATAATGAAGTGGAAGAAAATTAGAAAATTTGAACATGATATCCACTAGAGAAAACATATAAGACAGAGGATTTAGCTGTTTTTGTCTTAGTTTTTCAGGGCTCAATTTCACTCATAGTTACTCAACTTATCGCTTATCGCACAAAAGTAACCGACTTTTTTTTTCTATTTTAAATGTCACTGAACTTCTAACATTTTTTCAAAAATGTCATATTGACCGGAATCCGGCGAGAACTATTGTCGGATTGATGGCGTGGCAACGGACGCGTGGCAACGAATAGTAAATATATGACTTTTTTGCAAAAATGTTAGAAGTTCAGTAACATTTAAGTTGGAAAAAAAGAAAATTGATTATTTTTTCGCGATAAATGATAAGTTTAGTGACCGTGAGTGAAATTGATTTAGATGTAGCATTTGTTGGAAATATTGTTAAACGACATGTAGTTTCTGACATGACATGCCATGTCATCAATCCGGCGATAGTTCTCACCGGATTCCGGTAAACATTACATTTTTGCAAAAATGTTAAAAGTTCAGTGACATTTAAGTAAGAAAAAAAAAGTCGGTTACTTTTACGCGATAAGTGATAAGTTGAGTGACCGTTAGTGAAATCAACCCGTTTTTTCAACAATTTTTGCTTTGTAAGAAATACCAAATATAAAATGGCTCATTTCTAACCAACTTATTAGTAAGAAACAAACGGCTTTTTTTTTTTTTTTCTAAGATAAGAAAGTTTAATTAATCCTAAGTTCAGAATTTTCTATTCTTTTGTTAAACTTTTAACGGCAACCAAATATGAACGTGCAAAAATTAAAAAAAAAAAATCATAATATTTTTTAATTCAATTTTTCTTAAAAAATGGGTGTTTATTTATTCAAAATCTGACAAGAAAACCATAAGTGATTTCACTCGCCGCCACTTGCCCACGTTTCGCCGGCACGATCAATTATTGCTCTAAATTTAAATTTGTCCGCATATATAGATTTTGTTTTTGCCAAATATGACATTTTATAATTCACAAAAAGAATAATGAAATTATTTTCAAATAAACGGAGAATTGAAAGTAAAATAATACGGAAAATAAGATCTCTGTGGAGCCCGGACTATGATAAAATGATTGAGACAAGTTTTGACATTTTCATTTCGCCACCAACCCCTGCTTACCTACCCCTTAGCACCGCCTTTCCTCCTACCACGTTCAATCCATCCGTCAAAACATTAACGCCGTCAACTTCCATTCTCTTACCCTATCTACTCACCCACTCTACCAGCACAACCACACGCTTCACCTAACGTGTTCCTCAACCTTCACTATAAAAACCCCAAAACCTGTCTATGCTACACCACACCTATCCTTTACTTCTCTCTCTCCAATTTCCGTCTCTCTAATCCAATTCTTTAATGGATCTTCTTCTCCTAGAGAAGACCCTATTGGGTCTTTTCGTTGCTGTAATTGTAGCCATTGTCGTTTCGAAGCTCCGTGGTAAGCGTTTTAAGCTTCCACCGGGTCCCTTACCCGTACCCGTATTCGGAAATTGGCTCCAAGTCGGGGACGACTTAAACCACAGGAATCTGACAGACCTGGCGAAGAAATTCGGCGATATATTGCTTCTTCGTATGGGGCAAAGAAATCTGGTTGTGGTGTCGTCTCCGGACTTAGCTAAAGATGTGTTGCACACTCAGGGAGTAGAATTCGGGTCAAGAACCCGAAATGTTGTATTCGATATTTTTACAGGTAAAGGGCAGGATATGGTGTTCACAGTGTACGGTGAGCACTGGAGGAAAATGAGGAGAATCATGACGGTGCCGTTTTTTACTAATAAGGTTGTTCAACAATATAGATACGGGTGGGAAGATGAGGCGGGTAAAGTGGTGGAGGATGTTAAGAAGAATCCAGAAGCTGCTAGAAATGGTATTATATTAAGGAGGAGATTGCAGCTGATGATGTATAATAACATGTACAGAATTATGTTTGATAGGAGATTTGAGAGTGAGGATGATCCTTTGTTTGTTAAGCTTAAGGCTTTGAATGGAGAAAGAAGTAGATTGGCTCAAAGCTTTGAATATAATTATGGTGATTTTATTCCCATTTTGAGACCTTTCTTAAGAGGTTACTTGAAGATCTGTAAGGAAGTTAAGGACAGAAGGTTGCAGCTCTTCAAGGATTACTTTGTTGAAGAAAGGAAGTAAGTTTTTATTTATTTATTTTTTCTCCTTATTTATTTACTTTTTTATATATATATACTTCTTTATTTATTTATATTTTGCTATTTATTTGGTTAGTCTCGTTCAATTATTATCTTAATAATTTTTATAAAATGAAAAAAATTGTATTTTTTGTTCTTTATGACACAAATTATCTAATTTATTTATTTAGTTTGTTTGATAAAGGGAGAGAGAAAAGGGTTGTTTTATTTATTTTTTAAATATATTATAGTTCGTTTTCATGATTTGATATTTAAATTGGTATTTTTCGCTTTCTTATTTGTGATAATTAATTGGTGATCGGTGTGGAATTGCTTCCGTGGAGGGAAGTGCTACTACTTAAATACTTTTATAAGTTTTTTTTTTTCTCTTTTTATAGGAAAATACTTTTATAATTATAAATTGATATTATTACGATAAAAACATAGTATTTTGACAACGACAGATTCATGACCTTTATTTTTGTTATGTACGGAAGGATAACTCGGAGAAAGTTTTGCTTGAACAATTATATGAAAGGAAAAAAAAGTGCTCCCATCATTTCTTTTTAAGTATCTATTATAAGCTTTTTATCAAAATTCAAAAATTATTAATTTATTAAATTAATCTTTTATAAAATATTATGTCTCTTTAATGCACTAATAAATATTTATTAAAAAAAATATTAATATAGAAAATAATTTATAATTATATTTTACTTTTCTAAATGGATATTTATTTAGGAATAAAAATAAAACTTAAAATAAACACAAGAATGGAGGGAGTAGATTGAAATAAAAGTGGAGTGACGATTAGCATGTATGGTAGATATACTGTTAATTTGATTTGATTCTGATCGAATTTAAATAAGAATTTTCGGAACACCTCCTACCATTTATGTGATTTTTTTTAAAATTTTTTAATTTATAATAAGATTTTAAAATAGTCAAAGTTTTATTACAATTGTTCTTTAAAAGAATGATATTTGAAAAAAAAATGGTTCTTATGGTGAACAGAAAACTTGCAAGCACCAAGAGCATGAACAATGAAGGATTGAAATGCGCTATTGATCATATTTTAGACGCACAGCAGAAGGGTGAAATCAACGAGGACAACGTTCTTTACATTGTGGAGAATATCAATGTTGCTGGTATGATTGTTTACCCTTTTCTTTTATCTATAAATATTCAAAGAGGTTTTTTAAAAAATAATTACTATAATTAGAAAAATAAATATTCATTATATTTTATCAAATTGTCACTTTTTATGCGAATTGCCAATACTGAAATAATTATTAGTTTGCTAATTTTATGAAAAATTATATTCAATAGATTAAAATAATCGTTCTTATTTTAGATTAAAGTATGCATTAAATATTATTTTCAATTTAAAAAAATAATAATTTGGTGGAATAGTTTTTTTTCAAAAAGTCACAATTTAGTGGGATGAGAGAGTATTATTTTCTTATATGTATACATATATTAATATTGGGACACAGTGAAATTAAGAAATAATTCCTAATAGTTATTGATAATGATAATAGATATAGAAATGTCTTTACAGAAAAAACTCTAGATCTCATTATAATACGAGAATATAGAAAATAATTAGAATAATTTGATTTTATGAAATGATTTTAGCAATTGATAAAATTATTTTTTTAATTTTAAATATTTTATTTAATTTTTACATGATTAAAGTTAAATTTATCATTTTATTCAATATAGTAGTGTATAATAAATTAGGATAAACATGTAATTTTTTCTTTTAAATTTCTAAAAAGGCACTAAAAAATGAGACAATTAAATTGTGAGATTAATCACTTAAGATAGATAAAAAGGAAAGAAAAAATATATATTTTTTTAATTTTATTTTATGGGTGTTGGAGGAGAGAATATAACTGCTAGTGGCTTCTTTAGCTTTTAAATTTGGCTTTATCACAAAAATATGAGTAATGCAAAAGGGTATCTGCATAGAGGAACTTTCAGCGACACAGCTCATATATCTATCACGATAAAAGCTAAATATTAAATACAATTTAATTCTAGTTGTTGGAAGGCAACGAATATAGGTAGGAGTATTTATTCTTATTTTTTTTATTATGGTATAAAATATTATTAATTGAATTCTAAAGAGCCATTAATTAATGAATATAAATTATGATAAATAATTCATTGTCATACACACACCTGGCATTCTAAATTCTAATACCCAATAATAAAGGATTTATAAAATTTGGGGTTTGTGCGACTTTGTCGCAGGTCAAAACCTCTTACCATTTATTTATATTTGATGAGCCGTATATAGACGGTAGGCACTAAGTTGATTTTGTCCAGTCTCCACCAAGTTTGGCTTATATTATCAATTTCAAATTTAGTGGCTGGATTTTTCATAGCTCATCATTCCGACTTTAATCAATACATGTTAAATATACAAGAGCTATAATGATATTTTCTATTATACTCCTTTTTAATATAAAGGTATATTAGAATAAATATGTAATAATTTAATAACATTAATTTGTATAAAAAATTTATACTTTTTTTAAACTAAGTTTTGTATGTCTAATGAAAAGGCGGACCCCATGTGCAAATCCGCAAACGATAGTGGATGATGACGTGTTTTTTTATTTACTTACTTATTTATTAGTTTTGGAGGTTAGGTATAGTTGCAGTAGGTGGAACCAACTTGGACAACATTCATTTTTAAAGTTGCCACTTCGGTTTTAAGTCCCTTTCTTACCTAGCGCCGGTTGCTTGATTGGCCTAATTTCTTATCACCCTTCGGTTGACCTTTTTATTTTTTATTTTATTTAATTATTATCAATCCATTAATTTGAATTCATATTAGGGAAGTAGACAAATCATTATCTCTTAAACATTGAATGTGCTTCATACTAAAAGTTTTAGTTTGAGATTTTTTAGTTAAGCAAGAAGAAACTTGTGTCATTTTATTTTACATTTTTACCATGTTTAACTTTCTATTATTAGTAATGAAATATATTAAGAAAGCCGAGTAAAATTAGTACTCCGTTTTCATTTTGTTGCGAAGTACTATATTACTATAAAAATTGTCTTATTCTGGAGAAAATGTTATTAATGTAACAGCCATTGAAACAACGCTATGGTCAATTGAGTGGGGAATAGCTGAACTTGTGAACCATCCGGAAATACAGAAGAAGCTTAGAGATGAGCTTGACACTGTGCTGGGACCAGGTCACCAAATCACAGAGCCCGATACTTACAAGCTTCCCTATCTTCAAGCTGTGGTTAAAGAGACACTCCGGTTAAGGATGGCGATTCCACTTCTTGTGCCACACATGAACTTGCATGATGCTAAGCTTGGAGGATATGATATTCCGGCAGAAAGCAAAATTTTGGTGAACGCGTGGTGGCTGGCCAACAACCCTGCTCACTGGAAAAATCCTGAAGAATTCAGGCCTGAGAGATTCTTGGAAGAGGAGTCTAAGGTGGAGGCTAATGGTAATGATTTTAGGTACCTTCCATTTGGAGTTGGAAGGAGGAGTTGCCCTGGAATTATTCTTGCATTGCCAATTCTTGGTATTACTTTGGGCCGTTTGGTGCAGAATTTTGAACTCTTGCCACCACCTGGACACTCTAAGCTTGATACTGCTGAGAAAGGTGGACAGTTCAGTTTACATATATTGAAGCACTCCACCATTGTTGCAAAGCCAAGGTCATTTTAATTTTTTTTTCTTTTTTTAATGTAATGTAAAATATTTAAGGTTTTTGAATAAAATTGGAATTGACTTTTAATATGGAATTAAGATGAGAGCGTTTATATGAAACATTTATGGTGTTGTGACAATTAATGCAAACCTTCGGGTGGGTTTGACTTATTGTCACTGAACTTTAGCTTAAATTATGCTAAGTAATAATTTTTTTTTTTTAAAATCACGGAATTTAGAATTTATATACAGAAAAATTATTTTAACCGGTTTTCGATGAATGGCTTGCTGAAAAATCCAGCTGGCATGTCCAGTCAACGTGACCTACACGTGGTTGTAAATATAATGCCAGTTTAGCATGCCACATGGCACTTTGTCCACGTTAGTCGTCACATGGACTTGACAAATGCCTTGACTTGCCATGTCATTATGCCACATGGACATGGTGACATGGCATGATGACTGTAAGGACAACAAATGGGCTTGCAACACGTGACAGTGTAAAAAAATTAGAAAAACAGAAAGTAAAATCAGACAAAACTAAAAAAACATTTGGATCCTAAATTATTACATAAATAGACTATTAATTTTTTTTTTCATATTTAATGAGTTTTCTTTTCACTAAAACTTTAGGAAATAGAGATAATTAGTGGTAATAAAATGAATTACTTCAAAGAAAAAAAATTAATAAAGAAAAAAAATCAAGCTTCTTTAGGTGGCGGAAGGTTGAGATCGAAATCGATCGCCAACTTGCAATCGATGACCAATGATGAAGCAGAATTTTGAACTCTTGCCACCACCTGGACACTCTAAGCTTGATACTACTGAGAAAGGTGGACAGCTCAATTTACATATATTGAAGCACTCCACCGTTGTTGCAAAGCCAAGGTCATTTTAATTTCTTTTTCTTGTTTTAATGTAATGTAAAATATTTAAGGTTTTTGAACAAAATTGGAATTGACTTTTAAAATGAAATTAAGATAAGAGCATTTATATGTAACATTCATGGTGTTTTGACAATTAATGCAAACCTTTAGGTGGGTTTCACTCATTGTCACTGAACTTTATATTAAATTATGCAAAAGTAATAATTTTTTTTTTTAAATTACTGAACTTAGTATTTATATATAGAAAAATTATTTTGACCGATTTTCGGTGAATGGCTTGCTGAAAAGTCCAGCTGGCATGTCTAGTCAGCGTGACCTACACGTGGTTGCAAACGTAATGCCAGCTTAGCATGCCACATGGCACTTTGTCCACGTTAGTCGCCACATGGACTTGACTAATGCCCTGATTTGCCATCTCATTATGCCACGTGGACATGGTGAGATGGCATGATGACTGTAAGGACAGCAAATGGGCTTGCGACATGTGACAGTTTAAAAAAATTAGAAAAACAGAAAGTAAAATTGGACAAAACTAAAAAAACATTCAGATCCTAAATTATTTACATAAATAGACTATTAATTTTTTTTTTTCATATTTAATGATTTTCCTTTTCACTAAAACTTTAGGAAATAGAGATACTTACTGGTAATAAAATGAATTACTTCTAAGAAAAAAATTAATAAAGAATAAATCAAACTTCTTCAGGTGGCAGAAGGTTGAGATCGAAATCGATCGCTAGCTTAATTTTGAACTCTTACCACCACCTAGACACTCTAAGCTTGATACTACTGAGAAAGGTGGACAGTTCAGTTTACATATATTGAAGCACTCCACCATTGTTGCAAAGCCAAGGTCATTTTAATTTCTTTTTCTTTTTTTAATGTAATGTAAAATATTTAAGGTTTTTGAACAAAATTGGAATTGACTTTTAACATGGAATTAAGATGAGAGCGTTTATATGTAACATTCATGGTGTTGTGACAATTAATGCAAACCTTCGGGTGGGTTTCAGTTATTGTCACTGAACTTTAGCTTAAATTATACAAAAGTAATTTTTTTTTTAAAATCACCGAACTTAGTATTTATATAAAAAAAAATTATTTTGACCGATTTTCAGTGAATGACTTGCTGAAAAGTCCAGCTGCCATGTCCAGTCAGCGTGAACTACACGTGATTGCAAACGTAATGTCAGCTTAGCATGCCACATGGCACTTTGTCCACGTTAGTCGCCACATGGACTTGACAAATGCCCTGACTTGCCATGTCATTATGCCACGTGGACATGGTGACATGGCATGATGACTGTAAGGACAACAAATGGGCTTGCGACATGTGACAGTTTAAAAAAATTAGAAAAATAGAAAGTAAAATTGGACAAAACTAAAAAAATATTAGGATCCTAAATTATTTACATAAATAGACTATTAATTTTTTTTCATATTTAATGATTTTCCTTTTCACTAAAACTTTAGGAAATAGAGATAATTAGTGGTAATAAAATGAATTACTTCTAAGAAAAAAATAAAAAAGAAAAAAAATCAAACTTCTTCAGGTGGCAGAAGGTTGAGATCGAAATCGATCGCCAGCTTGCAATCGACGACCAATGATGAAGCAAAATTTTAAACTCTTACAGTGACCTGGACACTCTAAGCTTGATACTTCTGAGAAAGGTGGACAGTTCAGTTTACATATATTGAAGCAGCACTCCACCACTGTTGCAAAACTAAGGTCATTTTAATTTCTTTTTCTTTTTTTAATGTAATGTAAAATATTTAAGGTTTTTGAACAAAATTGGAATTGACTTTTAATATGGAATTAAGATGAGAGCATTTATATGTAAAATTTATGGTGTTGTGACAATTAATGCAAACCTTCAAGTGGGTTTCACTTATTGTCACTGAACTTTAGCTTAAATTATGCAAAAGTAATATTTTTTAAAAAACAATCACTGAACTTAGTATTTGTATACTGAAAAATTATTTTAAGCGGTTGTTGGTGAATGTCTTACTGAAAAGTCCAGCTGGCATGTCCAGTCAGCGTGACCTACACGTGGTTGCAAATGTAATGCCAGCTTAGCATGCCACATGACACTTTGTCCACGTTAGTCGCCAGATGGGCTTGACAAATGCCCTGATTTGCCATGTCATTATGCCACGTGGACATGGTGACATGGCATGATGACTGTAAGGACAACAAATGGGCTTGCAACACGTGACAGTTTAAAAAAAATTAGAAAAATAGAAGTAAAATTGGACAAAACTAAAAAAACATTTGGATCCTAAATTATTTACATAAATAGACTATTAATTTTTTTTTTCATATTTAATGATTTTCCTTTTCACTAAAACTTTAGGAAATAGAGATAATTAGTGGTAATAAAATGAATTACTTCTAAGAAAAAAAAATAATAAGAAAAAAAATCAAACTTCTTCAGGTGGCGGAAGGTTGAGATCGAAATCGATCGCCAGCTTGCAATCAACGACCAACGATGAAGCAAAATTTTGAACTCTTACCCCCACCTGGACACTCTAAGCTTGATACTACTGAGAAAGGTGCACAGTTCATTTTACATATATTGAAGCACTCCACCATTGTTGCAAAGCCAAGGTCATTTTAATTTCTTTTTCTTTTTTTTTTAATGTACTATAAAATGTTTAAGGTTTTTGAACAAAATTGGAATTGACTTTTAATATGGAATTAAGATGAGAGCGTTTATATGTAACATTCATGGTGGTGTGACAATTAATGCAAACCTTCAGGTGGGTTTCACTTATTGTCACTGAACTTTAGCTTAAATTATGCAAAAGTAATAATTTTTTTTTAAAATCACTGAATTTAGAATTTATATACAGAAAAATTATTTTAACCGATTTTCGGTGAATGGTTTGCTGAAAAGTCTAGCTGGCATGTCCAGTCAGCGTGACCTACACGTAGTTACAAACATAATGCCAGCTTAGCATGCCACATGGCACTTTGTCCATGTTGGTCGCCACATGGACTTGACAAATGCCCTGACTTGCCATGTCATTATGCCACGTGGACACGGTGACGTGGCATGATGACTGTATGGACAGCAAATGGGCTTGCGACACGTGACAGTATAAAAAAATTAGAAAAACAAAAAGTAAAATCAGACAAAACTAAAAAAACATTTGGATCCTAAATTATTTACATAAATAAACTATTAATTTTTTTTTTCATATTTAATGATTT